>CM028921.1:14969274-15367938 GCA_016801845.1 Polydactylus sextarius | reverse complement strand
AAATAAGTGTAAAAGTGTGCAATCATGATATTTCACAGTTAGACATATTGAGAATTGTGCACATAAATGTATTTGTACATAAATATCACATCAGTAGTGTTGGTGTATTTTTATCATCTGCGGTTTGTCTCGTGGGAGGGGCTTCCAGTAGAAAAGCAGCACCCTGCACACTTCACAACACAGCAGCCTGGAGGGCAGCAAGTGGCAGAGCCTCCACCAAGTGCAAGTGTCTCCATGTTGGTAAGGCTGTCAGTTGGAGAGACTGTATTCATGTTGTTGCTTTATGTTCAAGTTCACTATGTGTTCCATTTTTCGTTCCATTGTTTTCATTTCTAAAAAATAATAATAATAATTGTGTGTTTTATACAGGCAAAAGAACAACCTTTGCCAAAGAGGTACGTTGGTCGGATTATAGATTTGTCACAATTACTGACATTTGTGTTGTGCTTTAATTAGCAATAATAATTGTCTTGTGTGTTTTCTGCACACAATGACTTTTGCCAAAGAGATACATTGGTTGGCTTGTAGATTTGTCACACACTGTAAATGCAAACAATATCCTGACTGAAGATGAAATGGTGTGTTTAACTTAATTCATACTAGTTTTTAGTGTTACTTTTTTTTTTTTTTTTTTTTTTTACTTTACTTTACCCCCATACGCCTTTCATTTAATTATATCTACTTGGTTTTTCTGAGTATGTAGCATGATTTATAATCATGACTCAAGTTACAGAACTATATGCCCCAGTGCGCGTGTCCATTTCCGTTACTGCACATTTACCACTGGAGGAAACTCACGCAGATTCTGGTGCACACCAAAAGCGACTAGAGCGACCACAGCGCGGAAGTCATTATTTCTCTATGGAGAGACTGTGAAGTCGGCGGCAGTGAAGCGCCTCTAGCGGCCAGAGCGAAAAAGGAGAAGTTAAAATCCAGTTAACTTTATGGTAATGAGTTATGACGCCATTCGCGAAAACCAATCACAACGTTTAGATTCACCAAAGTCCCACAGTCAGGTGGGTTCGAGGAACAAGCCGCGTAATTTAAGTTCCTAGTTCCTAGGTGGTTTTGAGATGGCCAGCGGAAAAGCCACGGAATTATTATTATTTACTGTCATCATTATTTTTCCATTCTTAGTAAATAAATTTTGAATTGGCTCGCTTTGGTCGCTGTCGGTGTGAACGCACAGTTAAAAAGTTAGCAGCATCTCAACATAAGCGAATCCACAAGTCCGGCGCCTGTTAGCTGCTGGATTAGCATAGGCTGCTAATTTAGCTGTGTTTAAGTTAACCAGCTAATTTAGTGGCTGTGGAGGGGTCGGCCCGTGCTTCACTTCCAGGCAGCAGAATAAAGGTATGTACGGGCGCAGTCATGTTGGTGCTGGGATGTAAGCAATAGCTAAGGTCAGACCAGAACGTGTGTAACGTCAGTTAAGTTTAAGTTTGTTCGCTGTGATTTGTAGACACGACATTAAAGTGAGTGCTTCTTCTCACAGTATACCTCACGGCTTGACAGCTTGAAAGTGAAGGAAAGGCTTTCGGACTCAGCTTATATGAAGAGATGATGGATTAGACATTTTCTTTGCAACGCAAAGAAATTGTGGAAGAACAGCCTCTGGTCAAAGCGGTTATGGATCGCTAGACTGCACTGTTCACAATAAGTCAGGTATGGCCCACTTACTGAACCACACCTCAAGTAATCATTATTTTCATTGTAGCTTACTCTGTTGTTTCATTAGATTCGTTTAATGCTTAATTGATCACAAGTTACAGGAATCTGGGCATTACTTTTTGAGAAATGTATGATATATGACCGTAAAATAGACTATTGGCATTTAATGACTACAATGATGGATGTGTGTTGTTTTTGTTTTTTTTTTGATTAAGGTTTTTGCCAAGTTCTACAGAGTTGCCAGTAAGAGTCTCAAGAAAGACTTCTATGGGCCACCATATCACTCGTCTCATTGACTTCTTCAAATCCAGAAAGGGAGTTGCTACTGCTACTACTTTGTACAACAACTACTAATTGATTCAATGTTGTAACACATATACACAATAGCTTTCTGCTTGTTTTCTTGTCATCTTTTCCATGAGACCAATGAGATCACCACAACACGCGCTGCTGTCCTACAATGTCTGCCCCTGTATGTTTGAGATAATTCCAGCGAATTCTTCCTCAGCTGTTCAGTAAGTATTAAAATAATGATGATCATATGACCTTCATACAGTGCACATTTTAGGACATCATCAGACCTCAGGTTCATTTCTCAAATTTCAGTAAAAATAACATTGTTCAGGTATCGTAAATTAAAAAAAAAAAAAAAAAAAAACTTGAACCACTGATTTCATGCCATTTCCAGTAAATTAATTTTGCACAGCACCCATTCCTTATAGGATACATACTTGAAATTAAATAATAATGGTTTTGTTTTGTTCTGTTTTGGGTTTAAATGTCAAAAAAAAATTTTTTTTTTTTATTTATTTTTTTTTTTTTTTTGAAAATGTGCACCTACACTGTTTGACCTGATGTTGTTTGGTGTATTTGGCTTGAGGCTGCTTGGTCTGAAACTGTTTTGCTTAAGGTCGATTTGAATTATGATTCCTGCAGATCAGTTTGATTAGTGAACACACTATAGCCGTGGTCCGGGTCATATCATCCTACCTAAATTTATTTATATTCTTTTATTTTGAACGCAGGATTCGGACACTGTAGATGACTTCACCCAGTTGCCTGTTGGGGTTCTTAGAGTCATGGCTGAGGTCACGCCCACCATAGACGAACGGCATTGCAATCATCCTTGAAGGAAACATTGTCATGGATGAGATTTCCACAACCTCTCAAGCACTTTGTCTTCTGTTTGGCTTGATATATGCACTCCATCTGGATTACCCCGAAGGTATGAAGAACACTTTTGAGTTCATCCAGAAGATACTGTTGAACCTCGCACGACAAAAGCTCAGCCCAAAACCGCAGACATTAAAAATTGCTCTTTTGGCTAGATGTTGTGGTTAGGGATAGCTATACTGGTTGTCTACATACGTTTGATGTGATTATGATGGAGCTGAACAGTTAAACAAAACATTATTGAATATTTGATGCCTTAATTTTTATCCACGTGAATATTATATTTTACTGACATTTTTTAGTTCAGGTTTTTGCCAAGTTCTACAGAGTTGCCAGTAAGAGTCTCAAGAAAGACTTCTATGGGCCACCATATCACTCGTCTCATTGACTTCTTCAAATCCAGAAAGGGAGTTGCTACTGCTACTACTTTGTACAACAACTACTAATTGATTCAATGTTGTAACACATATACACAATAGCTTTCTGCTTGTTTTCTTGTCATCTTTTCCATGAGACCAATGAGATCACCACAACACGCGCTGCTGTCCTACAATGTCTGCCCCTGTATGTTTGAGATAATTCCAGCGAATTCTTCCTCAGCTGTTCAGTAAGTATTGAAATAATGATGATCATATGACCTTCATACAGTGCACATTTTAGGACATCATCAGACCTCAGGTTCATTTCTCAAATTTCAGTAAAAATAACATTGTTCAGGTATCGTAATAAAAAAAAAAAAAAAAAAAACTTGAACCACTGATTTCATGCCATTTCCAGTAAATTAATTTTGCACAGCACCCATTCCTTATAGGATACATACTTGAAATTAAATAATAATGGTTTTGTTTTGTTCTGTTTTGGGTTTAAATGTCAAAAAAGAGATTTTTTTTATTTATTTATTTTTTTTTTTTTTTTTTTGAAAATGTGCACCTACACTGTTTGACCTGATGTTGTTTGGTGTATTTGGCTTGAGGCTGCTTGGTCTGAAACTGTTTTGCTTAAGGTCGATTTGAATTATGATTCCTGCAGATCAGTTTGATTAGTGAACACACTATAGCCGTGGTCCGGGTCATATCATCCTACCTAAATTTATTTATATATTCTTTTATTTTGAACGCAGGATTCGGACACTGTAGATGACTTCACCCAGTTGCCTGTTGGGGTTCTTAGAGTCATGGCTGAGGTCACGCCACCATAGACGAACGGCATTGCAATCATCCTTGAAGGAAACATTGTCATGGATGAGATTTCCACAACCTCTCAAGCACTTTGTCTTCTGTTTGGCTTGATATATGCACTCCATCTGGATTACCCCGAAGGTATGAAGAACACTTTTGAGTTCATCCAGAAGATACTGTTGAACCTCGCACGACAAAAGCTCAGCCCAAAACCGCAGACATTAAAAATTGCTCTTTTGGCTAGATGTTGTGGTTAGGGATAGCTATACTGGTTGTCTACATACGTTTGATGTGATTATGATGGAGCTGAACAGTTAAACAAAACATTATTGAATATTTGATGCCTTAATTTTTATCCACGTGAATATTATATTTTACTGACATTTTTTAGTTCAGGTTTTTGCCAAGTTCTACAGAGTTGCCAGTAAGAGTCTCAAGAAAGACTTCTATGGGCCACCATATCACTCGTCTCATTGACTTCTTCAAATCCAGAAAGGGAGTTGCTACTGCTACCACTTTGTACAACAACTACTAATTGATTCAATGTTGTAACACATATACACAATAGCTTTCTGCTTGTTTTCTTGTCATCTTTTCCATGAGACCAATGAGATCACCACAACACGCGCTGCTGTCCTACAATGTCTGCCCCTGTATGTTTGAGATAATTCCAGCGAATTCCTCCTCAGCTGTTCAGTAAGTATTAAAATAAAGATGATCATATGACTTTCATACAGTGCACATTTTAGGACATCATCAGACCTCAGGTTCATTTCTCAAATTTCAGTAAAAATAACATTGTTCAGGTATCGTAATTAAAAAAAAAAAAAAAAAAAAAACTTGAACCACTGATTTCATGCCATTTCCAGTAAATTAATTTTGCACAGCACCCATTCCTTATAGGATACATACTTGAAATTAAATAATAATGGTTTTGTTTTGTTCTGTTTAGGGTTTAAATGACAAAAAAAAGAGATTTTTTATTTATTTATTTATTTTTTTTTTTTTTTGAAAATGTGCACCTACACTGTTTGACCTGATGTTGTTTGGTGTATTTGGCTTGAGGCTGCTTGGTCTGAAACTGTTTTGCTTAAGGTCGATTTGAATTATGATTCCTGCAGATCAGTTTGATTAGTGAACACACTATAGCCGTGGTCCGGGTCATATCATCCTACCTAAATTTATTTATATTCTTTTATTTTGAACGCAGGATTCGGACACTGTAGATGACTTCACCCAGTTGCCTGTTGGGGTTCTTAGAGTCATGGCTGAGGTCACGCCACCATAGACGAACGGCATTGCAATCATCCTTGAAGGAAACATTGTCATGGATGAGATTTCCACAACCTCTCAAGCACTTTGTCTTCTGTTTGGCTTGATATATGCACTCCATCTGGATTACCCCGAAGGTATGAAGAACACTTTTGAGTTCATCCAGAAGATACTGTTGAACCTCGCACGACAAAAGCTCAGCCCAAAACCGCAGACATTAAAAATTGCTCTTTTGGCTAGATGTTGTGGTTAGGGATAGCTATACTGGTTGTCTACATACGTTTGATGTGATTATGATGGAGCTGAACAGTTAAACAAAACATTATTGAATATTTGATGCCTTAATTTTTATCCACGTGAATATTATATTTTACTGACATTTTTTAGTTCAGGTTTTTGCCAAGTTCTACAGAGTTGCCAGTAAGAGTCTCAAGAAAAAGAAAGACTTCTATGGGCCACCATATCACTCGTCTCATTGACTTCTTCAAATCCAGAAAGGGAGTTGCTACTGCTACTACTTTGTACAACAACTACTAATTGATTCAATGTTGTAACACATATACACAATAGCTTTCTGCTTGTTTTCTTGTCATCTTTTCCATGAGACCAATGAGATCACCACAACACGCGCTGCTGTCCTACAATGTCTGCCCCTGTATGTTTGAGATAATTCCAGCGAATTCCTCCTCAGCTGTTCAGTAAGTATTAAAATAAAGATGATCATATGACTTTCATACAGTGCACATTTTAGGACATCATCAGACCTCAGGTTCATTTCTCAAATTTCAGTAAAAATAACATTGTTCAGGTATCGTAATAAAAAAAAAAAAAAAAAACTTGAACCACTGATTTCATGCCATTTCCAGTAAATTAATTTTGCACAGCACCCATTCCTTATAGGATACATACTTGAAATTAAATAATAATGGTTTTGTTTTGTTCTGTTTTGGGTTTAAATGTCAAAAAAGAGATTTTTTATTTATTTATTTTTTATTTTTTTGAAAATGTGCACCTACACTGTTTGACCTGATGTTGTTTGGTGTATTTGGCTTGAGGCTGCTTGGTCTGAAACTGTTTTGCTTAAGGTCGATTTGAATTATGATTCCTGCAGATCAGTTTGATTAGTGAACACACTATAGCCGTGGTCCGGGTCATATCATCCTACCTAAATTTATTTATATTCTTTTATTTTGAACGCAGGATTCGGACACTGTAGATGACTTCACCCAGTTGCCTGTTGGGGTTCTTAGAGTCATGGCTGAGGTCACGCCACCATAGACGAACGGCATTGCAATCATCCTTGAAGGAAACATTGTCATGGATGAGATTTCCACAACCTCTCAAGCACTTTGTCTTCTGTTTGGCTTGATATATGCACTCCATCTGGATTACCCCGAAGGTATGAAGAACACTTTTGAGTTCATCCAGAAGATACTGTTGAACCTCGCACGACAAAAGCTCAGCCCAAAACCGCAGACATTAAAAATTGCTCTTTTGGCTAGATGTTGTGGTTAGGGATAGCTATACTGGTTGTCTACATACGTTTGATGTGATTATGATGGAGCTGAACAGTTAAACAAAACATTATTGAATATTTGATGCCTTAATTTTTATCCACGTGATGATTATATTTTACTGACATTTTTAGTTCAGGTTTTTGCCAAGTTCTACAGAGTTGCCAGTAAGAGTCTCAAGAAAGACTTCTATGGGCCACTTCTATGGGCCACCATATCACTCGTCTCATTGACTTCTTCAAATCCAGAAAGGGAGTTGCTACTGCTACTACTTTGTACAACAACTACTAATTGATTCAATGTTGTAACACATATACACAATAGCTTTCTGCTTGTTTTCTTGTCATCTTTTCCATGAGACCAATGAGATCACCACAACACGCGCTGCTGTCCTACAATGTCTGCCCCTGTATGTTTGAGATAATTCCAGCGAATTCCTCCTCAGCTGTTCAGTAAGTATTAAAATAAAGATGATCATATGACTTTCATACAGTGCACATTTTAGGACATCATCAGACCTCAGGTTCATTTCTCAAATTTCAGTAAAAATAACATTGTTCAGGTATCGTAATAAAAAAAAAAAAAAAAAAAAACTTGAACCACTGATTTCATGCCATTTCCAGTAAATTAATTTTGCACAGCACCCATTCCTTATAGGATACATACTTGAAATTAAATAATAATGGTTTTGTTTTGTTCTGTTTTGGGTTTAAATGTCAAAAGAGATTTTTTTTTTTTTTTTTTATTTTTTTTTTTTTTTTGAAAATGTGCACCTACACTGTTTGACCTGATGTTGTTTGGTGTATTTGGCTTGAGGCTGCTTGGTCTGAAACTGTTTTGCTTAAGGTCGATTTGAATTATGATTCCTGCAGATCAGTTTGATTAGTGAACACACTATAGCCGTGGTCCGAGTCATATCATCCTACCTAAATTTATTTATATTCTTTTATTTTGAACGCAGGATTCGGACACTGTAGATGACTTCACCCAGTTGCCTGTTGGGGTTCTTAGAGTCATGGCTGAGGTCACGCCACCATAGACGAACGGCATTGCAATCATCCTTGAAGGAAACATTGTCATGGATGAGATTTCCACAACCTCTCAAGCACTTTGTGTCTTCTGTTTGGCTTGATATATGCACTCCATCTGGATTACCCCAAAATTATGAAGAACACTTTTGAGTTCATCTAGAAGATACTGTTGAACGTCTGACGACTAAAGCTCAGCCCAAAACCGCAGACATTAAAAATTGCTCTTTTGGCTAGATGTTGTGGTTAGGGATAGCTATACTGGTTGTCTACATACGTTTGATGTGATTATGATGGAGCTGAACAGTTAAACAAAACATTATTGAATATTTGATGCCTTAATTTTTATTGACGTGAATATTATATTTTACTGACGTTTTTTAATGTTTTGTTAATGAAACTGTGACAGAATAATTTTTTTTTTTTTTTTTGGTTTAGCCTTATTTCATATCATACTAATCTGGCTGAGTATTATGAGTGTACAATTACTGTTGCTGTTTTATTTGTTCTTATCTACCACCTCCCTAATTGTTCAGCCAAACTTGACCCTTGATGGTCTCTTCCTAGCCAAGTTTCAGAATGAAACATTGATTGTTGTTATTTACAAATGCTAAAATGGAAAATAAATTGTGGTTTTCATAATGTCATCTGGTGAATTTTTATTTTAAAGTTAGCTAAACTAAGGTATGTTAAGTGCTTTTCGTTTAAAATTATGTACTGCTTACTTACTTTGACACAGTATATTAAGTTTATGTGACTAATCTTAAATTCCAGTCAACCTTAGTGAAGTGGATTACACTAATATACGTTGAATGTAGTTAAATACAAATGTCAAGAAATGGCCATTTGTTTTGGCATGATTAAGTTAATGTAACTCAATGTATTTGAGTTGTAGCAGCTTGATTTGAATTTAACAATACTGAGAGACATGAGGTATGCACAACTTCAAAACTTTAAAATAATTTGACACTACTTCACACAATTAAATTTGTTTCCTTAGTTTTCCCAAGGTAATCGGTTTCCTAAATTTCTTTAAGTAAATTCAACTTGTTAGAATTTGCAGTGCAATTAGTGACATTTTTGTGTTGTGTGCTTTTTAATGTGTAATAATTTGTTTGTGTGTTTTCTGCACACAACAACAACAACAACAACAACAACAACAACAACAACAACAACAACAACAACAACAACAACAACAACAACAACAACAACAACAACAACAACAACAACAACAACAACAACAACAACAACAACAACAACAACAACAACAACAACAACAACAACAACAACAACAACAACAACAACAACAACAACAACAACAACAACAACAACAACAACAACAACAACAACAACAACAACAACAACAACAACAACAACAACAACAACAACAACAACAACAACAACAACAACAACAACAACAACAACAACAACAACAACAACAACAACAACAACAACAACAACAACAACAACAACAACAACAACAACAACAACAACAACAACAACAACAACAACAACAACAACAACAACAACAACAACAACAACAACAACAACAACAACAACAACAACAACAACAACAACAACAACAACAACAACAACAACAACAACAACAACAACAACAACAACAACCTGAGAGACCAGGGCGGCCTGGACGGACGTGGCTCCACAGGGGGTGAGACCAGGGGAGAGACCAGGGCGGCCTGGACGGACGTGGCTCCACAGGGTGAGCGGGGACGAGACCAGGGCGGCCTGGACGGACGTGGCTCCACAGGGTGAGCGGGGACGAGACCAGGGCGGCCTGGACGGGGACGTGGCTCCACAGGGGGTGAGCGGGGGCGAGACAGGGGCGGCCTGGACGGACGTGGCTCCACAGGGTGAGCGGGACGAGACCAGGGCGGCCTGGACGGACGTGGCTCCACAGGGTGAGCGGGGACGAGACCAGGGGCCTGGACGGACGTGGCTCCACAGGGTGAGCGGGACGAGACCAGGGCGGCCTGGACGGACGTGGCTCCACAGGGTGAGCGGGGACGAGACCAGGGCGGCCTGGACGGACGTGGCTCCACAGGGTGGCGGGGGGGCAGAGACCAGGGCGGCCGGACGACGGGCTCCACAGGGTGGCGGGACGAGACCAGGGCGGCCTGGACGGACGGACGTGGCTCCACAGGGTGAGCGGGGACGAGACCAGGGGCGGCCTGGGACGGACAGGGGGCTCCACAGGGGGGGCGGGGACGAGACCAGGGCGGCCTGGACGGACGTGGCTCCACAGGGTGAGCGGGGACGAGACCAGGGCGGCCTGGACGGACGGCTCCACAGGGTGGCTCCACAGGGTGGCTGGACGGGGGGGAGGGGGAGACCAGGGGGGCGGCCTGGACGGACGTGGCTCCACAGGGTGAGCGGGACGAGACCAGGGCGGCCTGGACGGACGTGGCTCCACAGGGTGAGGGGGACGAGACCAGGGCGGCCTGGACGGACGTGGCTCCACAGGGTGAGCGGGACGAGACCAGGGCGGCCTGGACGGACGTGGCTCCACAGGGTGGCGGGACGAGACCAGGGCGGCCTGCCCAGGGGACGGGACGGGCTCCACAGGGTGGGCGGGGCGAGACCAGGGCGGCCTGGACGGGGCGGGCTCCACAGGGTGGCGGGGGCGAGACCAGGGCGGCCTGGACGGACGTGGCTCCACAGGGTGAGCGGGACGAGACCAGGGCGGCCTGGACGGACGTGGCTCCACAGGGTGAGCGGGGCGGGACGAGACCAGGGGCGGCCTGGACGGACGTGGCTCCACAGGGTGGCGGGGGGCGAGACCAGGGCGGCCTGGACGGGACGGGCTCCACAGGGTGAGCGGGGACGAGACCAGGGCGGCCTGGACGGACGTGGCTCCACAGGGTCCAGCGGGGACGAGACCAGGGCGGCCTGGACGGACGTGGCTCCACAGGGTGGCGGGGGGGGGGCCAGGCCTGGACGGCGTGGCTCCACAGGGTCCAGGCTCCAGCGGCTCCGCCTGTCCCCTGTGGGGCCCCGCCCGCCGCGGGGCATCCTGGACGGGACGTGGCTCCACAGGGTCCAGGACGCAGGCCAGGGGCTGTCCCTGGGTGAGGCCCCCCGGGGGGCGCCTGGACGGACGTGGCTCCACAGGGGCCAGGCGGACGTGGCTCCGCCTGTCCCTCTGGGAGCGAGACCGTGGGCGGCCTGGGGACGTGGGTGGCTCCAGGGGGTGAGCTCTCCGGACCAGGGCGGCCTGGACGGGGCTCCACAGGGAGCGCGGGCCGACCAGGGCGGCCTGGCCGGACGTGGCTCCACAGGGGTGGGCGGGCTCCGCCTGACCTGGCGGCCGGACGTGGCTCCACAGGGTGAGCAGGGCTCCAGCTGCTCCGCCTGTCCGGCCTGGACGGACCCCCCCTCGCCGGTGGGCATCCTGGACCGGGCGTGGCTCCACAGGGTCCAGGCTCCGCTGGCTCCGCCTGTCCCTCTCTGGAGCCCGCCCCCCCGCCCCGGGTGGGCATCCTGGACGGACGTGGCTCCACAGGGTCCAGGCTCCTGCGGCTCCGCCTGTCCCTCTGTGGGCCCCGCCCCCGCCGGTGGGCATCCTGGGACGGACGTGGCTCCACAGGGTCCATGCTCCAGGCTCTGTCCTCTGTGGCTCCGCTGGCCCCCCTCTGTGGGCCCCGCCGGCCCTCGCCTCTGTGGGCATCCTGGGCATCCTGGACGTGGCTCCACAGGGTCCAGCTCCGCGGCTCCGCCTGTCCCTCTGTGGAGCCCCCCCCCGCCGGTGGGCATCCTGGACGGACGTGGCTCCACAGGGTCCAGGCTCCAGCTGGCTCCGCCTGTCCCTCTGTGGAGCCCCCCCCGCCGGTGGGCATCCTGGACGGACGTGGCTCCACAGGGTCCAGGCTCCAGGGGCCGCCTGTCCCTCTGGAGCCCGCCCCCGCGGGTGGGCATCCTGGGACGGACGTGGCTCCACAGGGTCCAGGCTCCAGCGGCTCCGCCTGTCCCTCTGTGGAGCCCGCCCCCTCGCCGGTGGGCATCCTGGACGGACGTGGCTCCACAGGGTCCAGGCTCGCAGCGGCTCCGCCTGTCCCCTCTGGAGCCCCCCCCCCGCCCGGTGGGCATCCTGGACGGACGTGGCTCCACAGGGTCCAGGCTCAGCGGCGGCTCCGCCTGTCCTCTGTGGAGCCCCCCCCGCCGGTGGGCATCCTGGACGGACGTGGCTCCACAGGGTCCAGGCTCCAGCGGCTCCGCCTGTCCCTCTGTGGCCCCCCCCCGCGCCGGTGGGCATCCTGGGACGGACGTGGCTCCACAGGGTCCAGGCTCAGCTGCTCCGCCTGTCCCTCTGTGGAGCCCCGCCCCCTCGCCGGTGGGCATCCTGGGACGGGACGTGGCTCCACAGGGTCCAGGCTCCATGGCTCCGCCTCCCCCTCTGTGGAGCCCCCCCCCCCGCCGGTGGGCATCCTGGGACGGACGTGGCTCCACAGGGTCCAGGCTCCGCAGCTCCGCCTGTCCCTCTGTGGAGCCCCCCCCCGCCGCCGGTGGGCATCCTGGACGGACGTGGCTCCACAGGGTCCAGGCTCCAGCGGCTCCGCCTGTCCCTCTGTGGAGCCCCCCCCCCTCGCCGGTGGGCATCCTGGGACGGACGTGGCTCCACAGGGTCCAGGGGCTCCGCCTCTGTGGAGCTCCGCCTGCCCCTCTGTGGAGCCCCCCCCCCCGCCGGTGGGCATCCTGGGACGTGGACGTGGCTCCACAGGGTCCAGGCCTGCCCGCCTGTCCCTCTGTGGAGCCCCCCCTGGCCGGTGGGCATCCTGGACGGACGTGGCTCCACAGGGTCCAGGCTCCAGCGGCTCCGCCTTCCCTCTGTGGAGAGCCCGCCCCCTCGCCGGTGGGCATCCTGGACGGACGTGGCTCCACAGGGTCAGGCCAGGGTCCGGCTGTCCCTCTGTGGAGCCCCCCGCGCGGGTGGGCATCCTGGGCCTGCTCCCTCTGTGGAGCCCGCCTGTCCTCCCCCCCCGCCGGTGGGCATCCTGGACGGACGTGGCTCCACAGGGTCCAGGCTCCAGCGGCTCCGCCTGTCCCTCTGTGGAGCCCCCCCTCGCCGGTGGGCATCCTGGACGGACGTGGCTCCACAGGGTCCAGGCTCCATGGCTCCGCCTGTCCCTCTGTGGAGCCCCCCCCCGCCGCCGGTGGGCATCCTGGACGGGCGTGGCTCCACAGGGTCCAGGCTCCCAGCTGCTCCGCCTGTCCCTCTGTGGCCCCCCCCCCGCCGGTGGGCATCCTGGACGGACGTGGCTCCACAGGGTCCAGGGGCCTGTCCCTCTGTGGGCCCCCCGGGGTGTGGGCTCCTGGACGGGCTCCACAGGGTCCAGGCTGCTCCGCCTGTCCCTCTGTGGAGCCCCCCCCCGCCGGTGGGGTGGGCATCCTGGACGGACGTGGCTCCACAGGGTCCAGGCTCCAGCGGCTCCGCCTGTCCCCCTGTGGAGCCCGCCCCGCCGGTGGGCGGTGGGCATCCTGGACGGACGTGGCTCCACAGGGTCCAGGCTCTCATGGGCCCGCCTGTCCCTCTGAGCCCCCCCCCGCCGCCGGTGGGCATCCTGGGACGGACGTGGCTCCACAGGGTCCAGGCCTGCTCCGCCTGTCCCTCTGTGGCCCCCCCCCCTCGCCGGTGGGCATCCTGGACGGACGTGGCTCCACAGGGTCCAGGCTCCCTGGCTCCGCCTGTCCCTCTGTGGAGCCCGCCCCCCGCCGGTGGGCATCCTGGACGGACGTGGCTCCACAGGGTCCAGGTCCAGGCTCCTGGGCCCCCCGCCCGGTGGGCTCCGCCTGTCCCTCTGTGGAGCCCCCCCCCGCCGGTGGGCATCCTGGGACGGACGTGGCTCCACAGGGTCCAGGCTCTGGCTCCGCCTGTCCCTCTGTGGAGCCCCCCCCGCCGGGGGCATGGGCATCCTGGACGGACGTGGCTCCACAGGGTCCAGGGCTCTGGGCTCCGCCTGTCCCTCTGTGGAGCCCCCCCCCCCGCCGGTGGGCATCCTGGGACGGACGTGGCTCCACAGGGTCCAGGCTCCAGGGCTCCGCCTGTCCCTCTGTGGGAGCCCCCCCCCCGCCTGGGTGGGCATCCTGGACGGGCGTGGCTCCACAGGGTCCAGGGGCTGCTCCTGGGCCTCTGTGGAGCCGTGGCCCGGTGGGCATCCCACGGACGTGGCTCAGGGCCAGGCTGGGTCCCCCTGTCCTGGCCCCCTCTGTGGAGCCCCCGCCGGTGGGCATCCTGGGACGGGACGTGGCTCCACAGGGTCCAGGGGCTCCGCGGCCCGTCCCTCTGTGGAGCCCGCCCCCCCGCCGGTGGGCATCCTGGACGGACGTGGCTCCACAGGGTCCAGGCTCCGCGGCTCCGCCTGTCCCTCTGTGGAGCCCGCGCCCCCGCCGGTGGGCATCCTGGACGGACGTGGCTCCACAGGGTCCAGGCTCAGGCTCAGGGCTCCGCCTGTCCCTCTGTGGCCCCCCCCGGTGGGCCCTGGACCGCCGGTGGGCATCCTGGACGGACGTGGCTCCACAGGGTCCAGGGGGCGCTGCCTGTCCCTCTGTGGGCCCCCCAGTGGGTGGGCATCCTGGGGCCGGGCCCACAGGGTCCAGGCTCCGCTCGCCTGTCCCTCTGTGGGCCCAGGGTCCGTGGGCCTGGACGGACGTGGCTCCACAGGGTCCAGGCTCTGGCTCCGCCTGTCCCTCTGTGGAGCCCCCCCCCGCGCGGGTGGGCATCCTGGGACGGACGTGGCTCCACAGGGTCCAGGCGCGGCTCCGCCTGTCCCTCTGTGGAGCCCCCCCCCGGCCTGGTGGGCATCCTGGACGGACGTGGGGCTCCACAGGGTCCAGGCTCTGGCTGGCCTGTCCCTCTGGTGTGCCCCCCCCCCCCCGCCGGTGGGCATCCTGGGACGGACGTGGCTCCACAGGGTCCAGGCTCAGCAAAAAAAAAATGTATATGAACACTTGACAAACTAATTTTTTTTTTTTTTTTTTTTTTTTTTAAATACAGGTATGATGCAGGGAATCAAATGAGACCATCCAGTTGGTGCTTCACATCAAACAACTACTGTCAGTTTCATCACAGAATTTAGAGGTTAGTTGTGAATTGCTAAGTATCACTGGACAAAATACAAGGGGCAGTCAGAAATCGCTTTGTTGGCGGAAGTCCTACAGACCTGCTTAATTTCCAGTAGATTTAGTGAAGCTTGTCGTGTTAAAGGGAGTCATCTGGTCAGGCTCTGGCAGTCCGGATCACGAAAGGGTTAAGGCAAAAACCACTCAATCAATCAGTTTTTATTTATATAGCACTTTTCATACACTATCTATAGCACAAAGTGCTTTACATATGCAATGAAAAAGCCCCCACAACAGTCATACCACCCTAACCACCCATGTGCACACCAACACACCCCAAACCCATTATTTCTTTTAAATTTTGTTTTCTTATCTACGTGGTTTGGAGCAGGAAAACTAATTATTAGTAATTTGTGATTTCTTTATTATAGTATTTGTGATTTCTTGGGCTTAAATATATCAGTTGCTGTTTTCATCTATCATTGGAGAACAGAAACACACCAGTTTGTATGAAATTGGGACCCTAATGTGACATTGAACGTTGAGTGTGTGAAGGCTTCAGTTCTGTTTAAAACTCCTTGACTTGTAAACTATATTACTTTCAGGCTTCATTATCTGAGCAATACGATTCAACCTTAAAAACCTTCTCTTTACAGATAAGAAAGGACACGGCTTTTATCCACTTGGCTGATAAGCAATCCTTGCTTCCTACATTGTGTCCAGCCGTTTGACGTGGGACACCAACCGTCTGACGTGGACGGTTTATAAAATTAACAACCTCTCCCAGTAGCTTAGAGGAAAACTCACCCCACCTGTTGTCTTTCTTTCCACTGGATGTTCTCTGCAGGCCAGGAGGGACTTCAGCGCGAACACATCCTACCTCTGCAGGTTCCAGGTAAAGTGTGTCTTTCTACTGAGAGCACCACATTCTCCAACAACACCTTCTCATCCCTTTTCACAGTGACAATTCGTGTGGAACTGCTGCAGCCCCCTGTGTTTAACAAAGACTTCTTCTTTGTGGAGCTCGAGTCAGCAGGATCTGCTGGAACTGCAGCTAAGATTAAAAGTGGTGAATAAACCTGCAGCTGGAGCACTGAGGAGAGGGACAGCGATTGGAATGATCATCAAACCACTGTCTCAATTACTCCCTCTTAATAAATGGGGGAAAAGAATGAGACAAATAGATTCCCCTCTTTACAAGAAATAAATACATCTATAATTATGTTTGTATAATTTTGAAATGTAAGGAGACCACAACTTAAATTTAAATTTCTATATTGCATCATATGGTACATGGCTATGGACTATGTGGATCTTATATGAACAAGTATTAGCTAATTGGTGCGACTAAACGCGTTAAAAAATTTTGTTTGCTTTGTTTGTTCTATTTGTTCTCTTGGATCTCTGGCACATCACGCAGATGTGCCAGAGATGATTGACTGCGACAAACATGATGTATCTTATTGCAATAAAATAAAATAAATCGCCTACCACTGTTGTTGAGATTGATCATGTCGTCCTCCTGTCTGAGTAGACCACTTGATATTTGTTCTGATAGCTTCCGGCGGCTAATGTTACTCATTAAAAAACCTGAATCAAAATTTGATTACGCTGGCAGAAAATCCTGTACATAATGATAGCAAGGACATATTAATCGTATTGGTCTTTGATCACTAAGAGTTGCAGTTTTTGAGTTTCCCTTCAGGTAATATTCGAGTCCACATTCGCATCTAAAATGGTGTGTGGTTTCACGGCAGTGCATGTTGACCTCCGACACCTTCAGAAGTCAAAGTTCATTACACCTTAATTGCAGGATAGCAAAATGAACACAGAGGGGCGCCCCAATATCTTTCACTTCAAGGGCCGTTAACTGAGAGCCCTTAGTATACAGGGTTTGGCCAACTCACCAACAAGGCACCATATTGTATAACCCTTAGTCTGAGAATTTTACTGATGTCTGCTGACACCTAGTGGATACATATGGAAACTGATCTGTGGAAAAACTTCAGTCAACAAGTCTGACCTCTGTGCAGAGTCAATTTAGTTTAGTTTAGTCCAGTTTAACCTGGTTGTCTAGGTTTGCCCAAAAAAAAAAAAAAAAAAACACACACACACACACAACTCATGGAGTGTGTTCTTTCTGTGCGTGCGTGCGTGCTTGTGTAATTGAGAGCACACACACACAATAATTATTAGTACACATAACACAATACAAATGTCAGTAATTGTGAAAAACGCTTTTCTAGTTTGGACAAAAGAATAGCATCACCTCAAACTTTGTGGAATGTTTGACTCAGTATGTCTAGATGTTTAAAAAAAACAAATAAAAATCATCACACATTTCACACTGTACGATCTATATGAATAAACTTTAATCTACATCACAGTGCAATTCAAGGGTCAATATTACCGCTAATTAAATGGGACAATAGCTTTAAATTAATACCACAAGTGTGCTGACATCTCTGTCTGTTTCATCCAACTGTCATGGTGAAGACTCCTACCATAAGGATCCATCCATCCATCCATCTTAGTTATGAAGTTTACTATGCGAGTCAATGAGTTCCTGTTTAGACTGATCGAATGTCTACCCGATCTTGTTCAAGGCCACAGATTTAAGTAGCATAAAGATTAACCATTGGTTGCTATTATACACAGAAAAAAGTACTGAAGTAATTGATCACATGAAAGATTTGATATTGACTTGACATTTAGAATCCATTCAGTTCAAACTTAAACTGATGCAAATCAATATTTCAAATTGTCCCGCATAAAAAAAAACAATTTAAATGTTTGATGAATGACCCAGACTTTTTTTTTTTTTTTTCTCTTTAAGTATTTATTTAAAATGTGTTTTATGAAAGTCAATCACGTTTGAAAACACCTCGTTTAACCCTTTTCAGCCTACTGTATCACATTTGCTACATGAGTTTCTGAGACGTCTATTTTATCAACATGATCAGCATGCATCAAAAAAAAAAAAATAATAAAATAAAGACAATATATTCAATTATAAAATAAATAAATACAAGACTACTACAGCAATTTATACTCACATGAACAAAGTATTGTCTGCAAAATAAACAACACTGTAAACTGTTAAGAGAAATTTCAATATATCTCATTCACTATATGACAAAAAATAATAATCTGATTCAGTTTACACTCACAGGAAGAAATACTGTTTGTGCAATGACAAATATCAAAAACAAATAATCTCAGTGCATCCAGTGTAACATGAAATTTACAACATGAACACGTTCGGTCTTCATCAAAAACACAACAACAAATATCCACTTATTATTATTGAGATTTTGTTTATGCTTTTATGAGAGACATTTTGCCACCTATCGGGCATTCTGAATTCAAACTTACTCCAAGATTATAGGGAGTATGCATGGTGCACATTTAAGTATTACTGTGACAACATACACAAAAATGCTGATATTAAATTGTATACGTCTGAATATTTTTTAGTAACATCTTCATTATAACGTCAACATCATACCAAGTTGCCCTGTACAAACCTAATCTAAAGCCTTTTTTTTTTTTTTTGTTAACCTTGTTCCTTATCTGTACAAGTTTAATGGAGTGCTTGTCCAGCTGCTGTATTATTTCAGTCTCTCGGGGCGCCGTCATGATTCTCAGGTAGTCAGCATTGATCTAGAAAATGAGAACAGGACATACAAAGAGGAGTTTGAGATTAATCAGGGTGCCTACAGGAAGTTAAATTTAAGACTTTTTAATACCATCTCAAAATTTAAGACCAAATGTAAAGATTTAAAGCTGATGGTGGCGTGCATATGATGATTGGATGATTGGCAAAGTCTATGCCACCCCATCTGTTGCTGAGGTTACAAAATATGGACTAGCTGTGGGAAGAAATCCAGAGGTGAGGTGTTGCTGCTGCGTTTCTAGCGGCCGGTAAGCAGATTTAGAACATTTAGAACCTCAAAACCATAAGTGTGTAAAATCTTGTAATGATGACTGGAGAAATTTGCTCCAAAATTGATTGAAAATTTGAAGATTAAAAATTTAAGACATTTGGATTGAAATTTAAGATAGATATAGAAAACTTCATTGATCCCTTTCGGAGGTTTCCTCAGGGAAATTGAATTTAAGACCATCTTTTTAAGGCCTTTTCTTAGGAAAATGTATTTAAGACTCTTAAGGACCTTACCCTGCTAAAAAAAAAAAAAAATCTTCACCTTCCCTTCTTGGTCTGCATTTGGTGGCTTTTTATAACTATGACCTTTTTTTGTTGCCTTTGTTTAATTCTTGAGGAGCCACAGATTTTCTCCCAAAATATCATAATCACTTTTTAATTCTTAATGAACTTACATCTCATTAACATCATTGCAATTTCTAACAAATTTGATAACGGATCAAGAGACACTTGCAGTTGTGACATTAATGTATGGGATGTGATCCACTGGATGCACAAACCTCTCTGACATGGACGGAGGAGGCATCCTCTCAGGTTCATCATTTTCTTTTGTGGCCTCACGGACAAGAGACAGCGACGGTGCTGGTTTGCTCTCATTCTTTCTGTGTTGCCGGTAGGAATCACTAAATAATAAAATAAGGCAGAAGAATGCGCTCAGTTTTATACAGTGATAAATGTTACCACAGTTATAGTTACCACAGTTAAAGTTGCTATGTGACTGATAACAGCTAAATTTAGCATATAAATATGTGGCTTATATTTTCCAAAGGAAAGGTCTAAATTTTAAAGTTATTTTTTTTGGTAGAAATGACCAACCAGAATCCATAAGGGCTGATGATGAGGGGAGACCAGGACGGTCCATGTCTGGGCTTCCCTTTGAAGACTCAATAGTTGGAACGGGTGCTGAAACATCAGTTGGGACCTGGAACAAACACGTCGGTCTGGCCTGAGACAGACTACTGGAAACTCAAAAGACGACAAAGCATCTAAGTAAAACGGGTGCAATGTGAGCATCATCATAAAGCAAGTGCCATTAAGTTTTCTAACTTTGGGCACAAAACTAAAAACCCCCACACACAACAGAAAGATTAACTGTGTGTAGTTGTAGGCTGTCAAATCACAAGAACCAAGATTCTTTACTCTTGTGACAGAAGTGAGCTAGGAGTGAGAGAAACATCAACAGACAAGTGGAAGCTGAGTGTCAGTGAAATGATGAAAGCTTCTAATGAGAGCACATTTGAGCATTAAAATGTTACTAAGGGCACTGTAATAGTGATACTGTAAGCCAATTTTATAAAATAAAAAAGCTGTAAAATCCTGTAAAAATGCTATATCCTTACTTATCCAGTGATAATATATGCCAGTGTGTGCTCCCTTTAAATTCTCTTTGTCCAATGTTTCTTTCTCTTCTCACCCAGAATTTAGAGCTCAGAAAAGAGTGAACAAGGACACATGGTTCTATGAGCCCAGAATTAGTCAATTTGTGCCATTTATTATTAAAATGAACAAATTTAGACAAAAATCCTCTTCCAGGATGACGAGTTTGGCACATACAACCTGATCACTTTTAGATAATGATTTGTTTGCTTAAGAAGAGAGAAGTCCTCAGCCTCGATGAGAGCTGCGGCAGAGGCTTTTTGAAAAGAAACAAGCCATTAAGTGACAATACTGAATGTGGTAATCGGAGAGACAAATCAGTTCAATTCATTTACTATGAGGTTTTTTTCACGTTTTTGACGACATACTATACTTTGAGGTTTTTTTCACATTATTGATGACATACTATACTATGACGCTTTTGATGACATACTATACAATGACTTTTTGACCACTTTTTTTTGACAACATACTATGACGTTTTTGACAACATACTGTACTATGACGTTTTTTTTTTTTTCACGTTTTTTTGACGACATACTATACAATGACGCCACCATGTGGTGGTGCATGGTCAACGCTCAAATTACAATTCTAAGCTGCCTTCACCTGTGACTTTAGATATTTTTCTTGGCCTACCACATCTTTCTTTCACAAGGACTGTTCCTGTGGCCTTCCATTTCCTGACTATATTTGTGACTGGAGAAGATGTAGAAAAACTCAGAAATATAGAAAAAGAGAAAACAAACGATGCACATGGCGTGATTGGCTACTCACGGTTCATACTAAGTTGTACGTTCTAGTTGTACTGTTTATAAACCAGAGACAGGGTATGAAGATAAAAGATCTCAAAAAAAAACTCAAAATGGAAAAGTTAAACATTACAGAAATAAGAGGAAAGCTGAGCATATAAATACAGTACATGAAATAGTCGCATAATAAATAATCAAAGTCTTATTGTCAGTTACAACTTACATCTGATCAGATGATGGACACTGTTCTTTACGGTTGACGATAGCACCCTTTGACCTGTCACTCTTGACAAACACACAGCTGGGTTCTGGTTCTTCCACTTTCCTCCTGAAAGACACAGATTATAATCTGCTTTGTGACCAGAACAAACCAGTTTCACTGCTGTTTTGTTCTGAACTATAAGATAAGTGTGTTTTCTTGAAGAAACAACATGTTTCATTAAGTACAGAGTGGATCAATGTGAAAACAACACAAGATAATACAACCATCAGAGGTGCTTTATGTGTGTGTAGACTCTCAGCAGTGACATGATACGATGAAAAAAAAATTGTAAGTGAAGAAGATTAATGTTGTAAATAAACTCATTTAATAAACACGTGGATAAACAGCTGTGTAAATAACTGTCAGTAACATAACGTTTGTGACACGTTAACTCTTTGTAGCACAGGAGTGTTGATTTACTAAAAATATTGGGGTGATCACATGCATACACATAACTGAATCCGGGTCCAGGTCCTGGTCTTGGCCCTTGTCCAGGTTCATCCATGTTGCTGAATGAACCTCCACCTGTAGAGGAAACACAAATCATTAATATGCACATCAGCTGAAATCTTCCTTTACATCATTTCTGCTGTACAAATATCAGCTGTGATTGTCTCTTCTTCTCCGTTTCCTGTCAGTGTCAGTTAAATACAATCACACAGTATGCAGCAGAGAAAGCTGCCATCAGCTGCTGTGCTTCTATCAGTCCACTAGATGGCAGTGTCTCTGCAGTGTCTAACTTTACTTGATGAAACAAGCTGCAGTTGATTCTTTCACTCACAACACCTGGGCCGAATTTATTTCACCTCAAAGCTCCAGTGACATCCAGTCATTTCACTGCCACGGAAAATCATCTGAACACATTCTGTCTGCAACACCTGCGCTCTCATGATGATAAACCATGAAAATGTATTATCAACTGGCTGAAAGAAATAGGTCTATACTGATATTACCTTTCAGTCTTTTTCTTTATCTGCCTTTCATCTGCATCTAGCCAGCGTTACTGCTGTGGTGGAAGGTGTCCACGTTAGCCTCAATATACCTTGAGAGCCAGGAGGCTGCCATTGATCTCCACAGTCTCCACCAAAGTGCTGAGGTCGTTGCCAGCCAAATCAACCAATGAAAATTGGCCGTTAGTAGAGAGCGAGGCAGCAGCGATTATTGCATCACAGAACAATTTGGAGGATTGCGTAAGAGCGGGACAAGTTGGTGTTTGCTGAGGTTTGGCCTGATGTTTTGGAAAAACACAAGAGAAGGAAAGACACATTTATGTTACACATATGTGTTTGAAATGAAACAATAGTAGTTTAAAGTTTTCATTTTTAACTGCCATGTTAAAAGACTTCAACCAACTTTTAGTGCTCCTTTACTCAACAGTTCGACAAAGTCTCTGCTGTGAAATTGCAACACACAAACACGTTCCTGTCACAATGGTACCTGAGTGCACTGCCCATGTGTATCGTATTGATGACTTCCTCCGGACCGTGAACACGTGGACCTCCTCAAGGCCGACTACCTGCACCTGCAGAGCTGTCATTCTCCAGAGCACAGAGCTTGGCTTTTTTTGTTCAGCAGGTCATACACCTGTCCAAAAAGTAGTTTTCATGTCAAGAATAATGTAAAAAACGCAAATTTGTTCAGATATATATTCTAAACAAACATGTCCATAGAGTTAACAGAGGAAGGTTTTTATTACCCTCCCATTGTAAATCTCAAAGAAGCTGACGTAAGCAGAGAGATCCAGGCTACTATACCTCCTGTGGTCGAGTTAGGCCAAAACATCCTGGGCTGAAAGAGAGATTCAAACCAATACCAACGGTGTGAAATTTTCATTTCCTCTCGTGAGGGAGGAAGAATTACACAAACACCATCAATTAATGTATCCCTGAATTGATCGATTTCTTTTTTTAAGACTATAATCCTTTTGGTGAACGTTGAGGTAGTATTAGAAACTTAAACATAGCACCCATCCAGGGTTTGTAAAACCATTCATTATTGCTTAACATTAAAACACACCAGATAGCAGATTTAAATCTCTTGTGTACTGTGAAATACAGTTATCTGCCACTGATTTGGTGAAAGCTTAAATGTATTGGACACATATTCAAGTCTCACACTCTAATTTCAAGTTCTCATGTAAAGGCCACCTTTAACAAAATCCTGAATATTACGAAGCTTAAAAAAAATAAACATGCAAGACAAAACCGTAAATTTCGGGCTATAAGCCACTTTTTTTTTTTTTTTCCACACTTTGAACACTGCGGCTTATACTACGGTGCGGCTTATTTTTTTTTTTTTTTTTTCCCCTTGGCGCCAAAAACATTTTGCCAAGTAACAGATGACCAATAAAATTAACGAGTACTTGTTCAGAGGTCCAATGAAATTGCATGATAAATCAAGCGCACTTTCACAGCTATTGTAAATCAGTCATTTGTACTCACCCTCATCAACATGGAAAATACTAGAAGAAAAGCATATGATGCGGCTTTTTAAGTTAAAGGCGATCACTCTAGAGGTTGAAGAAGGAAATCGACCGCTATCAGTGACTCACTTCTTACAGCAATAAGAAGACACGATGAACGTCTTTAAAATAATTTTTCATATTACAACATTGGAGACCTGGCTTTAAATCCGGTGCGGCTTGTACAAGTACAAACTTGATTTTCTTTCTAAAATTAGAGCATGCGGTTTTTAATCAGGTGCGCTCTGTAGTCCGAATTTACGGTACAAATATGGATGAATCAAGGGAAATATATGAATGCCTCAAACTTATCTTACCTCTGATTACCACTTCTGTGAAAATCCAGAGATCTTACCTGCCAAGGCATAAATCCTTTTGGAACTGTTCTGCTGCTTTCCAGAAAAACCACCTCCCATTGTCTAGTGAGAGGAAAAATAAGTTAACTTAAATAAACACATTATTTTCTTCATGCAAAGCACTGACAACTCAATTCCACACAACAGACACTTACATGAGTTTTTCCATTTCCTGTCCTGTCCGTAGGCAAAGCATGTTGCCGTGCAACCTTCGAAAATGAACTGTACCGAACCGGCTGTGAATCTGGAGAAGAAGAAGAAAAAAAAAAGGGTCAAAATTGCAGAAAAATTGCACCTAAATAATGTTCTGGCTGCACAGTTTCCATTTGAAAAGAAAAAGCTCAAAAACTAGAGCACAATCTGATCCTTATCATCCAGGAGGAAATTCTTAGTCGGAAAACACTGCTGCAAATGCAACCTTAAAAAAAAAAAAAAATAAAAACAAACTTAGGTGTTTACTTGTGGACCAGGTCACTGGTGTGTTACAAACCCCGGCTCATAGGGAAGCAACACAAAAGGGTAGACCAAAAAAAAAAAAAAAAGATAGTTTCAATATGTTTATTATCTGATGTCTAGGGTCAGGAACAAAAGGGTGGGATAAGCAGCAAAACCTGCTGCCTGGCACACAACAGCAGGAGGAATGAGAGAGACTGAGGGCGGTAGGCCGGCCTTTGTAGACTGCTCACACCTGCAGGTAATCAGGAGCTCAGGTGAGTCTAGCTGGAAAAAAAAGAAGAAAGAGATCACCGCCTCAACTGCAAGGCCTGTAACACCACCACTATAAAAAAAAAATGGGTGCTCTCTAAGGCAACCATACCCCAACAACAAACAATAACAGGGAATTGTTATGACCTGAAAGGGCATCTGCCAGGACATTGTCCCGCCACGAATGTGACAAACCTCAAGGCCATACCCTAGAAGAAATAAGCTCCATCTCAGCTGCTGGTTGGAACCTTGCATACTGTTTATGAACACAAGAGGGCAAGCTGAAGAAGTTGTTCCTTAGTTAAATCTTCAAGCAGCTCTTCACTAGGCTGTTGAAGAAAAGCATCAAGAGTTGCCATTGCTCCTTAATTTGCGCAACAACTTCCACAAGGTAAATTGAATAAGCAAATAACTAATGGGGCACAAATCCACAAGCATCCACTGCTGTTCAATTGACAACCCAATGGTCCCAAACACAAAGTGGCCAGACACAAAATGGCTGCAACACTATGCACCAAACAAATCAAAGCTATTACCCCTCAGGCTATTAAAGCCACACACAATAACTACCATGCCCCATGCAAGGCCACAGCCTGCTAGTGGTCAATCACCATGCCAAAAAAGCACCAAAGCTCAGGGCAATTCTCACTTACACAAGTTCACGCTAGAACACACTAGCCACTATACTTTAGGATTAGGATTATGGACCCAACACAGTGCCTGATTAAAGCACAAAACTCACCTAACCCTACACAAAATGCTCCTCCTCCCTCCCACGAAACACTTTAATTCAAATAACAGAGCAAACCCTGAAACCTGCCTAACCAAACCTGACCTACCTATCTTCTGGGGTTACCAGGCTTGAGGTGACTTTAAACGCTGAACTCAAGGTTCCACAGTAAACCAAAGATACAGCCTACCACAGAACCTTGAAGCATGCCCCCACCTGGGATACCCTCAAAAAAAAAAAAAAAGGAAAAATAACAAAAAAGTGAACCGTTGGAAGTACAACGTCCAGCTGGAACACCCACCTCATCTAAGCAGGGAGCTCATATACTGAATTAATAAAAAAAACATATCAATCAACCATACTCACCAAATGAAAAACAACCCAAACAAAGGAGGAACCACCAAAGTTGTAGCACTCCACCAGAAACAAAAGCACTACTCATGAATCAGCAAAACCTACGAAAAAAAAAAAAAAAAAAAAAAAAAAAAAACAGCAAAAAGGAGGAGAGCCCCCAATTATTTTACAAACCCCGGCTAATGTGGAAGCAACACAAAAGGGTAGAAAAAAAAAAAAAAAAAAAAAAAAAAAAAAGATAGTTTCAATATGTTTATTATCTGATGTCTAGGGTCAGGAACAAAAGGGTGGGATAAGCAGCAAAACCTGCTGCCTGGGCACACAGCAGCAGAAGGAATGAGAGAGACTGAGGGCAGTAGGCCGGCCTTTGTAGACTGCTCACACCTGCAGGTCAGGAGTCAGTGAGTCTGAAAAAAAAAAAAAGAAAGATCACCACAACACAACTGCAAGGCCTGGCTCATGGTAACAGGCCTGTCCCAGGAACAGACACCACATCGATCTGCTTCTTATTAATCTCTGGCTGACACAAGAATGACAGCGTTTGTGAAGAAAAACAGGATGGCTGACATTTTAGTGATGATAGGAGATTCTTCTGTGTTGCATATAGGAGATTCTTTGGTGTCTGCACAGAAGGCACAGGGCTCTGTGTTTCTCCCCAGAATGCTTTCACTCATAGTATAAATGGGGAGAGGGCCAAGTGAGAAAAACATGGTTGGTATTATGTCTGTCTGAGCACAGTGTTATATTACTCCAAATATACCTTGCTTGTTCAAAGGGCTTGTAAGTGAAGAAGATTAATGTTGTAAATAAAACACACACACAAATCCTGTGGGATTCAACCTTCAGTTAAATACAATCACACAGTATGCAGCAGAGAAAGCTGCCATCAGCTGCTGTGCTTCTATCAGTCCACTAGATGGCAGTGTCTCTGCAGTGTCTAACTTTACTTGATGAAACAAGCTGCAGTTGATTCTTTCACTCACAACACCTGGGCCCGAATTTATTTCACCTCAAAGCTCCAGTGACATCCAGTCATTTCACTGCCACGGAAAATCATCTGAACACATTCTGTCTGCAACACCTGCGCTTTCATGATGATAAACCATGAAAATGTATTATCAACTGGCTGAAAGAAATAGGTCTATACTGATATTACCTTTCAGTCTTTTTCTTTATCTGCCTTTCATCTGCATCTAGCCAGCGTTACTGCTGTGGTGGAAGGTGTCCACGTTAGCCTCAATATACCTTGAGAGCCAGGAGGCTGCCGTTGATCTCCACAGTCTCCACCAAAGTGCTGAGGTCGTTGCCAGCCAAATCAACCAATGAAAATTGGCCGTGTAGCGAGGCAGCGCGATTATTGCATCACAGAACAATTTGGAGGATTGCGTAAGAGCGGGACAAGTTGGTGTTTGCTGAGGTTTGGCCTGATGTTCTGGAAAAACACAAGAGAAGGAAAGACACATTTATGTTACACATATGAGTTTGAAATGAAACACATATTTTGTAGTTTAAAGTTTTCATTTTTAACTGCCATGTTAAAAGACTTCAACTAACTTTTAGTGCTCCTTTACTCAACAGTTCGACAAAGTCTCTGCTGTGAAATTGCAACACACAAAACGTTCCTGTCACAATGGTACCTGAGTGCACTGCCCATGTGTATCGTATTGATGACTTCCTCCGGACCGTGAACACGTGGACCTCCTCAAGGCCGACTACCTGCACCTGCAGAGCTGTCATTCTCCAGAGCACGGAGCTTGGCCTTTTTGTTCAGCAGGTCATACACCTGTCCAAAAAGTAGTTTTCATGTCAAGAATAATGTAAAAAATGCAAATTTGTCAGATAAATATTCTAAACAAACATGTCCATAGAGTTAACAGAGGAAGGTTTTTATTACCTTCCCATTGTAAATCTCAAAGAAGCTGACGTAAGCAGAGAGATCCAGGCTACTATACCTCCTGTGGTCGAGTTAGGCCAAAACATCCTGGGCTGAAAGAGAGATTCAAACCAATACCAACGGTGTGAAATTTTCATTTCCCTCTTGAGGGAGGAAGAATTACACAAACACCATCAATTAATGTATCCCTGGAATTGATCGATTTTTTTTTAAGACTATAATCCTTTTGGTAAACGTTGAGGTAGTATTAGAAACTTAAACATAGCACCCATCCAGGGTTTGTAAAACCATTCATTATTGCTTAACATTAAAACACACCAGATAGCAGATTTAAATCTCTTGTGTACTGTGAAATACAGTTATCTGCCACTGATTTGGTGAAAGCTTAAATGTATTGGACACATATTCAAGTCTCACACTCTAATTTCAAGTTCTCATGTAAAGGCCACCTTTAACAAAATCCTGAATATTACTGAAGCTTATAAAAAAAAATAAACATGCAAGACAAATACCGTAAATTCGGGCTATAAGCCACTTTTTTTTTTTTTTTTTCCACACTTTGAACACTGCGGCTTATACTACGGTGCGGCTTATTTTTTTTTTTTTTTTTTTTTTTTCCTTGGCGCCAAAAACATTTTGCCAAGTAACAGATGACCAATAAAATTAACGAGTACTTGTTCAGAGGTCCAATGAAATTGCATGATAAATCAAGCGCACTTTCACAGCTATTGTAAATCAGTCATTTGTACTCACCCTCATCAACATGGAAAATACTAGAAGAAAAGCATATGATGCGGCTTTTAAGTTAAAGGCGATCACTCTAGAGGTTGAAGAAGGAAATCGACCGCTATCAGTGACTCACTTCTTACAGCAATAAGAAGACACGATGAACGTCTTTGAGCTAATTTTTCATATTACAACGTTGGAGACCTGCGGCTTTAAATCCGGTGCGGCTTGTACAAGTACAAACTTGATTTTCTTTCTAAAATTAGAGCATGCGGTTTTTAATCAGGTGCGCTCTGTAGTCCGGAATTTACGGTACAAATATGGATGAATCAAGGGAAATGAATGAATGCCTCAAACTTATCTTACCTCTGATTACCACTTCTGTGAAAATCCAGAGATCTTACCTGCCAAGGCATAAATCCTTTTGGAACTGTTCTGCTGCTTTCCAGAAAAACCACCTCCCATTGTCTAGTGAGAGGAAAAATAAGTTAACTTAAATAAACACATTATTTTCTTCATGCAAAGCACTGACAACTCAATTCCACACAACAGACACTTACATGAGTTTTTCCATTTTTTCCTGTCCTGTCCGTGAGGCAAAGCATGTTGCCGTGCAACCTTCGAAAATGAACTGTACCGAACCGGCTGTGAATCTGGAGAAGAAGAAGAAGAAAAAAAGGGTCAAAATTGCAGAAAAATTGCACCTAAATAATGTTCTGGCTGCACAGTTTCCATTTGAAAAGAAAAAGCTCAAAAACTAGAGCACAATCTGATCCTTATCATCCAGGAGGAAATTCTTAGTCGGAAAACACTGCTGCAAATGCAACCTTAAAAAAAAAAAAAAAAAAACAAACTTAGGTGTTTACTTGTGGACCAGGTCACTGGTGTGTTACAAACCCGGCTCATAGGGAAGCAACACAAAAGGGTAGACCCAAAAAAAAAAAAAGATAGTTTCAATATGTTTATTATCTGATGTCTAGGGTCAGAAACATAAGGGTGGGATAAGCAGCAAAACCTGCTGCCTGGCACACAGCAGCAGCGAGGAATGAGAAAGACTGAGGGCGGTAGGCCGGCCTTTGTAGACTGCTCACACCTGCAGGTAATCAGTAGCTCAGGTGAGTCTAGCTGGAAACAAAAAAAAGAAAGAGATCACCACCACAACTGCAAGGCCTGTAACAGGCCTGTCCCAGGAACAGACACCACATCGATCTGCTTCTTATTAATCTCTGGATGACACAAGAATGACAGCGTTTGTGAAGAAAAACAGGATGGCTGACATTTTAGTGATGACGTTGCATATAGGAGATTCTTCGGTGTCTGCACAGAAGGCACAGGGCTCTGTGTTTCTCCCCAGAATGCTTTCACTCATAGTATAAATGGGAGAGGGCCAAGTGAAAAAACATGGTTGGTATTATGTCTGTCTGAGCACAGTGTTATATTACTCCAAATATACCTTGCTTGTTAGGGGCCGCTTGCGAACACACACACAAATCCTGTGGGATTCAACCTGTAAAAAAAAAAAAAAAAAAAAAAAAAATAAACACAAAAAGAGCTCCAAGTTTATGCTCGAATGTTAACACACATTTGCATATAAAGTCAGGCATAGTTCAAAACTCCAAATTTACCAGGTCGCCCGTTGATACAGGGATTATTTCCAATGTTTCTCTGAAGCCTTGGATGATCTCGTAGAATTTCTGGTTTGGTCGAGAAGCCTCTCCAAACTTCAATGAAGACAAGAAAGAAAAGCAATATAAATGAAATGTGTGAAACGACTTGCGTCCAAAATTCACATTATTAGTAGAATTGATAAATGAAATAAAAAATCCTCACCCTCCCTTCTTAGTCTGCATTTCAGGTGGCTTTTTATAACACAAGGCAGCCTTTTGTTGCCTTTGGTTAATTCTTGAGGAGCCACAGATTTTCTCCCTGAAATGCAAAAGATCTTAATCACTTTTTAATTTTAATGAACTCACATCTCATTGACAGCATTGTAATTTCTAACAAATTTAATTGCAGTTGTGACATTAATGTATGGGATGTGATCCACTGGATGCACAATTGTTTTTTTTTTTTATTATTTATTTATTTATTTTTTTACATCTGTCACTGACCTTTGATTGCGGACGGAGGAGGCATCCTCTCAGGTTCATCATTTTCTTTTGTGGCCTCACGGACAAGAGACAGCGACGGTGCTGGTTCCGGTAGGAATCACTAAATAATAAAATAAGGCAGAAGAATGCGCTCAGTTTTATACAGTGATAAATGTTACCACAGTTATAGTTACCTTTAACAAAATCCTGAATATATACAAAGGAAGCTTATAAAAAAAATAAACATGCAAGACAAATAGTAAAAAGAATACTTCATAAAGCAAGTGCCATTAAGTTTTCTAACTTTGGGCACAAAACCTAAACCCCCACACAACAGAAAGATTAACTGTGTGTAGTTGTAGGCTGTCAAATCACAAGAACCAAGATTCTTTACTCTTGTGACAGAGAAGTGAGCTAGGAGTGAGAGAAACATCAACAGACAAGTGGAAGCTGAGTGTCAGTGAAATGATGAAAGCTTCTAATGAGAGCACGTTTGAGCATTAAAATGTTACTAAGGGCACTGTAATAGTGATACTGTAAGCCAATTTTATAAAATAAAAAAGCTGTAAAATCCTGTAAAAATGCTATATCCTTACTTATCCAGTGATAATATATGCCAGTGTGTGCTCCCTTTAAATTCTCTTTGTCCAATGTTTCTTTCTCTTCTCACCCAGAATTTAGAGCTCAGAAAAGAGTGAACAAGGACACATGGTTCTATGAGCCCAGAATTAGTCATTTTGTGTCAATGTGCCATTTATTATTAAAATGAACAAATTTAGACAAAAATCCTCTTCCAGGATGGTTAGTTTGGCACATACATACTATGAGGTTTTTTTCACATTATTGATGACATACTATACTATGACGCTTTTTTTTGACATACTATACAATGACTTTTTTTGACAACATACTATGACGTTTTTGACAACATACTATACAATGTCGCCACCATGTGGTTTTTTTACAACATACTGTACTATGACGTCGATTTCTTTTTTTTTTTTTCATTTTGACATACTATACAATGACGCCACCATGTGGTCAACGCTCAAATTACAATTCTAAGCTGCCTTCACCTGTGACTTTAGATATTTTTCTTGGCCTACCACATCTTTCTTCTTTCACAAGGACTGTTCCTGTGGCCTTCCATTTCCTGACTATATTTGTGACTGGAGAAGATGTAGAAAAACTCAGAAATATGACATTAAGAACATTTATTTAGACATTAGTAAGATCAGCAAGACGGAGGAAATCAACATCAGCTGCATAAAAACTTTAGCGGCTCTTGAATATTTTCATAATTTAAAACAGACTTCACTGATAAAAACTTTAACTGAATTTGTACGCAAATTTTTCTAAGCACAGAAATTCCAGTTTACTGCAGAGACAATCGGATCCAGGAGGATCTGTGTCAGAAAGATAAGTTGACGAGTGGAGCACTGTTTTCCCTCTTGTCTTCTGGACTCCACTTGATAAGAGGAGAGCTCAGGTCGATCAGTTGCTAAAACAAATACAATAACAATTCGTTATTTTTGGTCTTGAAATGTCTTTACATAATCAGATAACATTTTGTAGCTGCTGACAACACTAAAATTAGACCCACATTTCTTTCTTGTTTTCATCTTAATTTAAAAATGAATTTTTTTTTTTTTTTTAAAAGGTAATAACTAAGGAATAACTGTCACATATTAATCACATGAGAGATGTTACCTGAGCTGTTGTGCAGGTCTTACTGTTGGTCCGAATCAGGTCTGGGGTGTTGGTCAGGTCGATGAGCAGGTTCTCCTGAGGCTGCAGAGCTGGAACTGGAAGATCCAACAAGAGAACCTTAGGGAGAGAACAGAAAAATCAGCCCTTAATTTTATTAGAATCTTTAGTTCATACAATTTATAGGGATGTCCCGATTGAGAAACTGGGTTGATGATCTGCAACCTATGTATACTAATACTGATTTTTAGTGGTGTTGTTTTGGTCTTATTCAACATAATATACAGAAATTTACGTAATTATTTTACAGTAATTGAACCCATCATTACACTGCCTGCCCAAATTGTGCATTTGCTATTTGTTTTTTTGTCCAAAATACAAATACAATTGACAGACAATAGGATTTTTTATTCTTCAAAACTTATAATACACCCTGTATTTTATTAAACAAAACCACCAATGATGCCAAAATGTATGATCACCAAGATGGTGTTGCGACTGCCTGACTCTTTGTTAATTCAGCTTTTTGCCTCGAGTCTGGGAGGTCAAACCACAGAAGAGCTCATTAACATCAGAACAACATCTCCACAGGATTTATTTCCCAACTATATCACCTCATCTGTGGAATTATTTGACATTTTGGTCAGGTTCCCTGACCTCTCTGGCAAAACAAAAGGTGGAGGACTCTGTTTTTATGTCAACAACGGCTGGTACAGTGACACAACAGTTATCCTATGGCACTGCTCACCTGAACTGGAAACATATCATAAACTGCAAACCCTTCTACTCCCCCCATGAGTTCCCTCATTCACTCTGGTTGGTGTTTACATTCCACCACAGGCCAATGTGCAGGATGCACAGCGAGCTCACCAATCAGAGACTGTGTGTGGATCAGACTAACCTGGACTCCTCAGTGATACTTTAATAAAGGTAACATCAGCCACAAACTTAAACTTAGTTTATTAAATCCTTGACCAGGGAGGGAAACACTCTGGATCACTGTTGCACTATGATCAACAGACTACATACAGTCGTATACAAAAGTTTGGGCACCCCTGATCATTTTCAAGATTTTCCTTTATAAATCAATGGTTATTCGGATCAGCAATTTCAGTTAAATATATCATATAGCAGACAAACACAGTGGTATTTGAGAAGTGAAATGAAGTTTATAGGATTTACAGAAAGTGTGCAATAATTACTTGTTGGCACCCTTGTCGTTTTATTGATTTGAATACCTTTAGCACTAATTACTGGGACACAAAATTTGTTTCGTAAGCTCATTGACCCTTGACCTACATACACAGGTGAAGCCAATCATGACAAAGGGTATTTAAGGTGGCCAATTGCAAGTTGTCATCCTCTTTGCATCTTCTCTGAAGAGTGGCAACATGGGAGCCTCAAAACAACTGTCAAATGACCTGAAAACAAAGATTGTTCAACCTCATGGTTTAGGGGAAGGATACAAAAAGCTAGCTCAGAGATTTCAGCTGTCAGTTTCCACTGTAAGGGACATAGTGAGGAAATGGAAGACCACAGGCACAGTTCCAGTTAAGGCCTGGAGTGGCAGGCCAAGAAAACTCTCAGATAAGCAGAGGCAAAGGATGGTAAGAACAGTCAAACTCAACCCACAGACCAGCTCCAAAGACCTACAACATGATCTTGGTGCAGATGGTGTCACTGTGCATCGTTCAACTATTCAGCGCACTTTGCACAAGGGGATGCTATATGGGATAGTACTGCGGAAGAAGCCTTTTCTGCACACATGCCACAAACAGAGTCGCTTGAGGTATGCTAAAGCACATTTGGACAAGCCAGCTTCATTTTGGAATAAGGTGCTGTGGACTGATGAAACTAAAATTGATTTATTTGGACATAACAAGGGGCGGTATGCATGGCAGATGAAGATCACAGCATTCCAAGACAAACACTTGCTACCCACAGAAAATTTGGTGGTGGTTCCATCATGCTGTGGGGCTGTGTGGCCAGTGCAGGTGCTGGCAATCTTGTTAAAGTTAAAGGTCGCATGGATTCCAGTCAGTATCAGCAGATTCTTGCAAACCATGTTCAAGAATCAGTAACAAAGTTATAGTTGTGCCGGGGCTGGATCTGTGGTGTGATTTAAAGCAGGCTGTCCATGCTCAGAAACCATCAAGCCTGACTGAACTGGAGATGTTTTGCAAAGAAGAATGGTCAAAAATACCTTCAACCAGAATCCAGACCCTCATTGGAAGCTATAGGAACCGTTTAGAGGCTGCTATTTCTGCAAAAGGAGGATCTACTAAATATTGGTGGAATTTTTCTGTTGGGGTGCCCAAATTTATGCACCTGCCTACTTTTGTTTAAGTAATTATTGCACACTTTCTGTAAATCCTATAAACTTCATTTCACTTCTCAAATACCACTGTGTTTGTCTGCTATATGATATATTTAACTGAAATTGCTGATCCGAATAACCATTGATTTATAAAGGAAAATCTTGAAAATGATCAGGGGTGCCCAAACTTTTGCATACGACTGTATAGTCCATGATTCCTACACACGGGCACAAGCTAAAACTGATGTGAGGACATCAAAACAGTGGAGCAGTAAAGGCATAGAAGATCTATGGGATGTGTTCGGGACTGCTACAGTACTGGATGATTTCACAGAGGCTTCCTGCATCAGCTTCTGTGAGGACTGCCTCATCCCATCATGCACCAGTGGCCTGTACTTCCAAGTGCACTGTGACGTAACTCGTGGTTAAACTGAGAACACGTGTTTAACAAAACGTGATGTTAATTGGTTCTACAAAGACAGTTAAGATGTTAGTTTGTTAAATCAGTGTTAACTTACCTGGAGTCTATGTGTGTTCACATGAATGCAGCATTCACCAGTGCAAATCTCTGTTTTGAACCAAAATGCAATCTACTTATTTTAAGTTTTTCTCCACATTGGGTATAATCAATTTATCTCTAGTCAAAGGCTTGGCATCACAGGGTTTTAAAGCTGCAGTAATCAAACGATTACTTAAAAAGCCTACTATGGACCCAGATGATCTAGCTAATTTCAGGCCAATATCAAATCTCCCTTTCATGTCCAAAATCCTTGAGAAACGTGTTGCTGCACAGCTCTGTGATTATCTACATGGAAACAGTCTGTTTGAATATTTCCAGTCAGGGTTTAGAACTCAAACAGCATTAGTAAAAGTTACTAATGACCTTCTTATGGCCTCAGACAATGGACTTGTCTCTGTACTTGTCCTGTTGGATCTTTGTGCTGGGTTTGATGCAATTGATCATAAGATCCTATTACAAAGAGTAGAACATGTTGGGATTCAAGGCACTGCACTATTTTGGTTTGTCACATATATCAGAGAGATTCCAGTTTGTTCATATAAACAAGTCTTCCATATGTACTGCAGTTTGTCCTGCTTGCCTACAAAGTCCTTAATGATCAGGCTCCATCATATCTTAAGGAGCTCATCGTTCCTTGTTATCCTAATAGATCACTTCGATCACAAACTGCTGGGTTACTAGTGGTTCCTAGAGTCTCTAAGACTAAAATGGGAGGTAGAACCTTCAGTTATCAGGCTCCTCTCTTATGGAACTGGCTCACAGTTTGGGTCCGTGAGTCAGACACCCTTTCTATATTTAAGGTTAGACTAAAAACGTTCCTTTATGCTGAAGCTTTTAGTTAAGCATGATTCAGGAGGGACATGGACCCGCCTGAACCATCCTTTAAACTGCTATAAGATTAGACTGCTGGGGAACTGACAATACACTGCATTAGTGATGTCACGATTATAGATTTCCTTGGTACAATTATTGTCAGAATTTTTCACAATATTACGATTATCACAATTATTATATGTTAATTGATTTCATAACACTATGATTGCGGAAAATCACAAGAGAACTCCTTGTAGGTCTTAAAGTTTCCTTTATGTCTATCTTTTGATGCCAACATAACAAAAATATATGGCAGCAAAGTCAAGTAACCAGAAAAGTACAATAATCTCACTGACAGTGAAACTGTCTGACCTCACGCTGTGTTTACATACGAACAGTATAATGTAACGTGAGGTGGATGCCGTGTAATCATGTTGCACTGAAAGACGAATCTGTGTCATACTGAAAAACTAACATTTAATTTCCTACCAATTCGATCACTCAATGTTATGTTATGAAAACACTGATGTAATTTAATTTAATTTGAAGTATTTACCTTTACTTTGGCAAACAAATTTAGGTGGTTGTCCTGCATGTGTTGAAACACACTCGGGGTATTTACTCCTTTGACCTCAATTTGTTTATAAAATGTTTATTGTTTACAAAATAATTCCCCACAGCTGATTTAATGTGCTTGTTCGGTGGAAACAACTCTTCAGCCATTTTTCCTGCTTTGGCTCACCTCTCCTCTGCAAGTTGCACGGACTGAAAACAAAGCAACAAATGTGGCAAGCCAGCCGGCAACATGTGTCTGTGGTGTATTATGTTTTTGTTCCGTTTGAGTTGCACTTAACTATAGTTTGGGCCAGAATAATATTTTCCATCGGTATTCAGGAAACATTACGATCAATTAACTGTAGTTCCTAATATTACAATTAATTGTGATATTGGGTAATCGTGACATCCCTACACTTGCACCTCTTCTCACTGTCCCTCACTCCTCTCGTCTCTCTTTCCCTCACACTTCATGTCTTTATATCAATATATTCATATTATTAACACTCATCTGCTCTTTCGCAGTTGTGCCCCCCCCCCCCTTTCTCTTTTTCAGGTAGCTTTGACTCCAGAGCTGTTACATCCAGATTCTACGCTAATTATGATGACATGATTATTATTATTATTATTAGGCATCCATGCAACAAAGTTGCAGGATCCATATTATTATTGTTAAGATTTATTATTGTAGTAATGGTAATAATAATTTTGCTTTAACAACTACTGGTAAATATATAGTCTCTACTGTCTCTTCCTGGTCCCCCACTTCTTTCTCCCCCTCTCCCCTATCCTCCTCCCCTCCCTTCTCTTTCTCTTTTCTTTGTTTTCCTTACACCTCAACTGGTCGAGGCATGACCGTCTACTCCGAGTCTGGCTCTGCTGGAGGTTTCTTCCTGTTAAAGGGGAGTTTTTCCTTGCGCTTGCTCATTGTAGAAATGTTGGGCTTCTCTATGTAAAGTGCCTTATGATAAATGTTTTTATGATCTGGTGCTATACTGTAGAATATACTGTAGAACCAACTAGAGAAAGAACCATACAAGGTTTTTTGGATTTCGAAACAAAGCAAATCCAACACTGCAGCAGCCAGTAAAGTCAAGCAAGCTCGTCAGCAATGTATTGCTGACTGAAGAAGTATTAAATTAACTTTTACTGTCATATACTCTTAATGCATGCTTTTACTGTCATATACTCTTAATGCATGCCATAATCAAACTGTCTGAAAATAATTCAACTACTTTTTAATAACAGATGTCGAAGCTTACAGATACACATTTTAGATATTCTATACTATAAACTATAAAGTAAAGATGGCGCTAAATGCAACTCATCAGGTTGTGTTACTCTAACAGACTACTCAAAGAGAATGTGAACTTCAAGTACATAGCCTTTAGGTCAGATCAAATTGCATAACTATACATAGCCTACATTGCTGCTGTGAATGTACACTATCTGAGTCACATAGTGTAATCACCCTCATGTTATCCCAGGCCTGCACTGATAGGGATGTGTTTGCAATTAATCGGGAATTCTGTGTGACATATTTATTTTTAGTATAAGCCTGCCTGTCTTCGTCTATATGTAATATAGCCTTTACTATGTTGCAGATATATTACACTCAGGCTACCACCATATGACGCACACGTTATACAGTTCTGCAGATGTTCAGCATTTTGGCTGCGTTGGAATACATGTCTATGCACTAGCAAAATATTATAGCGGCACACTAATTACTGGCTAGCGCACAAATTACTCTTGAACATACCATGATACGCCAATTAATATGCTTCATAGTACAGGCCACAGGGTGAGCTACATCATCATCAACAGCCAAACTCTGTCAACTAACGAGGAGAAAGGAGGAGGTGTTAAGAAGTGGGGACAGAGGGATGCAAAACACCAAGATTTTTCCTTCACATCTTTAAAAGGTTTTGCATTTATGCTGCAATGTCTGCGGATATTTCCTTGTTTACACAAGGACGCAAGTCAAGTGAAACCGCTGTAGTACATATGTCAGTACAGTTAGTGGCACTGTTGCAATTCCACAGTCTCACATGAAAACAAAGAAGGCGGCATTTATAGCAAACATTATACAATTATAAATATTATAATAATTATAAATGGCAATTCTGACACCATGACCTTTGAGTCTAGCCACCACCTCCACACCACCAACCTCTCCACCCCTACCTCAGCAGGGCCTCTGACACTTCCACAACAGGCCACATCAAAATCCTCCTCCACCTTCAAAGGAACTCTCTCTTGATACTGGATGGACGCAAAAGCAGCTGGACCTGATTCTGTCTCTCCATCAACCCTGAAGCACTGTGCTGACCTGCTGTCCCTGTTGTACAAACATTTTCAGCTCCTCTCTGGAGACATGCCATTTGCCAGCCTGCTTCAAATCCTCCATCATCATCTCTGATGACAAAACAAAAAAAAAAAACAAGCTCACTGGACTTAACAATTACAGACCTCTTGCCCTGACAACACACATTTTAAACTGTCTAGTAACACCCATTTTTGTTTAATCAACCTGGCAAGCCCTTTGAATTGCATTTGATTTGTTTAAAAGTTACAAAATAAAGTCAAATTGACTGATTGATAGCTATTATGCTAATTCAGTCATGTTAAATCACATTTGTTTATGCTAACAACAGTGGAAATATATGTCAGAAGTTCAAATGATCATGTCATTGTTAAAGCTTTCTCATTTTAAGGGTGCCTCTCCTCCCTGTGGTCTCTGTGTGTATCTCACTCGGTTGACAATTTCTTCCATTGGAAAGTTAAAAGGCCCATTTATGCTCTACGCAGGATACAAATACAAAGACGGCCTTTCATCTGTCATTACGTGTGTAATTTGGTTCCTTTTTCAGTGAGCTTACTGATCTGTAGCAGTACACAGCAAACAGAGTAATACCACCGGAAACCGTCGGGGCAGTGTTGCACAGTATAGCTCAAGTGCGACCAGCGAGAGGAACAAAGAAGAAATCTCCGTCTACATGCCGCAATTTATTTAAAGGTCCCATATTACACCCTTTTACAACAAGTTAACAGCTCTATGAGCTCCACAGAACATGTCTCCAAAGCAGTTTGTTGAAAACACCTCAGATTAGGCATATTTGCCTGCCTCTCTACCACTCTGTTCAGACAGGCTGATTCTTATTAGAATTGCATGGCTGCCGCTTCTATGCAACCTTACATGTTTGAACCCGAGTTCAAACAACTATATCTCTCAGGATGCTTTTTGAGCAGTTCAAAGCTCAAAAACGTCAATAAATGGCAGACAAGGCAGTTCTGCCTGTTTGGCAGGGATATTCCATTACGTCGGAGGGTGGAGGTGGGTGTTATTCCAATATCCCCATCTGAGATGCAGATTATGGGAAGAAATCTAAGATGACTGTTTAAGCACCTGGTTTCTAACAGTGGTGAATTTACCAGTTAAACAATTTTGTTTTATTATCAAACTCACAGTGTATGTAGAGGCAGAATAGACCTAAAAAGACATTCAAAAACCATCAAAAGGGACACACAAACTGCCGCCATCTACAGTGCTGCCTCTTTTCATCGCTTTCTTAGAATGTGCGATGTGATCTCCTTCACCTTCGCTATGTTTTGCTGTTGTCTGAAACTTGTGTTGGAGTTTGGAACTCTGCACTCAGCCCTACCCTGTAGTGTATGTAGTAGTAGTTAACAGCCATGGCAAGTCCAACGTAGGAATGCATGTACCTAATTACGTACGTAAAGGAATGGCTAAAAGCATAAATGCGCCTGAAGTCTACATGAACAGCAGGACCAACAGAGTGAATGTGGAAAGAACAGACAACCTGGTGCTCAATGCTCTGAAAAACGTGGAAATGACAGTAGACTTCAGGAAAAGCCCAGCCCGTACACGCGGAGGGTGGAGAATTTCCACTTCCTTCATACCACCATCACACAGGACCTCAAGTGGGAGATAAACATCAACTCCCTCATCAAAAGACCCCAGCACAGGATACATTTTTGAGGCAGCTGGAGAAGTTCAACCTGCCAAGGACAATGATGTTGAACTTCTACACCTCAATCGGAGTCCATCCTCACCTCCTCCATCTCCATTTCATAGGCTGCTGCCACTGCAAAGGACCTGAGCAGATTGCAGCGCATCTTCCACTTTGTTGAGAGGATGGTTGGCTGCAGTTCAAAATTGCTGCAGTTGGCTTGTAGCTGATTGTTCCCATCCCGCACACAAACTCTTTGAGGTGCTCCCTTGGCTGTGGTCCTCGAAGACCAAAACCTCTAACCACAAAAACTGCTATCAGCCTTTTCAACAAGGCACAAGAGCCCCACGGATAACCAGAACACAGGCTACCAACTCTAATATAATATTGATATTTAACCAATGTATTGGTGCATCGCTAACAATTTATTTAAAATCTACAAAGAGACAAGAGTGACACTTGGACTAGTTGCATTTTCACGCAGTCACAAAAGGTGCAAACAATAGAAACCTCATTGTAACCTGGACAACAAGTGAAGATTCTTTCGAGACCAAAAAAGATCAAGGTATAACCTTTTATCATTTTGTAACTGAAAAGCAGCACTCATCCCAAAGAAACCTGGTGTGTATATGCGAGAGAGAGTGTGTGTCTACGTATGTACGAGTATGTGACCCCTGACCTCCTGCGCCTTGCCGCTGCCCGTCTCTGTAGTATCCAGTTCAATCAAATTTCTGGGCTCTGGTTGGCCCAGACCACCAGGACCCATCGTGTTTGGCTGTGGAGCACTATGAGGGGGGCTGTGGAGAGGGGTCACTGGGGACTCCTCCAGATAGAAGGACTGGATGTCCGAGGTATCTACACGCTCCACCTGGTGTATGTCTAAAGGGATAGGGCTGCACAGACAAACACTTAGTGACAATCTGCAGTTGTTGTCATGATAACAGAACAGTGTTCTTATTGACTTCAGTTTAATGCATCTCACCTGCAGATGGTTTCTTTCCCGATAGACCCATGGGCTGTGTTAGAGCAGGCCAGATATCTGGCAGTCTGTGGCTGGTTGGTGAGCATGGGTATGGCAGACATCCTGCGTCTCACTGGAGTGGGGAGGGCAGAGGGACGAGGGGCCTTCATCTGTAGTGACTGGCAGCCTCCAGCAGAGGGTGTGAGAGGTATAGTACACAGCTTCAGAGAACCACTACAGGAGAGAGAAAGGATGAGTCATCAACTTTACAGCCAACCTGCAACTGAGGACGTAGAGTGGGTAATCCACTAATCACAAGGTTGATGGTGCAATCCCTGGCTTCTCCAGTCCACATATCAAAGTGTCCTTAGGAAAGATAGTGAATGCCATCTCTGTGTGAACGTGATTAGAAAATGCACAATGTATAGTGGCACTATGTAAATGGGTAAATGGCAGTGTCAAGTGATTGAGTTTTCACAAGAAGACTACCACAGCACTATATAAAATGCAGTCCATTTACCACCTACCAACTGAATTTAGCCCAAAGAAACATACAGACTGATGCGGCTGCACATGAACAATATGATTCACCTTTTGTTTTTATGGTGAGTCATGTCAGTAACTGCAAATCCAGCAGAAGGGTCAGAACATATTGGATTGACAATGTCTTGCAGGTGAAGTAGGATAATGCACGTACCTGTCCACACTGCTAACTGACAGCAGCTTCTTAGGTCTCACCATCTTCGATACAGCTAGTGATGAAAAACAAAGGACAGACCAGGCTTATGAGCAATCAAATACAGAAACTGATTTAGTTTGCCTTAAAGATTAAAACCTGTTGACATCTGTTCTGAAGGTGAAGATGAGCAGGAAATTTAACTCACAAAATACTCATCACATTTGCCTTTTTTAATAACCACAATGAGAGTGTGAGCAGGTAAGAAGAAAAGTGGCACCACTGAAAGGAAAATAAGGATGTTTTAAATACAAGACCATGACTAGCTGAACGTACCAGTGCCCATCTGTCCGATTACCACCTTATTTAGCCAACCCACTTCCGGTTCAAACGTGATTGTGTTAGGACTTCCATTAAAACGCCAGCTTGAGTGTCAGTGGCAGGAGTTTAAGTGGTCTGGAACAATCCTGAACAGCATTCTGGCACTACTGATAAATAAATAAATAAATAATCTGATTGCGCTAATGAGAACCCTACTGGTAGTTTTTAGTGTGTGGAAACACTTTGCAGTAGTGAAAAGCACTTGAATGTCTCATCATCCCTCCCAATCAGCTGTGTCTGGACTGAAGCTAGTTACCAGCCATGCCTCAGATTTAGGTTTACCCTTTAATCCACTCTGTCGGCAGACCGATGCCACAGATGGGACAGAGGTTGTCCTCTCCAAAATTCTTTTCGCAGGCGTCTGCTGGGTGGGTGTGGCCTCAATTCTCCTCTGCGGCGTGGACCTGATGGTTTTGACGCACTCTGCCTCAGATGGCTTTCTGGCCTGGGTGGACAATGAGCGGCGACTGGCAGCGAGGGACGCTGGCTCTGCAGCAGCACTGATGGTGGCCCGACATGGCCTGACATGACTGACTGGTTGGCTGAATGCAGGGCCACTTAGACTCTGATTTAGAGAAGAGTTAAGTTTACCTGAAAGGAGAAAACAACAATAACTGTATTGCTGTATGTTGTGATGACAACAGGCTTAGTTATTGGTTTACTATTAACATTTATTTATTTATTAATAGTGAAAACCTTACACCTAATTGATTAATACAATCAATTAGTAACTAACATAGTTGGAATTAATAAGAATGTGTTGAACAGGAATTGTTCTGGACTTACAGAAGACTCTGGTTATGATATAAAAAATGGGTCATGTTTTACAATATCTTAATTGTTTTCAGTATGTCGTATAGATTTCATTTTAATGTTTGTTTGGTAATAACATGTTAAGTTGGCTGTTTCTTTAATAGGGAAACACAGAAATATTAATCTACGTGTGCTACGTGCTGTATCATAGCTCTTGTCAGCACCTTTAGTAGGGGATTGAGACAGGCTGGAGTTGAAACTGGACACCGAGGACAAAGACGAGGATGTGTTCTTTCTGTCTGTCACCTTCCTGCTCTGAGGAGGAACAGCTTTCACACCAGACAGGTTTCTGACAATACTCTGAGAAAAAAAAAAAGGCAATCCGTTCTATTAAATGTGTTTGGCTGTAGTGTTCGAGTGTTCCAACAAGAAGAGCTGCTCAATAAAATTTATACAATGACCCAATCAAAAGTAGCTTGGCTACTTGCATGACAAAAGACAGGTGTGTTACCTTGGGCGGAACCAGTGAATGTTTTCCCAGCTGGCTTGAGTTAAGAGGGGAGTTGCTGATATTAGGGGCCATGCTCGTCGAATCAGAGAGCAGATCCTCAGAAGGCTCGGTCCTGATGGAGAGACGAGAAGATGGACTCTGCTTCCAACCACCCAAAAGCTGGAGAAGAAAAAAAGGTGACAAGAATGTATTCATCACATATTTTTTCTTCCATTAACAAGGTGCTTCTCAAGCTTATTGGCCCCTGCTAAGCTAACCGTCATTTCACCTTTTACTTTATAGCCATGTAAGTGGCAGCAGTCATCTTAAAGGCCCATTTATGCTCCTTTTACATAGATAAGTAGGTATGTGCATACCTGTTGTCATGGTTGTTAACAACACATACACTAGAAGGCAGCACCAAGTGCAGAATTCCAAAGTAAGTTTAAATTTTTTTTAAACTTCACAAGTGACATTTTACCTTATGTCAGAGTTTGGAACTTTGCACTTGGCACTGCGCTCTAGTGGATGTGTTGTTAACAACCATGCCAATGTAAAACATGCATTGGAAGTATGAAAGGACCCACTTAGGAATGCATGTACATAAAGGGAGCATAAATGAGCCTTTAAAAAACAAACTATTGTGAACATTACAAACCAAGACAGAATGTTTAGCCCACACAAAATAGATTTGAAACTCAAAAACCAGATTGACATAAGTTGGACCATGTGTTTGGTTCTACTGTCCTGGTTCTACTAAAACTATACCCACTGCCCTACAACTGCTGCAAACACACCAATAAAGAAACTTTTTATGACATTTATTAAAGCATTTTAAGGCCTTGTGGAATGTAGTGTTAGTACACCATTGAAATGTTGCATATGGACAAGAAAACTAGATGTATGAAACCCTGGAAATGTAAAAACACTATTACATGCAGGAGAAGTTCACTGACTGGAAAATAAGAAATGTGACACAACATAAGCAAATGGCTAATTGTCACTGGTTAAGAGACTTAACTTAAGAGAGGTTAAGAGACCATACTTGGGTCTTTTGTGCAATGAAAGATGAAGTTCACCAATGAACTTAAAACATAAAAAATGTGTAAACAACAGCCATGACAGCGTAAAGTTGGTGGTGAGAAAACTATTTTGTCATTTATTTCACTCACTAAATCTGAACAAGGATGAATGAGGCCACTGGTCAGTGAAAGAGGGAAGAAAACATTTTATATCAAGGACTCACAGCTGTAAGCTCAGGTTTTTATATTGGATGCACTACAGTATGAATGTTTCTCTGATAAACTGAAAGCCACAAAAACTCTTACTTTGCTTGGTGGTTGCAGTCTGGTTTTCTCGATTCTGCTCTTGCTGACTGAAGTTGGCAGAACAGCCAATTTATTTGGCAAAACAACACTAAGTGCAGACTTTCCACACAGTGCTGTCCTGGGCTGAGCCTTGGCCCCTGCCTTAGGGCTCAAGGTGCTGAGTCTGGGAGTGGGGTGGCTGGATGAAGTTGCACTGAATTTACTTCCTCTTAGCAGGTGGTGCTGGACAGTGGGGGGCAGCTTCCTCCAGGGACTGTCCTGTACACAAAAGGTCTGGCGTTTGATGGGGCTGAGTACGCTGGGGGCCCGACTGAGCATGTCCAATTTGGCCTCTACTTCCTGGACAAACACCTCCTTCCCTGGGGTCATAGTGTTGGTGATCAAGTTGGTGGCCTCTTCGTCCTCACTGAACAGGTGGCTCGGTTCACCATTCTGCAGCTGGTTTGCTAATCTGTGGGCTTCTAGGCATACAGCCTCCAGCTGATCTCCTGTCAGCGGACTCCAACTCACCCGCACTCCACAATCAAGCTCAGACACGTTAACAGAGACACACTTCTCCTTAGGGCTGGTTGGACCTACAAACACCTCATCCTCATCTTCATCACCCTTAGAGCTGCAGAACAGAGACAGATCACTGCTTACACAAACAAACAGATCACAGCAACAATAGATCAAAACAGAAAAATGATTTGAGGAAGAGAGGAACAAGGGGTGGACCACTCTCAAGCTGAGCTAAATTATTTTTAATATTTCTAATTCTGTTCTGAATTATATATTTATATCTTCCATTTGCAGTACCAGGAGTTACAGTATTACCACTGGCCATTTTCCTTCTACAATAATGGTAGTTTAGTGAAAAACAACATGACAGGGTAAATCTGTGTCAATAGTAATTTCAAAGCCATGTTAACTTTATTTAGTAGAAAGTGCAGACTATTTATCATTTATTAACACTTAAAATGTAAAAATAAATCACTTCTAAACCAAATAACTATGCAGGGAAGATGGAATGACCTGACTGAAGTCAGCAGTTTACCACAGCTCAAAGCTCCATTAGCTGTTGATGAGGTCAGAGGATCAGGGGAGAATGGCAGCTGATGGATCACAATAACTCATGTAACCACTGTATACAATGGCAGTGAACAACATGTCCAACAATAGCAGAGATCACATTAGAACTGATAAGGTTCAGAAAAACCTTGTCTTATGGATCTGGATCATAGACCCACCCACAAAGTGTCAACAGTCTAGGCTGGGGTTGGTGGAGGTCTTAGTTCACTTTAGACTAGGGCTGCAACAAATGATTACCGTATTTTCTGGACTATAGAGCGCACCTGTATATAAGCCGCATCCGCTCTATTTTTTGAGAAAAAAAGGATATACAAGCCGCATCGGGCTATAAGCCGCAGATATCTATGTTAATAGTTCATATTCTTTATGTTGATTGGTGCTGCAATGATTAATCGACCAAGAAAAATTGTTGATGCGTCGTATAAGCAGCCCCAAAAGACTTTGATTCTTGCCTTTTTCTACGCTTAAAGTCCTCATGGTGAAAACACAGTGCTGATAACAGAATAATCGTTTTCTTTCACTGCCTTATAAAAGACGCCATCAATTCCACTGTGTTTATTCATTCAGCAAAAATAATTATCAAACAAATGTGTTCATACCTGACAGGCGACAGAGACACGTCGAAGTCAAACTTCTCGTCGGGCAGAAAAAGCAGATCTGTGCGGACACAAATACATTCAGAAAACGGAATAACGGCAGTATGGAGGCGAACTGATAACTTACCGCTGGAAGCTCGACGGTCCATGTCTTGGGGAAACGGATCGATCCGGATCAGCCCTGCAGCAGCACAATGAACTGTCAGTACGATGTTTAAAACAAGCACAATTTAAGATAAACTCGAACCTTAACGTCGAGCTAAGGTTAGGCTGTTATCCTCCTAAATGAACGGTAACTGACATTTGTTTCAAACTTTGCGGCCCTAGAACTGATTCACATTTAAATTAAAGTAAAAGTTGCAAACCTCAAGTTTCTCTTAAAATTCGAACCTTGCATTCAAACTGTGACACATAACACAGCGTCGCAATAATTCAAATCCGCTGCGTCGTAGGTCATGTGATTGACACGTACATAGCTATTGGCTGAACATTTGTGACGAGAGTGCTTCTTCTTCTTGATTTTACTGGCAGGTAACATCTCTTTAGTGCATACCGCCACCTACTGTACAGGAGTGTGAAAGGGGAAAGCAGGCTATCGTGGCCATCTGAAGTTTATTAGAAAAGAAAAGAAAAGAAAAGAAAAGAAAAGAAAAGAAAAGAAAAGAAAAGAAAAGAAAAGAAAAGAAAAGAAAAGAAAAGAAAAGAAAAGAAAAGAAAAGAAAAGAAAAGAAGATTTTATATCCTTTAAATAAAACCTGTATCTTTAAGAAAAATAAATAGGGATTCGAGCATATCACTCTGCAGTCCTTCTTCCCTAAGGATGTTTTCTATTCCATTTTCTGCCTCCCTTTCTCACCATTGTTGTCTGTGTTTTGTGTATTTACTGCAATTAAATAGATTAACTAGAACATGGTCTATATCCTCTTGAACTTGGCAAACAATACATTACATTACCCATTACTCTTCCCTATTAACTATAGTATGCCATTAAGACATGTGTGACCCAACCTTCATCTACTATGTTCAGCCTCTTCCCTTCTATTGAGACCTGAGGCCTGTACTACGAAGCAGGATTTGTTCTTATCACGGTAACTTCAGGGTTAACTCTGGGTTTTCCGTCCTACAAAGGTGGTTCACTTCTTACCGGGGTATGTCTCCATGGTAACTTACGCTGAACAACTAACCTGCAGGTTATGTTCCAAATCAGAGATCTATAAAAGCCCCACCCTGCGACCAATCAATTCTTTTTGTAGTGACGAATTATCCTAAGTTTTTTTATTTCCTTTGTTCGTCACTGTTGGTGATGACTGAGGGATCTTTGACACTTGTGTTTGTGAAAAAAGAATCAAAAAAGAGAAAGGGGAATCCAAGAGAGGTTGAATGTTTCCAAAATAATGTAGTCTTGTTTATTACAAAAAGTGGTTACAGCCAATAAATAAAAAAAAATAAATAAGGCAAAATAAAGGTCAAAAGCTGTGTGCTCCCAGTCAGTCAGACCTCCACCAGGTCACCATCCTATTTTATAGCCTTTGACCTGTCGAGGGCACATACTTGCAAAAAAGGAAATGAGAGTTATACTAAAGAATTAAATAAAGAAATGACTCCTACATAAACGGCCCCTAATTTTATTTGGTTAACAAAAACAATTACTAATTCATATGCAAAATAGGAGCCTTAAATTCATCATCATAATGTTATCAATTAACATTAATTTAAATAAAGAAAAAGTACAACCTTTGTCACCATGGTCGTTGTCCTAAAACTCATCTTCATCACCCTCCAGCATCAGACATAATTTGGTTATTGGTCTCTCTGTGATGTTGGTTTGGGTCTTAATTTTCACTGTTCGCACCAGTCCTCTTTTGTCAGGGTAGATTTCAGTTATTCTTCCTAGAATCCATGAGCCTGTGGCGAAGTTGGATCCACCACCAAGACGATGTCATTACACTGGAAGTTTCGTCTTTTAATGTTCCACTTTTGGCGCTCCTGAAGCAGTGGCAAGTATTCTAATGTCCAGCGTCTCCAAAAAAGGTTGGCCAGATACTGTATCTGCTTCCAGTGACGTTTGGTGTACAGGTCACCTTTGTTGAATACACCTCGGGGAGAACTGGTCTAGCTTTGAGGAGCAGAAGATTATTCGGCGTTCGTGATTGTAAATCTTGAGGGTCATTTGTGACTGTGGTTAGAGGACGACTGTTTAAAATTGCTTCCACCTCACATAAAACTGTAACCCCTCCTCATCTAAAGTCTGCTGCTTGAGCACAGAGCAGAGCACCTGTCTTACAGACCTTATCATCCTTTCCCAGATGCCTCCATGATGGGATGCGCCTGGTGGGTTGAATGTCCATTCTATGCCCCGTTCCCTTAGTGTGTTTTGTATCTTATTTGAGTTTACTGCGGAAAAGGCCTTCTGCAGCTCACCTTTGGCACCAACAAAGTTGGTTCCGTTGTCTGAACGAAGATACTTCACTTGGCCTCTTCTAAAAATGAAGCGTCTTAAAGCATTAATGCATGAACTGGTGTTTAAGCCATACCTTTTCGCTAGTGCTCTTCCTCTTTTAATTTCAAAGGGACCAAAGTAATCAACTCCGATGTTGGTGAATGGAGGTAAGTCAGGCTGAAGTCTCTCCTGAGGCAAGTCAGACATCTTCTGTTCTCCAACTCGGGCCCTGTGTCTCCTGCACACAACACACTTAGACAGTATTTTCCTGGCTGCCAAATTTGCATTAACAATCTAATATTTTTAATATTTTTTATAAGTTCAGACAGCATATGGTTTCTTCCCCCATGCCCTGTTATCTTATGCACATGGTTGTCTTATTTAGTCGGCCACCTACTCTCATTATGCCATCTTTGAGAGTTGGATCAAGTCTGTACAATGGGCTTGCTTTTCTCACTTTGGGTGTTTTTGTTGTAAGCATTTTAACTTTATCTTGGAAGAACTGCAGTTGAGCAAAGGGAACAATGGCAAGTTCAGCTGTTTTTAAATCCTCCACATTCACTCGCTGACCACCTAGTATGTGATTAGACTTGTTTGTCATGCTCTTTGTGGTCATTTTATTCTGTTTTCTTATCTGGATCAGTTTATGTAAAGTTTCCTTTAGTTTTAGAAACCAGGAAATGGCAACTTTTAGTTTTGTCCAGTCAGAGAAGTGTGTGATTAGCCTATGTGTTGAATTTTCCTCCTTTGTGCAGATTGCGGTGTTCACTGTGTGTGTTCTTTTTACCTCAGGGTCTTTAGGTGTGAGTGATGATGTTGGCTTGATATTAACTGACTATTTCTGCTCATTCTCCCACAGAACTGTGGTTCGTAAAGCCGTCTTTTGGTCTTCGAAAACTTCTCTGCCATTTGACCTCTAGTTGCATCATCAGCGGGATTAGATTTGGAGTCGATGTAGTTTCACTGAGAGAGTTCACTCGCATCTCTGATTGCTGCGACTCTGTTGGCAACAAACGTTTTGTATCTGGAGTGTTCATTTAATATATATATTTGATTACTGACTGGCTGTCTGTCCAGAATATGGAACGGTCAAGGTGCAGCTGTAAACTTGATGTGAGCAGCTTATCTACTTTTGTAGCTAGCATGGCGGCAGCAAGTTCCATTCTTGGGATGGTCATTCTTTTGAGTGGTGCGACACGTCCTTTTCCCATCACCAGGGTGACATGGATGTTATTTTCACCATTTATGAGCCACCAAATAGGAAGCTGTTCCATAACCTTGGTCACTGGCGTCTGCAAAATGATGCAGCTGCGCATGCACTGCTGGTCGAAATCCTGCCACCTTGAAGCAGCATTGCACTTTGAAGTTTGACATCTGAGGAAAGCCAGCTGACCACTTTGACCATTGCTCACGGATGCCAGGGGGTACCTCTTCATCCCAGCTGAGGTTCATCGTCTGATACTCTCCATGAATATTTCAATATTTCAGAACATATAAACATACAGATGGGAGGTGGGACAGCTAGCCCTCTGGTGTGGTCAGAACAACTTGGAGCTGAACACGCTCAAAACTGTGGAGATGACGGTTGATTTCAGGAGTAGCCCCCTGTACTATCTCCCATCACCATCCTCAACAACACTGTGACCACGGTAGAAACCTTCAGGTTTCTGGGATCCATCATCTCCAAGGACCTAAAGTGGACACCCAACATAGACTCCATAATCACAAAAGCCCAGCAGAGGATATACTTCCTGTGTCAGGTCAGGAAGTTCAACCTGCCACAGGAACTGCTGATCCAGTTCTACGCCGCAATAATTCAGTCTGTTCTCTGCACATCCATCATTGTCTGGTTTGGTTCCGCCCCCAAACAGGACAGGAACAGACTGAAACGGACAATTAGGACTGCAGAGAAAATCATTGGTGTTGATCTGCCCACCATCCAGGACCTATATACATCCAGGGTCAGGAAACAGGCAGGAAACATCTCTGCAGACCCATCACACCCCGGTCACAACCTGTTTGAACTTCTCCCCTCCGGTAGTCGATACAGATCACTGTACGCCAAAACAGCAAGACACAAGAACAGTTTTTTCCCGCAGGCCGTCACTCTGATGAACACTACTGTACCCACCTAACTCAAACACATTGCACAAAACCCTGCCACTCTGACTGACTGATTTGCATTTTTTTGCACTATGTACATAAAAAACAACACACTGTAAATAATATTCAATATTCTATAAACATATACATAAATATATTTTGAATACCTAAATAGACCAGACAGATCAACACACTTCTATTCACTATTCATATATATTTATTCTATACAGCAGTCATCCAGCTCAGTAAATTCAATGTTTATATAATGTTTATATGGTTATATTTTCTGTATATAATGTTTATTCTGTGTTTTTCTATGTTGTATGTTTAAACTATAATGGAGCGAAGGAATAGAACCGTAGCCAAATTCCTTGTATGTGTTCACATACTTGGCCAATAAAGCTGATTCTGATTCTGATTCTGATTCTGAAGAATGTGCAGCCCATACTATGTTTACATGCCTGTGAGAGACTGAACCTAGTCAAATGCGTGCTTGTCGTGGAAACTGACATGATATGTACTATGATGAGTTGATGAAAGAATACAGTGACCTGATCCAGGGTCTTGGCTGCCTTTCTGGAGAACACATAATCAGAGTGGATGAAAGTGTGCCACCAGTCATTCATCCATGCTGCAAAGTACTATTTGCACTTGGACAGGATGAAAAACCTTGAGAAGATTGCTGAACCAACTGACTGGTTGAATTCTTTTGTTATTGTGGAGAAAAAGAATGGAAAACTCAGAGTTTGCATGGATCCTAGAGATCTGAACAGAGCGATAAGGAGAGAACATTTCAAACTGTCTACCAGAGAAGTAATAATGTCACAATTTGCAAAAGCAGTACTGAAGTACTTTAGCAAGCTAGATGCCTAATCAAGATTCTGGCAACTAAAGCTGAATGATGTAAGTTAAAAACTGTGCACATTCAATAGTCCATTTAGCAGGTACAGATTCCGGCAACTGCCATTTGGCATTGCTTCAGCACCTGAGGTGTATCACAAGACAATACACATGATCTATGGGCACCTAGAAGGAGTTGACACGTCAATGGATGACATCATCGTGTGGGGAAGCACAAAAGCTGAACATGACATGAGACTGAAAAATGTCCTTGAGGCAACCAGAAAAACAAAACTAAAGCTGAACAAAGAAAAATGCCAACTTGGAGTGAAGGAACTGACATTTGCGGGAGACATCCTGAGCAGTGAAGGCATCAGACCGGATCCTCAAAAAGTGTCAGCAATTGAAAACATGCCAAGGCAAGAAAGATGTGCAGAGGTTTAATGGCATGATAAGCTGCATGGGAAAATTCAAACCCAATCGCTCTGAAAAGATGGAACAGCTGAGACAGCTGACTGAAAAGAAAATTGAATGGGAGTGGAATCATGATCATGAAAAAAGCTGCTGACAGAAGAACCAGTTCTGAAGTTTTATGACCCGGCAAGACCTATTAAGATCAGATCAGATGCATGCAGAAGTATGGTGACTGGCAGCCTGTAGCATATGCATTACAATCCATGACAGACGCAGAGACAAGATATGCACACATTGAAAAAGAACTGCTCAGCATAACATATGCCTATGAAAGATTCCATCAGTTTGTGTCAGGACAGGCAATCAGTGTCAAAACTGACCATAAACCACTGATTGCATTGTTCTAAAAGCCACTCAATAACTGTCCACTGAGAATACAAAGAATGTTGATCTGATTGCAACGCTACACACTCAATGTAAAGTACACTCCTGGTAAGCTGACGTACACAGCTGACACATTATCCAGAGCCAGAGAACAACAAAATGGATGATGATGAGGAACAAAGACCCTACCTGAACTGCGTGCTGGGGGGGCAAGTGAGGTTTAAAGACAAAACAAACACAGGCACAAAAAGCAAATGTTCTGAGTGAAGATCAACCAAGGTCATACATTATTCAGACAGAAGATGGTGCTCTTCTGAGACAAAATTGCCGAGATCTTCTTAAGGGACCTGCAACAGTGGAACAGAGGTTTGAGGCTGCTGAACAACCTCAACACACACTCGAGACTCCATCACCTGAGGCATCTACCCAGATGCAAGAACAAACTCTCAGAAAATCTTCAAGAAATATGAAGCCACCTGTGAGATTCATTGAATAGATTTAAATGTGTTTATATGTTGGTTGTAAAGTTGTGTACTGGCGTTGACCAGACCACAGTTAGTGCAAACTGGTTGTGTTGTTAATTTTAAGTTGACTAAGGTTGGTTTAACAGGTAAAAAGAGAGACACTTTATTTTTATGTGATTTATTTATTTTTTTTAAAGGATGACGTAATTATAACAGCAAATGTCTATTTGCTTAGTATCTGTGTTGTGTAGATCCTGTTTACTATGCCTGGACTGTAGGGGGAGTTTGGCTTCTGTGAGTTGCGATGTGATTCCTATTTACGTGTGATGACAGTTAGTTTGATAAAGTTACCTTCTCTTCAAGTAATGGTGTCGTCATTAAGAACCCACCACAACAAAAACAATACAGGTCATAAAGGACGTAAAAGCCTGCTCAAGACCGTTGCCATCTCAAGACTGCTTGGGAACAAGGAACCTAAATTATGCGGTTTGTTCCCTCGAACCCACCAGACAGAGGGACGTTGGTGAATCTAAACATGGGCTGCATCCCTACTAGCCTACTATGTAGTAGGCAAAAATTAGTAAGCAACGATCTAGTGCGTCCGAATACCTTAGTGTGCTTTCAGTAGTAGGTGAAAGGTTTCCGGATGGCTTCCTAATTCTGCTAGGATTTTGCAGTATGCAAGCAATGTACACGACACTACACTATGCTATCCCAGAAGTCAGCGGGAGGTTGAAAACCGTAGAAGAAGAAACTTCGCCCGCTAGGAGTGACATCTGATACTTACTCAGATGAATTGATTACTTATAGTAATTATAATAATAATTTAGTAATACTATAAAAATATAGTAATTATAATAGTAATTATAGTAAGTACAGTGATTGACAACCACATCTGTGTGCTTGTTAGTGAATGGAAACATGGAGACAGCGGCCAGGGAGAGATTATTTTGATATTTTTACAGTTTTATTCAAAGTTTGTTTAGGGATAACAGGGGAACAGCGAAAGGGTCAGATATCCTGTGATGTGTAACTTCTTTTCCGACCGTTTCTATACAAACGTTAAAAAGCAATTGCATTAAAACGCTAATGCAGGTTGTTCAGTAAATAAAAGCCACATGTACTTCAGTAAATGAAACATGTCCATAGTGGTTTAAGTCACCAATGCAAGTAAAAAGTCGCCACTATGACTGCCATGCTAACTAGCTGTGGTAGATAGCCGTAAAATCATGTTCATGACGTTGATATAAACATCCGGGTCACAAGACAGGTATGTCCGAATTGCGCATACTACTGGCTAGCTTGCTATGTAGTAGCTACTACTGTAACGGTCAAGTAGTAGGCACTGAGTAGTATGCAGTGCATACTGAGGAATTAGATGCAGCCTTTCTGATTGGTCATTGCTGAATTCGCCGGACTGCGTCATAGCTCATTACCATAAAGTTAACTTCTTGTTTTTGCTTTAGTCACCGAAGATGTGTCACTGCTGGCAAATTCGCTCTTTTTGCTGATTTTGCCGTCTGTCCATAGAGAAATAATGACTTCCGGCGCTGTGGTCACTCTAGTCGCTTTCAGTGTGAATGCACAGTAAGACCAAATCCTCTCTTACCGAGTCTTCTGCTTCAAAGCTGAGTAAAACTGCCAGTGAATCAGTACATATTTGACAAGTGCTTGAATAGAATTGTAGGTATTATAGTACACCTGCATTCAGATATCAAGATGCTTTTATTGTCACTGCATGTAACTGCACTGCATACACAATGAAATTACGGTGTTTCTCCTTTAGAACTGCAAACACATAATGTGGGCTGGGGGGCTCTCATTTAAAGGATCTTACAAACACATACCACATACACATACTTCCTGTTGTCTCCTTCAGTATAAGAGCATATTTAACAGCATCCTTATTCAACAGTTAACACCTCCACTTGCTCTTATGCTGTACAGATCATTTTAGAATATAGCTTTACTCGTTACACAGTTTACAAGCCTTAACTGATTTTGTGTCTCTCATTTCAGTTGTTTACACCAAGCATATAACTCATAAATGTCTTGATCTTGAGTTTTGTTACAGGTGTAGTTAGAAAACCTGCAACCATATCTGCTGTAGAACAATATTCAATGGTTATTTTACCATCACTTACCACCATTAGATACTGACATGTTTACATGTTTGATGATATACTGGATTTTTTGACAAAGCAATTGCACCTTGACTGACCTCATATCTTCACTGGTGTATATTAACACTCATTGTCCATTTCTCTCAGTAACTGTACAAGATACAAGCTGAAACTAACCAGGTCATCAAACTTCTGGATTGTCTTATAGACATAAAGGCCTGAATGACTCAGAATGTCTTACTTCTAAACTCAGACATAGTTATCATAGTAAGAAGTTATCATACTTGGCCCTAGACATCATAGAAAATCATTTTCAGATCACATAGCTAATCTGGATGGCATTAACTTGGCCTCCAGTTCTTCTGTGAGGAACCTTGGAGTAATCTTTGATCAGGACATATCATTTGTATCTCATATCAGACAAGTCTCTAGGACAGCTTTTTTTCATCTACGTAATATTGCAAAAGTCAGAAACATCCTGTGTAAAAAGGATGCTCAAAAGTTAATTCATGCATTTATTACCTCTAGACTGGACTTCTGTAACTCTTTACTATCAGGCTGTTCCAATAACTCCATCAAATACCTTCAGTTCATCCAGAATGCTGCAGCACGAGTACTGACAAGAAAGTAGGATCAGAGATCATATTTCTCCTGTATTGGTTGCTCTTCATTGGCTTCCTGTAAAATCCAGAATAAAATAATAATAAAAAAAGATCCTCCTGCTTGCCTATAAAGTCCTTAATGATCAGGCTCCATCATATCTTAAGGAGCTCATAGTTCCTTATTATCCTAATGCATCACTTTGATCACAAACTGCTGGTTTACCTGTGGTTCCTTGAGTCTCTAAGACCAGAATGGGAGGTAGAGCTTACAGTTATCAGGTTCTTCTCTCTCCAAATTCAAGGTTAGGCTGAAAACCTTCCTTTATGATAAAGCTTACAATTAAGGATGGCTCAGGTGGGACATGGACCCTGAACCATCCTTTGGATAAGCTGCTATGGGATTAGCAGCATCCCACTGGTAAGCCAACGGGATAGTTTGAAAAAAATTCAAACCTTGTTTTTCATGATTTACTGAGCTAATACCTCTTAGTTTTAAGCAGTTTACAGTGTGTAACAATCAACTGTCTGTGCTGAAATCTGAAATTACCCAAGACACACAGATATTCACAGAAGTAGATTCAAAATGTGCTCTGGCACCAGTCATTGGCATTGTCATAGGCTGGAGCATCAGGGTGAACCATTTTTCAGGGGTTGGGTGTAGGGGTAACGTCATGGGATATATCAAATTTTAGAATTCGTATTCAGTGTTAATTGTAGCTGAATTTGTTTAAAGCGTTATTGCTAGATTGTCATAATAAACAATATTACCAAATGCGAAATTTCTGTGGCTCCAGGAGTTGCAAGAAAAGCACAGCATGCATTCAGTTGTGACATTTCTTTCAATGGGGCAACAGTATTTAGTGTTAAGCTCAGGTTCCTATCAACAAGATGATTAAACTGTGTAGGAGTATATTTATATTCCAATATGATCCAATATCATGGTATTATACTATGATACAATATTTTTCTTTGCAACTTTCCTTGAAATTCAAACTTTATTTGTTTATTATTATTATTATATTTTCTTTCTTAAATTACACAAACATTACAACTTGATTGGAAAAGTGTTTTTTTTTTTGTTTGTTTGTTTGTTTTTTACCATGTCTACTTTTACCTTGAACTACAACAAACCCCTAGGAAACGATAAAATTTTTGTGAGAATAAAAAAAAAAAAAAAAAAAAAAAAATGGTACTGGATAAACAAACATATCTGTAACATTATTTATTAATAAATCCTCAGGTGTGAATAACAACATCCTGATTTTCTTCAGTATTTCTTTTATTTCCTGCAGTTGGACTCTTTCAGCAGCTTGACTTATTGTCTACTAGTCATTTTATACACTTGATAGACACTTGATATATTTTTTTAAACTTTGAGTACTTTTAATAACTTTTGTAATAGGTTTTACAGCTTTTGAAATTACTTGATTTTTTTTTTTTACAAAAATACTAGGAAATACTAGAAATCCAGACATTAAACACTGACTTTAAACATTTCTACAGAAACATCTCTGTAAGAACACCCCACCACCCTACACATTTCAACTCATTCCAACGACACAAACTAATTTTAAATCATCCCATCAGCTCATCCACTGACAAGCAAAAACATTGCAGATAAAACTGACCCCACTTTCGGCAAGTACATTTAGTGAAATCTCTGAGTTTGATGATCCCAATGTTTAAGGAAACTGGGGTTTTTTCCCAGAAACTGAGACTGTTCTTATTGTCTTCTATATGACGACAGATCTCTAGCTTGTGATGTACGAATAACAATTTCTTGTGTTGTAACTGGTTGTGAGACATTCCCATCACAGCACATGTGCAGCAGAAGACTTAAGATTTAAAGCTGGAATAAATGTAATTTAAAACATATCTTGTATATTGTTATGCTACTAGAAGAAATACAAATGCAAATCCCCAAAATCCTAAACCTGTCACTGGCTCAGAAACTGTAACCTTATTTTTGATTTATATTTCCATTCTCTGCTGCCAGCAGCACATTGTCTTTTATATGTGAAAATTCATCATTCATTTAACACAGGGATTCCCCAACTTTGGTGCACGACCTGCCGCTAGGTGGTGCACAAGATGAAAAGGACAATGGTGTTATGGTGCACAAGATGAAAAGCCTACGGTGTTATAATCTTTTTTACAGTGTATGGTTATTAACCATACACTGTAAGGAACCTTTTGATTAATGATGTGTTCAAATTAAGTCGTTTGTATCACTTTTATGGTAAGATCATACTTGAATACCCCTCTGAAGTGGTATTTCTGAAAGGTCAGAGTTCAAAAATTGTAATGCTTTGGCTGACAGTTACTGACAGTTCACACATAAACTCAGCGCTTCTCAATCTCTCTTGTTCTCCAAAGCACCGCCCGTAATTTCTCCCACACAAAATAACCACATCTCTCTCTGTCTTTCTTACTCTCTCCTACTGCCTAGAAGCGATGTTAGCTTCTTGTTCTCACTCTCTATCTCTCTCTCCCTCTGTCGCGTTGAGCCAGCTGTGCTGAAGTACAACATCTTTGGGGCTGTTCTGTTTCTGAACCTACGTTATCTATGTTCTTGGTGTTATTTTTCATTTATTTCTCAGTTTATCTATTTGTTATTCTCCACACATTTTGAGAGCTGTTTTAGAGCTTTTTCTAAACGTGTTATTAGTCAGTTAAAGTCTATGTATATTGAATGCAGGGATTAAAGTTCTCCAAAATCCCAACGGATTTCCATCAGTTGGACTCAAAGGCACGTTTGAAATAAATGCAGATCTGATGAGAAAACCATGTTCATGAACTCACTAGCCGTGTTTCTCTGCTACCGCTTCATCGCATTATTATTAATAAACTACATGCTGCAATCTGTGTGTGTTTGTGTGTGTGTGTGTGTGTGTGTGAGAGAGAAAGAGATAAAGAGAGAGAGAACGGAACCTTTCATTTATCTTTTAAAAAATAATGAATTAATTTGTGGCAGCCAGTCTTCATTCTGTGAAGGCCAATGTGTAAAATGTGAAACATGTGAAACCCTGCAATAATTTTGCGAAGAACCACTGGAAGAACTATTGTATCGCTATCCCTTCTTCGATTCTACCTATAGAAACTACTTATTGATACACTTCTGCTGCTGGGTTTTAAAAATGGTGCTGGAGGGGTGCGCCAACTAGATTGAGATGTAGAAGGGGAGTGCACAGAAAAAAAGTTTGGGAACTGCTGATTTAACACATTACCTCATTACATCTTTACATCACCATCAATATTTACAGATCAAGAGATTATAAACGTATTATTCATTGACCACTCCACAATCACTTGTCTCCTAACTAACAACTGCAAGGAAAAACTTGTCTGTTAACCCTGCTGCCCCTGCTCCAAAGACAACAACAAAAAACTTATCTGGAAATGTCTCTTCTTCCCAGAATCTGAAAACCACTGGGTGAACTCCTGACAATCACATGAGTCTGTTTTTTAAAAATGTTTTATAATTTCTCCACCTTTGAGGAAGCAGAGCTCCTATCACGAGAAGCATTTTATTAACAGATCACTGTCAGGAGGTGGGCGGGCTGGAGGAGCTTCACAGTGAGGTTTCCAGGCTGTGCAGGGGGCTCCCCGGAAATGGTGGCAGCCCTGCTAAGTTGGCCAGGATCACACCAGACCTCATGGTGTCCTTTTGCAATGGGACAATGCGGTCCATAGCATTGTTGTTCTGGTTGGGTGATGATGGAAGAGGTGGTAAGGTGGATAGCCCAGTCAGTGGCAGTGCTATGATGATGGAGTCTCGCTTGGTGGGGGGGGCGTCCTCACGCTCATTCTCGTCAATTAAGGGAATCTGAGTCTCAGAGTCTTCGATGCGGAACTCTGGGTGGCTCATGAAGTTGTGGATGGAGCTGCGGGATTCAGGAGTCTCCAGGCCCTCATAGGGGGACACACTGTCTCTAAAGGCATTCACAACACGGATCTGTGAGACAAGAGGGAGTCAGTTAGTCTGTGTTCAATGGAGTGTGACATGTTCTCAAAAAAAATGCAATCAACTGGGAGCAGTAGTGATGTTTGAGAATGGATGAAAAATACTTAATAATTAATCTTCCTGTATACTGAAGAAACTCTAATACTATCCAAGAATGAAGCAGATGTGGAACTCTTCTCTGATCTGCTGTGTGCCACAAAAATATAGATAAAATCCAACACACTCATCAATCAGAGATTATTCTGGCACCAACAAAGGATGCAATCAGCGAAAGGGTGGAGATTTTTGAGTCAGTCTGCAGCATCACTAACCCTGGACCATAGGCCACTTTCAGTGTTTTTTTTCTTGGAGACGAAAGCATACCTGAGTCTGAATGCGGTTGAGGCCACGGCACCATAGCACCTGACCCCTCCTCAGTTCCATCTCAGCATGGTCAATAGCATCCAGGTCCTTCATCTCCTCAAGCTCCTCTTCTGGAATTTCCTCCTGTTGTGTGCCATGACCTGCTGTTTTCAGGAACTTCAGCCAATTGGTAGGAACACTGGACACTAGCTGGAGGGGGAGGAGGGCATCACAAATGTTATACCCCCTGTCAGAGAAGATACCTACATTTTCTGTTCCTCACCTGTTGTGGCCTGGCTGCAAATGTGCTGTGAAGTTTAAAGGCGCAGAATGCTGTTATTCTCTGCCACTGAACATGGTCTATTGTAAGAACTGGTAGAGGTGATGGCCACTCACCAAAAGCTTCAGCCTTCATTGTGATTACAAGATTAGCAGTTATAATATCTCTGACCTGCTGTCCTTCAGAACAGACCTGACAGTAAAGGCCCATTTATGCTCTACACAGGATACGCATACAGAGCCTTTCACCCATCTGTGTTTGTTACTTGTAATTTGGTCTGTTTTCAGAGAGCTTAATAATGCGCAGAATTCAGCAGCAAACAGAATAATACCACCGGAAATCATTGGGGTGGTGTTGCGTAGTATAGCTCAACTGAGCGGAACAAAGAAGAAGACAACAGAAGTCTTTGACCAGATGCTGTAATGTATTTAACTGCCGCACAAACCACTGCAATCTACAGCACTGCCTCTTTTTATTGCTTTCTTAGAATGTGCACTGTGTTCTCCTTCACTTTTGCCATGTTTGTTGTTTGAAACTTATGTTGGAGCATGGGGAGTATAAAAGGCCTGATGTTTAAAATGGATGTACATGCTTACGTATGTATGTAAAGGGAGCATAAATGGGCCTTAACAGCAGTGGCAGTGACTACTGATGCAAAACCATAGCATCTTCAAGTTGTTCATCCCTATAATGGAAACTTTTCTCTATGTCCCCTCATGTCTTGTCTATTATGCAATGTCAAATACAGTGTTTTACCTGACCCCACAGGAGGCTGCTGAGTCCCAGGAAAACACACCACAACCACTGGTCAAGGGTCAGACTCACACAACTGAACGGTTTACCACCAAACTGCACAATGATGACCTACAGGAGAAAAGAGTCATAACATCACACCAGGATTATCATTGTTATCAGGATCACTCAACCTTGTGCATCTGGGCAGGTTGGTGATAGCCTCATGTCTACCTGTATGAGCAAGGTTCCCAGGATGATGGAACAGAAGATGGGGTTCTTGAAGACACCCTCAAAGACATTTCGCTCTCCGTGAATCTTACGGGCATTGAGCTCATTGAAAATCTGCATGAGGACAAATGTGTTGAACACAATTGTGTAGTGTTCAGAGGGCGGGGCATGGAGAGGGGCATTCCGGCCACAGTCAATGTCAAATATAATTTCACCTGTGAGAGGGGAAGAAAAGACCAAGTTTCACATCAAAAATCATTTACATTATAATTATGGAACTGACATATTGGTAATTTAAGTTATTTTTTAGTTCCATGGGTACATTAATGTGATAATGACATTGATTTATCATTACAGAATATGATTTTAAATGTAGTGAAGTAGATCAAAAAGCATTATATACATTCAATTACAAGTAAAATTACACTGTCACATACATGCTCAAAAAAGTATGAGTATCCCAAAATTGTACTTAATTACAGTAATTTGAGTTTTCTATCACTGATTTCTTCCACTGACAGGTTCACATTGTCATTCTAAGTGTGTGACAGGATTCCAACAGAGACACAGCCTTGTTAAAGGGTGAGGAACAGCTCTTATATAACATCCCACATCAGCCTCCTACTGCTGCCATGTACGTTCAGTGTGGACCTCATGATTTGATTGATTATTGTACAAAACAAATCTTATATCTGCTAAGCCTTCATGATTGCAAGGGTCCTGTTTCAGACCGTAAAGCTGAGGTATGTTCACTGACCGATGAAAAGCAGGATAAAGATAATCGTCAGTTGGTAAATGGCATGCCCCAGGATATTCTTCATCATGGTGCGGGAGATGAGCGGCTTCTTGCGGCCATATGGGTTCCTAAACAGTAGTGCCTCAGTTGGCGGCTCAGTGGCAAGAGCCAATGAAGCAAAGGTGTCCATGATGAGGTTGACCCACAACATCTGCACAGCTTTCAGTGGAGAGTCCTAGAACCACAGACAAGCACATCTTATTATACTTGGCCCTAAACATCTCAGGACATAATTTTCTGATTACATAGCTACCGTGGGTTCCAGTTCTACTATGAAGTTATAAACATCCTCAAAAGGATGCTAAAATGTTAAGTCATCACCTCTAGACTGGATTACAGCGATCATTATCATTATTATTACTGTTCCAGTAAGTTCATCAAAAACTTCCAGGTAATCCAAAATGCTACAGGAAAAGAGATTGTATTTTTCCTATATTAGAATTAAGATTCAAGATTCAAGAATTTCTTATTGTCATTATGCATAGATATAACATCATATTGTATGGTAGCTCTCAGCCTCAAATCAATCCTTGAAATACTTTGCATTTAAAAGAAAAAAATGTGTATGTGAGTGTGTGTATGTAGGAGAGGGCCGGATGGATTTCACAGCTCTGGGGAAGAAGCTGTCCTTCAGTCATGCTCCAGTTGGGTTATGGTTTATGCTATTGAGACTGCATCCTCTGTCCACTGGTTCCTGTAGGCGAACTGATGGCTGTTCAGACACATAGGGATGATGTCCTTCATGTGCTATAGGAGGATCCTCTCAAAGTACTTCATGATTACTGGGGTCAGAGTGACAGTGCGGTGATCAATGTGTCAAGGTGTCAAGAAGGGTGGTGGTCCTGGCTGACCTGCTGTTCTCTACACTTGTAGTCCTTTATGGTTCAGATGCCTCTCCACATATTTTGTAGGTTGTTGTCAAAATGCACCTCAGTGCGCTGTTTATACTTGTGTTTTGCTACCTGAGTTCCATTTTTCAGTTCTACTGGGTTCTACTATAAGCCAGCATGACACCTGACCTGTAGGCAGCATGGCTTTGAGCAGGGCCTTAAAATGTTTGTAGTTCACTATTATTCCAATTGACTTACTTTGATCACAAACTAGTTTTCACTAGTTTTTACAAGTTTTACTTGTGGTTTCTAGAGACACCACAAGCTTCATCAACTTTTTAGATGTTTGTCATGCCATTAAGAACTGTCATTAAAACAGGCAAATAACCATCAGAGGCCACTAAACCAATGATTCATGATTTCATTGGAATTTCGGGGATGTAAATGTCTGCAGGTTGATGTCAGTACTGCCAACCAAGAAGCAAAGTAAAGATTTCTGATGTAACAGAAATTTTAGGAGCCCTCTTGTTGCCTGGCTATGGCTGTCAAAATGCTCTTAGACAAGACAGTGAACCACCAATTCTTCTCAAAAACCAAGCCAGCACTTTGCATGGTAGATCAGTTGTGACAGTTATATGAGTATGCGGATGAATAGTGAAAGTTAAAGTGATTACTATTACGTCATTGAGCACACATCACCTAAGTGACCAGGGGGCAGCGTGGACAGCACCCAGGGAGCGTGTGTGGGGATGGTACCTTGCTCAGTGGGACCTGGTAGCTTAGTGGATTTAAACTAGGACCTTCTGGACCCAAGTCCGCTTCCTTAGCCACCAGGCCACCACTGGAGAGACTTAAGCAAAAAGTCTAACATTAGTATGTCACACATTTGCTCACATAGCTTAACTCCTTTTTGTTTGATCAATATCAGTCATTACATCTTTTTTTTCAAAATGACCACACAGGGACTACTACCTCTATCACTTGGTTAATCATTGTGTGACTCTTAGTGGTAGACGAAGAATTCAGATCTTTTTTGCAAGTAAAGGTATCACAAGACAAACCACACCGACATCTCCATTTCCTCCCACTGTTACCCCATATATGGGTGTTCTGACCTGAGTGATGCAGGCTCCAGTGAAGGCCACAATGACAGCAACCACGTTGACAGTGAGCTGAAACTGTAGGAATTTGGAGATGCTGTCATAGACATTACGACCCCACATCACAGCCTTTACAATACTGCTGAAATTGTCGTCCGTTAGGATGATGTCAGACGCCTCCTTTGCTACGTCTGTCCCGGCGATGCCCTGTATAACACATGTAAAATAGGTTAGTTTAACTAATTTCGTCCCTACCCAGAGGAGGCAGTATAGCCTGAGCGCAAATGGGGGTCTGATATCTGAATATTTTGTCATGTATCAATTAGGTTTATCCTTAATATACTGACAGCTATTCTCTTTTCTTTTATAAATTCTGTATTGTCTGTGGCATTCAAGACAGTTTCTGAGAACAAAGTACAAGCAGCAGCAGTCATTATTATTAATGTCATTATTACCATGGCAAACCCAACGTCTGCTTTCTTGAGGGCAGGTCCATCGTTTGTTCCATCTCCAGTCACCGCAACAACCTGCCTTTGCTCCAGCACCGTGCTGTCAATAATACCTGTGGAAATGAAAGATAGCCTGTAAACTTGTTTTTCTCTACTGTATGTTACTTATTTTTACCTTAATGTCTTTGTTTTAACTTTATATCAAGCCTGACTCTGGTTAAGGTTTACTGACCTTTGACCAAAGTGTGTTTGTCTGTTGGTGAAGATCTGGCGAGGACTCTCAGCTTTGGCCAAATCTTATCAATACGTTCTTGCTTTATCTACAGAAACAGGATATATAAATGTTACTTGCAAAACCACCACCACCACCATCCACCATCAAAGAGTCTGAGAAAGAACTCAACAACTCAACATTAAACTACCCTCTACAGTGTTCATTAAATCCACAACACGAACAGGCTTCATCTTAATGATTTAAAGTAAAATATCAAAAACATTATTTCAGTGGATTACTGATTAAACACTGTCTATTACAGAGTGACCTAATAGACAGTGCCTACAATTTTGTTTTATTTACAAGTGTCTGTGGTGACATTTCTTTTGAATTTAAAGGCCTACTTTATGCCAGAATTTTAAATTAATGTTGCAGCTTCGTAATGACTATGATGGTTAAATGACTTTGCAGTCATTTAGGAGGATCGAATGACGGGTCTCTTAGCTGCCCCCACCGTCTCTTGGTAAAAAAAGCACACTTGCAAGATCTGCATTGGTAGCCGAACGATGTTGGATTCACAAAGGGTGAGTTCAATTTGCATAAGGCTTTCAAGGTAGTTTTCTCCTATTTGATAAATGTGTCCAAGGAGTTTGCCAATCAGAGCCAACATGTATTTACACTCCACCCATTTAAAAATCCACTGTAAGTAGTTGTAAGGCTGGCAGGGTGACAGGGTTTTCAGCACCTCTGTTTCTGTGTGTATGTATTGTGCGTCTTGAATTCGATCTTATTCCAAGAGTGTAGGTCAGAGGTGCCCAAACTATTCTACAAAGGGCCGTGTGGCTGCAGGTTTTTGTTCCAACCAAGCAGCAGCACACCAGACTCGACTCATTGAATTAACTGATTTCAGTCTTCAGACGGCTGATTGGTCAAACTGTGTGATCTTGACTAGTTGCAACAAAAACCTGCAGCCACGCGGCCCTTTGTGGAATAGTTTGGACATGCCCGCTGTAGGTGGAGCTTTCTAGAGATAAAATGTGACCAGACTTGCACAGTGTACATTGTACTGGAGAAACTTAAATTAATTGCAGCAAAAGTTCATCTTTCATCATCATCTGAAGTTCATCTTTTAGGGAGTTTGGGACTTGCATGGTTGCAAAACAAGTAATGTAATGATGAGTTGCAGCAGTGGAGGAGTCTGGCTTTACTTTCCTCTGAAGGAGTCTGTATTTAGGCACAAGCTACACAGTGTGCTGTAATTCATTCAAAAAATAAATGAAATAGCACTGTTTAACATGTTGCCTGCACACCCACACATCTTCGGGGATGTTTTAAGACACGCACTTTCTGACCATAAGGATCACTATTTCTGTGCTCAAAGGCACTGGTCTGTTGAAGTTGAGGGTGAGCGGAAAGAATAGTTATGGTTTCACTGAATTTACACACTTCCTGGTTCAGTGTGTGTTTGTCTCACCTCGCCCAGCTCATCACGGATCTGTCGATTGAACTCTTTGCCCTCCATACACACAAAGTCATCTCCAGGTTGCAGGATCCCACATTTGATGGCAATGGCCCGTGCAGTACTGATGTTGTCCCCAGTCACCATGCGAACAGTGATCCCAGCCCTCTGGCACTTTCTTATAGCTTCTGGTACCTAATGAGAATAGCAGCATATAGAGCAAAAAAGCAAAAACACATATAGAGAGTGATAAATGCTGAGTTTGATGAGGCAATGAGCCATTATCCTTCACTGCTGTGAAGCTAGAATCATTCTGGTTTTGTGGGTTTATGGAAACCCCAGGTTCTGCTGGAACAACATGTCTCATTACATCTCAGATCTAAATTTGCATATCGTGCAAACAGATCCACAGAGGACTCCATAGCTATAGCTGTCCACTTTGTGCTAAGCCACCTGGAACAGCAGCAGAGCTATGTCCGGATGCTCTTTGTGGATTATAGCTCTGCTTTTAAACATAATCATTCCTGACATTCTCATCACCAAACTGAACACTCTTGGCCTCCTCCCCTCACATGTGCCTGGATAAAGGACTTTCTCACAAACCGACCCCACCTCTCCTCCCACAGGAGGAGAGGTGGGATTGAGGAGGAGGAGACTTTTACACCTCCCGCTGCCTCAGCTGAGCAAAGAACATCATCAAGGACAGCTCCCACCCTGGCTTTAATCTGTTTGACCTGTTGCTCTCAGGGAGGCTCTACAGGGGCATTAGCACAAAGACAAACAGACTCAGGAACAGTTCAAATTTCACTCTGTGAAGGTCTTGAACTACTGCCATTTATTCAAAAACTAAAAAAAAAAAAAAAAAACCCTGCAAAGCTTTACTGTAGACATTGCTCAAATTAGTGATGCAGTGATTGCATGACTGGAAACTATTGTTCCTCACCAAGTTTCTTTTACTTTTTAATCTTATTTTTCTACTGCTCTGACATATTTTCACTAGAGACATAATAATCTGGCACACTTTGAGATTTGTTTTCACTATTGTAAACTGTTTATTCTGATGAACATGCTGTCTTTTTGCTTTTTATTTTGTACAACTTTTTTACATTTACAAGTTGTATTGAAGTAGAGATAGATAATAGTGAAGATGATGAGTGACTATGCAGATTCTCCATTGAAGCAGGGTCCCTCTGCAGCAACATCAGGCCCCCAACTCATCCCTGGGCCTGTGGCAAACCACAGCTATGACTGTCCAGAGAGGACACAGACTCATCTGTTGAGTGAAGTGGCACCAGCACAGTGAGCCAGCAGTCATCAATGAGGTCAAAGTTAACCAACCAGTTCCCCAGGTTCACTAGCCAGCAGCTCCACTACCATACTCCAAATCCAATCAGGCAATTCACCGACTCCCATGCTGTCACCATATACTGATCTCCATGTTGCTGTAGTATATCTTTTAAAATTACCAGCCTCTGGAAGTCCAAGTGCAGCTCCCTTAGCGTTTTAGCTGGCTGTGCACATAACCATGCCCCCTGTCCTGCCTCCCCAGGCTCACAGCCACCCTGTCACCTCAGAATTTCTCAGTTACCTCCCCTAATCCAATGCATGTTGCTCCGCCTAGCTACCAGGCCAGCTATGCATATTCCACACCTCCCCTCCAAGCTCCCACTCCACTCTACACCCATGCCCCAATACCCTTGTAACTATGACAACATCTAATAAACGGGGCGTGGCTCTGCTGCTGATCCAACTTTCACTGCCCTTGTCTTGTCCATATCCTAAGTGTTTTTGTGGATTATATGTAATCGAGTGGACTCTGCATTTAATGTAAAATGAAGATGAGTTCAAGTTTCATGCTGTGGCTGACCCTAAGCCTTTTTGACTTTCTTAATAACTGAAGGGAGTCGCGTTAATGGAGGAAATCCTGGCATCCTCACCTACACATGTGAGGGTCTATCACTCACTGTCTATCACTCACTATCACTCAAGCCTTTGAAAACACAGATATACGGGATATACTTGAGAACAACCCCGAACTAAATAGAACGGAGACAATTTCAGATCAATCGAGTCAATCGGCGGCGGCATGTGTATCTTTGTGAACAAACACTGGGCTACGCAGTACACAATCAGGGAGAAAGTTTGTACACGGGACTATGAAATCCTGTTGGTCTCCTTTTGACCTTTTTATTTACTGAGAGAATTTGGGAAGATAACCATTATTTTAACTTATGTACCAGGACCAGCAACTAAAATCGCAGAGAGTTACAACACACTTGCTCGCTCAGCTGATCAGCCCGTCTTTGTTTTGGGAGACGTGAACTCATGTGCCATTTACCGACACTACACCAATATGTAGACTGCCCCGATCGTTTACAATGCACACTGGACAAATGTTATGGCAAGATACCTGAAGCCTTCAAATCAGTTTGTAGGCCAGCCCCTGGGAAATCTGACCACAATGTAGTGCATCTGCTTCCAAGATATAAATCAAAACTAAAATGGGAAAAACCATTAACTAAGGACATTCAACTATGGACTGATGATTCAAGAGACGATCTGAGGGACTGTATGCAAGACACGGACTGGCAGATCTTTTTTAATTCATATTATGATATACATGAATTGACAGATACCATTACATCTTATATAATGTTTTGTGAAATAAATATTACACATACAAAAAAAGTCAGAATTTTTCCAAATAACAAATTGTAGATTACTGACTTAAAGGACTGTATTAATGAGAAGAAGCGTGCATTTTCTGAAGGAAATGCTGACTTTGTTCTGATTACACGAGGTAAATTAGAAAAAAGATAGACTATAAAGACAGGTAGAAAAGTGTTTTTGGTCAGGTAATGCTAGGAGTGCCTGGGAATGGCTAAACCAGATGATGGGAAGGGAGGGGAAGCAAAGATGTGCCTCACAGCTTTCTAAGCCCCAAGCCAATGATCCCTGATGGACGATTTGATTATATGGACTTTTGCAGCCAGTGTGAAGACGTATGTAAGGCTATCTCTGACTTTGTTCTATCAACTAGAAAAAGGTGTTTTGAGCCCCAACTTTATTCCAAAGTGCTTAAAAATTCTTCAGACTTTATTCCAAATAACAGTTCCCAAGTCATGGAAGTTATCAAATATAGTGCCTATCCCTAAAAAATGGGAGCAAAAGAATTAAACGATTTTAGACCAATTGCACTAACTCCCATTTTATGTAAATGCATGGAAAGAGTCATTAGTAGACAGATAACATTCTCAGTGTCCAGCTCGTTAGATCACCTACAATTTGCATACAAATGCAAAAGGGGGACAGATGATGCAACTGTGACTCTGTTTAACAGTATAGCTAAACATCCACCACACTTGCTTGCTCAGCTGATCAGCCCATCTTTGTCATGAACATTTTAGATTATTTAAGTATGCAGACGGCATGGCTTTGGTAGGTTTACTTCAGAAAGGGGATAGAGAGAGAGCAAACATATTTCAATCATGTGTTAAGTCTACAAGAATGGTGCCAGTCAAGTTATTTACAAATAAATGTCAGCAAGACCAAAGAGTTAATCATCCAAACTGATAGAGATTTAACACAACAATATTTCATTAAAGGACGGGGGGTTGAAATAGTAAATGATTTTAAATACCTTGGTACACAGATTGATAGCGGACTCAACTTTAAGGTTAATTCTGATCTCATTTTTAAAAAATGCTCCCAACGTCTCTACTACGTAAACTAAACAGCAATGGAGTAAAAAGTAATATCATTGAAACTGCGTATAAAAGTCTAGTGGAAAGTGTCCTATCTTTTAATATGATTATATGGTATGGCAATTTAAACATCCAGGAGAGGAACAAATTGAACGGAATAATAAAGATAGCCACAAAAATGATAGGGAAACCACAGAAAAATTTGGACACTATGTATGAGGAAAATACTAGAAGTAAAACTTTGAGAATTATTAGCGACCCTTCTCACCCTCTACATAGTGAATTTGAACTTCTACCCTCAGGGAGGCGGTTTAGAGTATCAACTGCAATTAAAAACATCTACAAGAAATCTTTTGTTCCCAAGGGGGTTAAGATTTTATTTATTTATTTATTAATATGTTATTGCTAACTTTTTTTTTTACATGAAATGGAGTGTATGTCAGTGTCTTGTCTTTGCAATGTCTCACATGTTTTATGGTGAAACTAAAGGCAAATTTCCACATTTGTGGATAATAAAGTTTTCATTCATTCTTTCATACATCTACAAACAGCTGCTACAGACCCTCAGGTTGGCATGTATCCTGGTGCACTCACCCAGCCCCCCATTAAATAACCCATTAAGAGCTGCAGTCAACCTGAATCTCCCACCATCTGCCTATGGCAGTTTTGTACAAACTCATCAGGTGAAGAATGTTCAAATCTTCACTGGTAATGCTGACCCTCAAAATGCTTGTAGACGACTGGATTTGTGACATGCAGTATCTCCTGGAAGCAATAGAGCTTACTATTCACCTCTGCTTTTCCACTGTGGTGTGTCACCTGAGTGGTGAGGCCAGAAAGCTGGTCCTGAACCTTCCTCCCTATTGACAAAACCCCTGAAAAGGCATTTGAGGAACTGAGAGCAGAGGGCTCACAGGGCTCCTTGAACCAACTAGCCAACTTCTACAAACATGACCAGAGGTCAGGGGAGTCTGCCTGCTCTTAAGCTATAGCACTGGAGGCAACATTGCGAGCTGTGGAAGAAAGCCAGAGAGGAGCCAATCCTTTCCCTGACCATGACATAAATTTACCCAGCACTTCTTAAGGGGACTTAATGACGAGGAGGATACACAAGGATCTCACCAATAAAGCCCTGGCTTTTGAGCTTCCAGGAGGTGCAAGCTAAGCCCAGAAATTTATCAAAAGGAACAAAAAAGTTTCAGGCTCTAAACCAATCAAAAGATATCCTATGCCCAGTTCCAGGTTGCAGCAGAGTGTAATAATAATGCAAAAACAGAAAAGGTTAGACACACATCAGAGTGGCCCGAGCTAACAGAGCTTGGACCACTCAGAGAGTTCGTTAAGAAACTAGCACTTAGCCAAGAGGAGCAGATGATCAAGTTGACTCATCTTGAATCAAGAATTGCTGCTCTGTCCTCTGCCCAGACTCCAAGTGTCACATGTTACCGGTGAGAGAAGCAAGGACATCTAGCCTGGGTTTGCTTAGTGTTCCCAGATCCCATTCAGACATGGCCTCACCATCCGCAGCATATGACTTCCGCCGAGGGGAGTCAGCTAGAGCCCCTTTTAAAAAGCTAGAGCCCATAGTAGCTAGGGTAACTATGGGAGAGCAGCAAGTCCCCCCACGGCAGGTAAACAGAAGTGGTGACAGAGGAGGGGCACTCTCTTAGTGGGCCCCAGGAATGAGGGTGAGGTGGAAGTCAGCGGAATGAAGTGCAGGGCCCTCATCGACTCTGGCTCTCAGATAACCAGTATTACCCACCAATACTGGCACAACCACCCCATACTTCAGTAACAAAAGCTACAGCCCTCTAGATTACCCATAGAAAGGGCAGCCAGTCAGAGTGTGACCCACCATGGTGTGCTGCGCATCAGCTTGAAAGTGCTGGGAAAAGAGTTCAAGAGTGTGCCAGCTTTCATTGTCACTGACTCAGAGTATCGCTCCTCTGTCCCTCTGCTTGTGGGAACTTATGTCCTTCGTGCCTCCAGGAGCCACCTCCAAGCAACCTATGGCCAGCAGTTCCTTCACCGGGTCAAGAAGACTCATCCGAAGTGGTACACTTCTCTGCTAGAGATTGGGAGCTCCGAACATTATAACACGGATGACATGGTGAGCCCTGCTGTGTATGCTGGCTGTAAAATACACATTCCAGCAGGAAAAGAGATGGATTTCATGTGCAAGATAAAAGCTGGCCCACAAAGAAAGACTTATACTGCCCTGATTGAAAGCCACTTCCCCTGCAGCTCTCCCAAGAACTCTTAGTCACCCAAGAACCCAAGAACTCAGTTGCAGTCCTACACGCTTCTCCGTGCTTCAGTTAGAGCGGTCACCCATGCATAGATGAATAGAAACTGTGTCTGCTCCCCGACCACCCAAGTTTATTAAACCAAAAAGAGGAGTTACTCATAGCAACCTAATTAAGATTAACACAACTAATACAGTAGAATCAAATCATAAGGTTATTAAATGTGGATTATTAAACATAAGGTCACTTCCATTTCCACTTTTATTCTGTGTCACTGAAACTTGGCTAAAGCAGGAGGATTTTGTTAGTCTGAATAAATCAACTCCTCCAACACCTCCAGTAAACCTCAGCAGCAATGACTTTATGAACTTTTTTACAAATAAAATTGTTGTCATCAGAGATAAAATTAGTTACCTCCTTCCCACTTCTGGACTGATTTTTCACCCAGTGCAGTAGACTTGGAATCAGCATTAACAGCTGACTTTTATCTGGACAGTTTTTCTCCCATAGATCTCTCTGAACTGACTACAACCATTTCTTCTTCCAGACCAACGACTTGTCTCTTAGACCCTGTTCCAACCAGGCTGTTTAAAGATGTCCTACCTTTAGTTGACATGTCCATCTTGCATCTGATAAATCTATCTCTAGTAAAAGGCTACGTACCACAGGCTTTTAAAGCTGCAGTAATTAAAGCATTACTTAAAAAGCCTACTCTGGACCCGGGTGATCTAGCTAATTATAGACCCATATCAAATCTCCCTTTTATGTCCAAAATCCTGAGGAAAGTTGTTGCTGCTCAACTATGGGATTACTTACATGGGAATAGTCTTTATGAGGATTTCCAGTCAGGGTTTAGAGCTCATCATAGTACAGAAACAGCATTAGTGAAAGTTACCAAAGACCTTCTTATGGCCTCAGACAATGGACTTGTCTCTATTCTTGTCCTGCTGGACCTTAGTGCTGCGTTTGACACAATTGATCATAACATCCTATTACATAGACTAGAGCATGTTGTTGGGATTAGAGGCACTGCACTTTCATGGTTTAAGTCGTATCTATCAGATAGATTCCAATTTGTTCATGTAAACAATGAGTCTTCCATATGTACTGCAGTTAGTCATGGAGTTCCACAGGGTTCTGTGTTAGGACCAATCCTCTTTAACTTGTACATGCTGCCCTTAGGAAACATCATCAGGAAGCACAATATAAACTTCCATTGTTATGCAGACGATACCCAGCTGTACTTATCTATGAAACCAGATGAAACTAACCAGGTCATCAAACTTTAGGACTGTCTTAAAGACATAAAGACTTGGATGACTCAGAATTTCTTACTTTTAAACTCAGACAAAACCGAAGTCATCATACTTGGCCCTAAACATCTCAGAACATCATTTTCAGATCACATAGCTAATCTGGATGGCATCACTTTGGCCTCCAATTCTACTGTGAGGAATCTTGGAGTAATCTTTGATCAGAAAAGTCTCTAGAACAGCTTTTTTCCACCTACGTAGTATTGCAAAAATCAGAGGCATCCTGTCTAGAAAGGATGCTCAAAAGTTAATTCATGCATTTTTTACTTCTAGACTGGACTACTACTACTGTAATTCTACTATCAGGGTGTTCCAGTAACTCCATCAAAACCCTTCAGTTAATCCAGAATGCTGCAGCACGGGTATTGACAGGAAGTAGGACCAGAGATCATATTTCTCCTGTATTGGCTGCTCTTCATTGACTTCCTGTAAAATCTAGAATAGAATTCAAAATCCTACCTGAACCATCCTTTAGTTAAGCTGCTATAGGATTGGACTGCTGGGGGACTCTGACAATACACTGCTCCTCTCTGTCCCTCACTCCTCACGTCTCTGTCTCTCCCTCACACTTCATGTCCTGATATTAATATATTACATATTATTAACATCATCTGCTCTCTCTCGCAGTTGTGTCTCCCCCTACCCCTTTCTCTTTTTCAGGAAGTTTTGACTCCAGAGCTGTTGGATTCCAATTCTTTGACGACATTATCATTTTCATCATCATCATCATCATTATTATTATTATTATTATTATTATTATTGTAATATTAATTGTACTGATAATTTTACTTTAACAACTAATTGTAAACATCTAGTCTCTACTATCTCTTCCTGGTCTCCCTCTTTTCTTCCTCCCCCCTACCCCGTCCTCCTGCCTCTCTTTCCTCTGTCTCTTCTCTTTTCCCTGTTTTCATTTCACTCCAACTGGTCGAGGCAGATGACCGTCTACTCTGAGTCTGGTTCTGCTGGAGGTTTCTTCCTGTTAAAAGGGAGTTTTTCCTCTCCATTGTTGCCAAGCGCTTGCTCATTGTGGAAATGTTGGGTTTCTCTATGTAAAGTGCCTTGAGATAAATGTTTTTATGACCTGGCGCTATATAAATAAATTAAATTGAATTGAATTAAAGAACTCTTAGTGTTGCAGATGTAAAGAAAGGATGCACCTGTCAGAGTGATAAACCTGTCCCAGCGTCCTATCACCACACATTTGGCCAAAGCTTCTCTTGTGGAGGGTATTGTGGACATTTCAGGCAGAGAGCAGGGTGCTGATCATGCGGGAGGGGGCAGAGAGGCATACCTGAGTCTGGACCAGGTGGTGGCAAATTGTGTGATGAACCTGTGTGATGGAAAGAGCTTGTGGAGAGGAATGTGGTTGTGTTCTCCCTGCATCCCATGGATTATGGTCACACAAAGATTGTTCAACACGAAATCCCTCTGATTGACTCTAAACCTTTTTGGCTGTTGACAGAGATGGAGACCGCAAAGAGACCCAGTAACAGTCCATATGCTTCACTTGTAATGATTGTGATTAAGAAAGACAAATCACCAAGGTTATGTATTGACTACAGAAAGCTGAACACCTGCAGCACAAAAGACACTTTTCCCCTGCCCAGAATAGAGGAAGCCCTGAAGGCTCTGGAGCAAGCAAAGTATTTCTCTACACTTGATCTAACATCTGCTTATTGGTAAGTGGAGGTGGCAGAGCATGACAAGACAGTATTTAGAACTCCAACTGAGAAGCCAACTGAATTCCTTTCAGATTGGAAAATGCTCCCTCCAGCTTTCAGAGTATGACCTGCTGCTTTGGGGATCTCAACTTAACTCACCTCCTGACATATCTCGATAACCTCACCATATTCACTGAAACATCTCGAGAGACTGCAGCTGGTGTTTGATTATCTACAGGAGCATGGCTTGAAGTTAATACCCTCCAAGTGCCAGGTTGTGAGAAAGGAAGTGCAGTATTTGGGTCACTTGGTGTCTGATGGGATCCAGACCCAGAGAAGATCAGCAGGGTTAAGGATTGGGTGAAGTCCACAGTCAATCAGATATATTGTCAAAACCGTATGTACAGGTCATACACAGGTTTGAAACTGCAGTGCTCCCTTGCTCCACAGTGTTACACTAAAAACATTTAAACATAACTTATAAACATCTTATGAACATAACAGTCTAAACATAACAATATGACAATATAAGATGACAATGAGTGGTAGAAAACTATTAAATATAAAAGTATGATACAAGATGTGATGGAAATGTTTTTTTTTTTTTTTTTTTTTTTAGTTTTTTTCCTCAGATGATGCCCTTTTTAAAAACAGTTGGTTAAAAGTGCAGGCGCAAGTCAAGTTCAGTCCAGTGTGTCCTAGAGGGAGGGGAGAGAGATACCCACAATACTCTCAGCTGCTCTCACTACCCACTGTAGCTTTTTGCAGCAGGACACAGTGCCAGTGCCATACCACACGCAAGGTCCAAACCGCAAGAAAGTGTTGCAATTCCTGGGGTATGCTGGATATTACAGGTGGTATGTAAGTGGATACTCTTCCATAGCTGCCCCCTTATACCGTCTCACTGCTGGTGACCCCAAGAAGAAGAAAAAGAGGGGGAAATCAATGCCTGACCCACCTTTTGTGTGGACTGATGAATGTGAGAAAAACCGACAACTGCTCCAGTGCTGGGCTGTCCTGATTAGAGCCTACCTTTTGTTCTTCAGACCAAAGCCTCAGTGGAGGGCCTTGGTCCTCCACTGGGAGGAGCTGATAGCCTTTACCAGCAGAGATTTGAGCCCAGCTGAGACCAGGAAACCTGCACAAAAACTTAAGTTCCTCATGCTGAAATGGGTGGTGACCAACAAATTCTATGACCACTTCTATGGGCATACTTGTATGTCTAACCAGGAGGTCACCCAAGTCCTGCAAACATGCCCTCAACAGATCAGGTCCAGTGAGCAGGGGCATGGCGAGGTACAGTCCACCCAGGAACCTGTAAGACACAAAGGCCAGAGCACGTCTGCCCTAGAGGAACTTGAACTCCTTTAGATCTTCTGAACCACACAGAGATGTGGGGATGGAATCAATACCTGCCATGACAAAACAGAAGATCTGCGCAGGTCAGAAAGATGATCTTGTCATCGGCCCTGTCTTGCATTAGAAGAGTCTGAACCAGAAACCAAGCCGCAATGAGAGGATCAGTGGTGGTGAGCACATGTGCCTCCTCTTAAAGGAGTGGAAGAGGTTAGTGGTAAGGGATGGTATCATGTACTGCCACATTCGAGGCTGCCAAAGAGGAGTAATTGAGCAGCTAGTACTGCCAGAGAAGCTGCATGCATTAGTCAAGACTGGTCTTCATGATGATTCAGGACACTTAGGTTTTGAGAGGATACTGCACATGATAAGAAAGAGATTTTATAGGCCACGAATGTTTCAGGAAATCAAGGCTTAGTGTGAGCAATGTGAGATGCTGCGTTAGAAAAACTCCTGGTCAGTATTCACAGCAGTGTCTCCATGGAGCTAGTATGTGTGGACTTTTTTGACCCTGGAGAAATCAAAGGGTGGCATAGAAAGTGTCCTCATCGTCACTGACCACTTCTCACGCTATGCGCAGGCATACCCCACTAAAGACCAAAAGGTCTGCACTGGGGCTAAGGTGCTGTGGAGAAACTTCCGGTTTGGTTTCCCTGCAAAATCGCATGCAGACCAAGGGTGCAATTTTGAAAGTGCAGTTGTGAAGCAGCTGTGTAAATGTACTGGCATTACCAAGACTCACACAATCTCCTATCACCCACAGGGCAACGGGACCACCAAAAGATTCAGCCACACCCTTATGAATATGCTTGGGACACTAGAGCCTCACCTGAAACCACAGTGGCATGAGCATGAGGATGTGATGATGCACACCTACAACTGCACCCGCTACGATTCGACAGGATATACCTGATACTACTTGATGTTTGGCAGGCATCCCAGGCTTCCAGTAGACTTGATTTTTGGGCTATCAACCACTAATGAGCTATGTGGATAGTGACTATGTCCAGACTCTGCATAATTGCCTGTTGCAGGCCTACACACAGGCTAATCAGACCTCTCGCCAGGCCAAGGGACATCAGAAAAAATACTACAATCAAAAAGCAAGTCAAGTTGAGTCAAGTTTTCAGCCCAGGTGACAGAGTCCTTGTTAGAGTGTGTCATGTGGAGGGGCGACAGAAACTAGGGGGCAAGTGCGAACCATGCCCATACATTGTGGTGAATAAGCAGCCCGACATACCTATGTATGTGGTATCGCAATCTCCTTACACAATGTATGTTTCTTCTTGTGGAGCAAACCAATGAGGAGACAAGGAAGGAGATTGAGCCAGACACAGAGGAGGACATAGGGGAGCAGGCTGGTGAAGTGACCAGAGAGGAAGATGAATCAGATACAGCAGAGGGTGGGGAAGTGGATAACCTGACGGAAAATGTGGAGACAGCTTTACCTGAGATGACAAATGAACTGTTTAGATGCACAGGAATGGAGGGAGCAAACATGGGGGCAGGACAAGTGACAGAGGGATGGGAGGAAAATTAAACAACCAGAGACAGCAATTCACCTCCCAGATCCAGTGCTCCAAGGAGGAATGTGCTGAGAAATCGCAGTCCCCCACAGAGATTGTCCTATGAGTCAACAGCCATGGGATCAGAGGGGGATCAGCAGAAGATAGAAAGAGGACAGAAGTTGTGGCAGACAGCCAAAGTAAGAAAGGAAGCAGGCAACATGTAGAGTAACACAGCTAGTGCACCCACCTCTATAGGGGGTACACCTACACATTTTCATGCTACATAACACTTCATGTGTTATCTGTTGCTGTTCATATATGTGTCATCTGTCACTATTCATATGTTCTGTGTTCAGTAGGTGGTCCTTGTTTTATTTTGTTTGTTTTTACTGTGATGATTGAGACATCATCAGTTAAAGGAGTAGATGTCCCTATGGAATGAAAGAAATTACTGCTGTTTGTCTCCTAGTATAAGTAGTTCAACTGTCAATCACGCGTGGGTGTCATCTTGATTTGGTGTTGATTGTTGCAACTTTGTCTCAATGTAGATAGTATCTAAAAGTTAGTTAGTCATGTATTTGTGTCAGTTATTTCTCATACCATTTGTGGTTTTGAAAGCTTATATTAAGACATTTTGTGTTGATTGTGATTTCAGAGGGGCTCAATGACTGTTCAAACGTTGGATGTGTGCCAAATAAACACTGTCTAAGTCCAGGGTGTAGGGAGACTCCAGCATGGGTTGGATTATAGAAGCAAAACCAGAAAAGCTATAAGTATCAGGGAAGGGTTCAAAATCCGTCAGGAAAAACTTGGTTATCTGAAAAACAATCATGGTCTAACAACAAGGAATCTCAAGAGCAGTGGCAGCTGCTGGTCTTTCAAACAGGGGGAACTCACTTTAGGTGTGCTAGTTAGCATGCTAACTAGGCTAGCACACCTAGCAGCTAGGGCTAGTTTCCCTTTACAACTTGACTAGGAGATATGATTTTAACTATATGATTATGAACGAACTAACGAAACTTAAACAACAAACTGAATAACATTATGGTAATTATTGTATTTTATTTACAGTGTAATATATGTGTAAAATGAGCTAAGAAGCACTCCAGAAAGGACAGCCATGGTCTCACGACTACACCTGAATTTTACTTTGCTCCGATGCCAATGCTTGTTTCCAAATCTCTGCCAATCAAAAGGGGTTCAGGCTTTAAATCAAGCAAAAGCCTGGCTTCAAGGCCAGCCCACAGCTCCATTCACCCCTATTGAAGCTTAGCTTCAAAGGGAATTACTATTTTCAGCATTTATCCAATCACCAACTGGCTTTGCTGCATTGGAAAAAAGCAGTGTGTTCATAGAAGCATAGCAGTGTTGCGCATTCAAAATCATCAAAAAATCCTGTCGGAGTAAAAAAGACTTAGTCAGTTTCATTAGTTCATTCAATACATTCTAGGATGCTTTCAGTTTTAACATAATGGCAATCCCAATTTAATGTAAATTCAAAAGTGCATATTTGACCATTTATTTTGTGAAATGTTAGATGAAGTTGGGCTTCCCTTGTTGTTTCAGAGCAATCACACCTGCTCAAGAGGGCAAAACAGGCTGGAACGCTGACACAAGGAACAAGACAATCTGGCACAGGAGGACAGGGCAAGGGAGCTTATATACAAAAGGGGAGGGGGATAACAAGACTCAGGTGAAACACATCAGGCCAGGGAGTACAACCAAAAAGAGGAAGTTAAACTGAAGGAGACATGGGAACATACCGACCTTCTTACCCTATCCCTAAGGGAGAGCCCAGCCACCCTGTGAAGGAAGCTTATTTTGGCTGCTTGTATCCATGATCTGACTCTTTCAGTCACTACCCACAGCTTGTGACCATAGGTGAGGGTTGGAATGTAGATGGCCAGTAAATCAAGAACTCTTCTTTTTGCAGCAGCACTCTCTTCACCACAACAGACTGATACAGCATCCGTATCATTGCTAAAGCTGTCCTAAATCTGCCTGTCCTCCTTGCACTCCCTTTTACCCTCACTCATGAACAAGATACCAAGATAGTTAAACTCCACCACCTGGGGTAGCAAGGAGGTGCTGATTCTCTTTGCTGATTCTTCCCAGCTGTGAACCTCTTTATTAAAACAGGGTTATTGCACATAACATAGAAAAAATTAAAAAAAATATATTTAAAGAAGATCTTAATCCTTAGGCAGAGTGGTTCCTGAGCACCTCGACAGGTTTGGAGACTTAAGTGAGGTGCAGTTAGATTCTTAACCATCAAGTCATGTGTAGACAAGAAACGGTATTTTGAATTTGAATTTGTATTTTGAGGACATTGGCAGTCAAGCACAGAGATCTGAGAGCTTCTGTGGTACATTCATCTTTCTTGATCTATGATCAAGAACTATAGCAGCACCTCTTCTGAATGACCTGTAGCTGTCTAAGCACTTTTATTGTAAAGGTCTGAAAAACGACTGTCATCAGTCTGTTAGAAATGAAACCATGACTTAGTAGATTAGAAATAGACAGTAAATCTTCAGAATCTTGGTCTCTTTTTATGATGATAAAGGCTGATTGTGTTACATAGTTGATGTGTGTTCAAATTTAAATAAGTAAAGAATGACACCAAGATTTCAGATATGGATTTTAGGTTTTTAACGAAAGAGGCTGCAGATATTTTTATGTCTTTTCTTCTTTAGCATCAGGGATGAAGAAATGATCAATATTAAGGCCATTGTTGATTCCGCTTATCAATGCAATTCTTTATCAAGACTGATCAATTAATTATGCCTTGTTCTCAGCTGAATTGGAACAAAGAGAAATATAGAAGTGGTGGTCGTTCTCCAGTGTTTGGTTGTGCACTTCACACCTGGGGCTTCAGTGGTGTCCTTCCTTAAAATAAACAATATCATAATAGCAACGACTGCCACCACTGGGACACAAACACAGACCTCTGCTTACTGAGCGCAACTTCTTACTAGCTGAGCTAATGGGTGCAATGTGTAAATGTACAATGTATCAATTTTATTGTCGGTACACCATTCATTACCTACAGCAAAGTATGCACCGCTCTTGGATAAAAAAAGCAAACTTCAAAAAATTGAAAAAAAAAAAAAAAAAAAAAAACAAATGATCAAATCTTCTTGCTTTTGCACACCTTCACTAGACTTGACTGGCCTGTTCTCTGACGATCCATTCACTGGACTGGCCTGTTAAGCATACTGATCACTTGATTTTTGTGTAATTCTTCTGACAAATAAACAAATCAACACACATGTTAAACATGTGTGTTGATTTGTTTAACTTGTTTACCTGTTTAACAGTTAAACTTGAGGGTAAACTTCATTTTTTTGGTTGGTGTCTCTAAAATAAGGAATGACCACAGGGTTTTATGATGCTACTCCTCAGATGATTTGTGACTTGTGCAGTGTGTATTTTGCTTATGATTGACACAAACCTCAGGTCGCACAGGGTCCTCAATGCCTACCACCGCAATGCAGGTGAGGCCAGAGAGAATGTGAGCCTCATTGTCCCAGTCAGGCTCTCCATCAGCAACAGGGAAGTCTTTGTAGGCAAGGCAGATGGTTCGAAGGCCTTCTGATGCCATTGGCTCAATCACTTTCTTTACCAGTTGGTCTCGGTCCCGAGGTCTAAGATCTTTGGGTTCACCATTGGCTATTAGGATCCTACAGCACCTGGAACCATAGTACAGAGCCATGTGATTGACTTGTAACTGAACACATAGCTGTGTCAGTAGCAACATTAAACCTACTTTTTGAGCAGGATTTCAGAAGCGCCCTTGCTGAACATTCGGTAGCTGCCATCATGGTTCTTTAGCACAGTACTCATGGACTTCCTAGCAGAATTGAAGGTGTAGACCTTGAACAGTTTCTCCTCTGGGATTTCATTACGGATGGTCTGGTAGTCTCGATGCAAGTCAAGGACAAGTCCCAGTAAGGCACATTCAGTCTTGTTTCCCACCTGGCGAGGCAGCCCACCTTCTTTCTCTGGAGGCTGCAGGAGACAGCAGCAGAGAGAACAGTCACAGAAGGCTTGAAAAGTTGAACAGCTTATAAAACTATTTAACTTGCAAAAGCAGCACTTGGCAACAACATCAACCCAACAGCAGAAATTAGACATAACTTTGTGGATATGGTACTGGACTAGTTTTTCGACAGCATGATGAGCAGTGTTGATTGTCAGTTTTCATCTCTGATATTTTGTTGAACCCTTGTTTCCTTCTTTTTTAATGGACCATTTTCAGAAAGTCACTGCTTGCTGATAAACCCTTGTTAAGTGCCCTTAAGTTGGCAAGGGGTGAGTAACAACCCATAGCTAAAGTCATGTAATGTGGGCCATGTAGTCAAATGAATTGTTATTCAATGCCGTACACTAATAAGTGTTCATGAAATACTTCAAAAAATCTGTCAAAAAACCTCCAAAAGTACAAAACCAACTGTCAATTTTCAAGTAAAACAGACTACTGCAGTTTAAATGCACACAAATTTTAATATAAAAACTAATACAATGTAATTAAAATTATAACATAAAAGTGTTAAAAAAATGTTTATTTGTTTTTAAGGTTAAGGTTAACTTAGTTTATACTGAAAGAAACCGTTTTTCATTTTATAACTTTATATGTTGTGCTTTACACATGAGAAACAGTAAAACTTTGTTGATATGAGGTGTATAAATACAGGTTATAAATCTGTTAAAAACTGAGTAGGTCTCAATAAATAAGCATACAATAACATTTTTTCTGGATTTCACTGTCTGCTGTAAAATCCACTGAAAACTCTGCTATTGTTATTGCTGATTATGGCCCACACATTTTAGATTCAACTTACTCTTATTGAATTCACTCCTTCAGCACTAACCCAGCGGAAGCAAATCCACTTTTGCTTCCTCTTATTTTAATCTATGAATCTGAACCTCCTGCAAACAAGACTACAATGGATAATTTCATATTTTCATTTAAAGAACATAGATCGTCACTGTAGATCTTAATATTGAAGGAGGTGGAAGGAGTTGGATAAATCTATACAACTAGAGGAAATAATTACTTGTCTTAAATGAATGTAGAATTACAAAGCACCAGGGACAGGTGGATTTCTTGCTGATTTTCCCAAAAAAAAAAAATCCAGATATCGATTGATTGAAACAGGGCTTCCTGCCTTCAGCTTTATTTATTTTTATTTCAAAGTCTATTTCAAAGCCTTCAGCTTTATTTATTTTTATTTCAGGCTTCAATTTTGCTCATTTCTAAAAAGAAATGGCAGGAAGCAGCTTGAGATAAATAAGTTTGTTAAATTCAGACATAAAGCTTCAAAGTTCTGGGATGCCATTTGGATCTTTGTCTGCCAGACATAATCTCTGTACATCAAACAGGGTTTGAGGTTGTCAGTTATCATCTAACATTGGAAGACTTAAATATTGTGCTGTCTCCTCACATGTCGCAATCTGCTGAAATTATTATATCTTTAGATGTGGAGAAAGCCTGTGATTGGATTAAGTGGGATTATTTGTTTTCTTTGGGGTAAATCTGGATTCAACTTGTACACTTTGCACCAATTGCTTGTGTAACAGCTGAATTTAATAAGCCCTTTAGAGATCACCACTTTCCTTTCTACCTTCACTTACCTATCAATAAAGGCAAAAATGGCCAAAAAATATCTTTAGAATATTTCTCTCTATCAAGGGGAAGCCCAATGTCTCCCTTGTTCTTTGCCATAGCAATAGAGCCTCTTTCCGTGGCTCTCCAAATCCTCTTCGTGCTTCACTGGTATTTCTAGAGCTGGACTGGAACATAGAGTGACTCTCTATGCTGATGACCTGTTGCTATATGTTGCAGATCTGGTTAGTTGTATAGATGACATCTCACAAATTTTGGGTCATTCTCAGGTTATAAGCTAAACATTGGTAAACGTGAGTGTTTTCCTTTGAATGAAGCAGCTAAGCAGATTCCATCAGGTCCTGTAATTTCAATTAGGTCTTACCAGTTGTTGCTATTTAGGTATGAATATTTCTCCCTGCCCTTACTCTATAAAAATAATTTACAAAGTTGGTTACAGAAATTAGGTCTAATATGAGGCACTCTCTCCCTCTCTCTCTGAAAGGCAGAATCAATTCTATTAATAAGAATGTTCTGCTAAGATTATTTCTCTTGTCTGTCAATTTTTCTATCCAATAAAACAATTTCAAAATTTGGGCTGGTAAAAGCCTTAGAACACACAGGATATAACTACAGGGAAGCAAATCTGATGAGGTCCTTGCATTGTCTAATTTATTGTGTTTTATACTGGGCAGTTATGCAGTTGCAATTGTGTGCACATAGCGTACTGACACACAAACATAGATAATGGGGGCGTAGGCAGCAGGATGTGAGGAGTGACTACTTTGTAGTTAGTCATTGGAATTTTAAAAATATCATCTAATCTTTTCCAGTTATAGCTGTCTTTGCTTTTCACTTTATGTAAGTAAATGCTTTTTCTGTCTACACTGGATTTTACATTTCAACATCTTCTTTCTGTTAACATAGCAGGGCACTGCTGTTTCCATACCATTTATTTCTTTAAAATTTACATCTGATTGTTGATTATTCTACATATTCTACATTGAAGTCCAGTAAATATTTACATTTAGATGTTAGTTTTTTTTTTTTTTTTACATTGAAATCCAGTAAAGTGTCCAAATAGTTCTGTTTGTTTACAGTTGTACAGTACTTTTTACAAAATTATTCTGGCAAACAGAGCTGCCATTTTTTTCCATAAAAACAACAGGGTTTTTTTTTTTTTCACAGTGTAAATACATTCTCTCTGGTCCTGAATGTCGTTTCTTGCTCTCTCCTCATGGTGAATCCCTTTAGCCATCGGTGGAATATTTTTTTTCATCTGTTTAGTTAATCATGTTTACAGCTTTTCATTCATTATATTTATTTATCTCCAAACCCCAAACTGATTAATGAAATAAACACTTGTGACTTTATGAAATCTTAATATAAGGATGTTTGTTGCATTTGTGCAGTGAACTGTGTCATAGATCCAGTAGGTAGTGATCAGACGTTTCCTGAGCTGCCATGGCAGGTCTCCCAACCAACCTGGTCAGACAGTCAAACACCAATCACTGAGCGTCCTGAATGCAGAGGTATTTTTACAGCTCACCATAATCTTAGTGGTGTAGGCGCAGTTGACCCCGATTCCCATGATAAGCAGGTCCAATATTTTGGCAGGGATCTTATTAAGCTCTGGCACCTCTTTGTAGTAGCACCCTGCGACATAAGCCTGCACCACTGTCATGCGGTTCATAGTGAGAGTCCCTGTCTTGTCAGAGCAGATGGCTGTAGCATTGCCCATTGTTTCACAGGCGTCCAGGTGACGTACTAAGTTGTTGTCCTTCATCATTTTCTGACAAAAGAGGAGAACGGTGTTAACCAAGCCGACACTCTTAAATGAAATATAAAATTATATGGAAAATATTCTGATCAGAGTATATGTGCTTGGACTCGCAGGCTGTATAAAGTTGTTTAGACAGACCTTCACTGAATAGGCAAGGGAGATGGTGACAGCCAGAGGGAGACCTTCAGGAACAGCCACCACTAGCACTGTTACACCAATTATGAAGAACTTGACCAGGAACTGAATGTAGATGGGCACACACTCTTTGGTCCAGGGCACCCTCTGAATCCAGAAGGTGTCAATCAGAAAGCAGTGATGAGGATAATAACAGTGAGAGCTGACATCAACAGACCTGAAGACAAACAGAGGCATGGAGAGGTTAGTTCAGCTGTATACCCGAGCTCACCTCTTCATGAGCAGTGGACCTTTCATCTTCATCATTATTATTATTATTATTGTAATATTAATTGTAATGATAATTTTACTTTAACAACTACTTGTAACCATCTACTCTCTACTGTCTCTTTCTGGTCTCCCACTTTTCTTCCTCCCCCCTCCCCCGTCCTCCTCCCTCTCTTTCCTCTGTCTCTTCTCTTTTCCCTGTTTTCATTTCACTCCAACCGGTCGAGGCAGATGACCGTCCACTCTGAGTCTGGTTCTGCTGGAGGTTTCTTCCTGTTAAAAGGGAGTTTTTCCTCTCCATTGTTGCCAAGCGCTTGCTCATTGTGGAAATGTTGGGTTTCTCTATGTAAAGTGCCTTGAGATAAATGTTTTTATGACCTGGCGCTATATAAATAAAATAAATTGAATTAAATTGAATTGAATTCATGAGCAGTGCTGCTGCTGATGATCAGTGTGAATATTTGCACATGTTGACATACTCCAGAAACAGTCCACAAACATTCCAAAAGTAGCCATACTGGCATGAGGTGAAAAGCTTAAGAAGTTAGCCCTAACCACAACCTTAGCAAGTGTGTCTGCTTCCCAGACCGTGAGACTGGAATCAGGTTCAGCAGGAGAGGAGAGTAATAGATGAAGGCTCTGTCACTAATTCTACCTTTGGAGACTGTAGGAATCTTAGAGTATTGGACAGTCACAAACACATAGTCCTATTTTATCTGCTTATCTATTAGTACCCGCTTTGCCGATTTGCACAGCCAATTTGGTCAGCTTCCCCTGGAGAACAGATTTCTCCTTTTTTGGTAGGTTTTTATTCTTTTTGTCTGGGTCCTTGTCCTCATTGAGTGGCTCCATCTCCACACTGGCTTCATTTTTGTTTATCCCTAAAGAGAACACACAATGTCAGTAAAGACATTTCAGGTATAGGCTAAATCATCTTTCACACATTCTCAAATAAAACTAACATTCAAATAGTAGCTAAGCCTTTATCAATAGCTACATAAAAATGCACAGTCAACTAACTTACGACAAACATTCATTTTTATTTATTATTAATTACTATTAAAGCCATTATTTTACATTACATTTCATTATTTGTATATTTTTTAATGCTGCTGGTCTCAGCACCTCTAAAGGTTGTTGTTGTATGACTACAATAACAATAAAGTATCAATCTTATCTGTTCTCTCATAACAGAGTGAACATTCAGTGTGTGTGATGACAAGTGAAGGGTCATGATGTTGTGACTCAATGTGAAGGTGGAGTTGTCTTGCCAACTGCCAACTAAGTGCTAAAATTACAATAAACAACAGGTCTGTAAAAAAGTGAGGGAACACAGTGTGTGTGGTGTGTGTGTGTGTGTGTGTGTGTGTGTGTGTGTGTGTGTGTGTGTGTGTGTGTGTGCGTGTGTGTGTGCATTGATCCCAGCTAAGTCATGAGGTTATTATTGGACAGGTGGCAGCAGCAGGCAGGAGAAGAAAGCAGCTGTCGAGCTTAAGTCTGATAATCTGCTTGGTCCTAATCACCGTCAACAGAGTCAGGAGCACCTGCTGCTACTCAGACTGCAAGGGACACAAACTCTGCACCATGAGGAACTACAGTGACTCTAATGAACTGGGGGAGGAGAGCCTGTAGTGCGACTGATTTTAGAACCTGAGATCCAATGAACCCTCTACAGACCAGTCTGATCAGAATCATCTATTGTAACATAACAGATTTTTTTTCAGTGATTAATTTAAGTGTCCTGCACCACACAGTTCGCATTGGCATCACAAATCCTATACAACAAATCATGATGTACATCATCAACAAATAAAAGAGGAAAAGACTGCATTTTACTCTAAACAAGTCTAAAAAAAGTCACACCTCCAGAAAACAATTATTCAATTAAATTATTCATTAATTAGATATTACAGGTAGATAGTAGATAGATAAGTGTAAGTGGGTCTATATATAGAGTGTATATTTATTACTATGTCTATAAATCAGTTTAAGCTTGTTGAATTGATCTCTGGAGTCTCAGTACCATAGGATGGGAGGATGTTCTATTGATGTCAGCAGCTACATTGGTGTTTATTACAACAATATATTACACAAAATTTTGATGTAAAATGCTTACAGTGTAATTAGGTACATTTATTTAAATACTCAACAACAAATTCATCACACTTGCACTTGTATTACTTTACTAACAAGTTATTTTTCATATTCTAAAGTGGGGGGTTAAAAAATTCATTCATGAATTAAGAAATGATCCTCCTTCTTAAACTAATTGTACCAGTTGTGATCTTGCAGGATGTCACGAATTGTTGTGATTGAATTCCCAACAAAGCAAATAAAGAATAAATATCAAATAGCACAACCTTAAACATCCACAGCGTTAAAATGCAACATACACATTTATGCTGCAGGTATATTAATACAAACACCAACAGTGACCACATGACTTACATATTCAGAGGTGTTGAATCTAAGGCAACTAGACTTTGTTTCTTTAGATTCCACGCCTTTGATGAATGATAATGTTCATGACATATTTACTTAAATACTTAGTGCTGTGCAAGCAAGCACTGCTCAAAAACCGTTATCTTAAGTTCTACAGCTAATTTTCCAAAGGATTTTGGAATTTAATGGATAAAATAAGATTCTAAATGCAAGATTTTTACTATTACTAGTAAAGATTTAGATTACTAGTGTAATCTTTTGACTTTATGGTACTTTTACCTAGGCAGATGATCTGAATATTTATACTCCCACCTCTGGAAACTGTACTTATTTACTCAAACTGCTCTGTACCTCAGCTTTAGAATCATCTTGGATAAAACATCACAGAGGATCACAGTGAGCAATAAAGATGAAACAGACTATCTCAGGTGAATGACAGTGAACCAAAGCTGGTGCTGTTTTTAAACCTAGCAAAATAGCAAAATAGAAATGATATTCAGCTCACCTTTCTTGCCTTTGTCATTTTTACCTGTAGGAGAAACACAAAACAGTTATAACTTAAATAATTAATTAAAACACACATTTGTTATAATTTAAAACATACACTGTTTTAACCCAACAAATACAGCAAAGTAAGATTTGCGGTCAGTTCACCACATCTTTCTGAGAGACTGAAATGTGATAATAGATGAGATAATGAGATAATTGTTGTTAAATTCAGTCATTCATGTTTGAAATTTGACACTACAGCATATTTGCAAATGGATGGCTGGACAAGAGCAGTGTTGATGGTGAGATGAAGCTTCTTGAAGCCTTCCAGCCAAATGGTTACCAAAAAAAAAAAAAAAAAGTTAATTTCTTGAGGCCTCATGCGCACACAAACCACCCTGCTGGTTAAACAGGCAGATGTATTATAGGTAAGGACTAGAGCCTATCCCAGCTGTATACGGGCAAAGGCAGGGTACACCCTGGACAGTTGCCAGCTCATCACAGGACCACATGTAGATTAACAAGACTTATAGACGAACATTATTTGCACTCACATCAGACATGGGAAACTGGAGCTCATGCAGACACCGGGAGAACATGCAAACTCCACACAGAAAGACCCTGCGCCCGACTCAGGAGTCAAACCCAGGACCTTTTTGCTGTGAGGCAACAGCCCTACCCCTGAGCCACCATGCTGTGAATTTCGAACATGAATGACTAAGTTTAATCAATCATCTCAACATTTCAGCCCTTGACTTACAAATTGAAATGCCATTAAGCGAAAAGCTAAAAAATACAAATATGTTAAAAATAAATAAATAAATAAATAATAACATTAAATATAACTAAATTACATTTGTTTGAGTGCAGGTTGCAATGGGTTTCAAACCCTTGTCCCCAAAGAGACTATGTGAGCCACACTACCTCTACTCGAGTTTACAACCTCCTCATTTTTGGATTACAAGTTCATCTATTCCTATTAGGTTGAGACTGAGACTTTTAACTTTCAATTGCACCTAAAAATGCACCTCTATATCACCCACAAACCAACAAATAGCCAATGCTAACCCACAAAGTGTGAGCAGATCCATTGCGGTATGTTCACATCATTGTGCCACTACTCAACCCACTTCTTGAACCTGCAAGGCTTCAAGCGTCATCAGTGACTCCATCAAACACTCCTCCGGAAAGATATAAGCCTCAATACACACTTCACTAAACTCTTCTGGGATTTCTCAACACGCTCTAAAGCATCGACACGGTGTGACCCATCATTAATGATCAGCCACAGACCTGAACTGTGAGGCAAATCCCTTCATGTGCTCAACTCACTTTTCTTATCTTTCTTCTCTTTCTTTTTCCGTTCCTCTTTCTTCCTGTCCTTGTCTTTCTTCTTTTTCTCTTTCTCAGCCTTGTCTTCGCCATCACCATCACTGTCCTCACTAGCGCCGAGCAGTGTAAAAATGATGCCAGTTTGAGAATTGACACCAACAGCAGTTACCACCATCTTTCCAGAGCCCTCCATCACATGGGTACCTGAAAGAGAGACAGACATCTATTAGTAATACTATTTACTCTGGAGACATTTATTGTGTTTGTCTGTATTGTGACAGTGACATATTCTAATATGCTGCATGTGTGTAGCTTTATATGAGTAGCTGGACTCCAAATTAACTTTTCTGATCATGAGCCAGCCTGCCATGAAGCCAGCCTTCCCAAATCTTTTTCAGGGAGATGATTACTTGATGATGATGGTTGGCTAAGGTAGAGAGTAAAAGTTCATGGTAATGTAACCCAGGTGACAACTGCACTATTCACAGGTTCTCGCGAGATTGTATTGAGCCAATCAGAGCAGTAAACGGAAGGAGCAGCAGCGACAGGTAGAGTGAGTGAACGTGTGGGCAGTGGCATGGGCTGTGGTGTGGAGCTGACAGAGATCGATATATCTATGGTCACCAATCCAGAGTGATTGAATGAATGAAGGCAAACAGCCAAATTGGCCAGGTTTTCCTGAAAACTCAGTCTTCATTATTGGACTAAATTATTATTATTTTTTTCCATGTTTTTGAACTGACTATTATCAAAAATAAATATCATGTGCGACAAATCCATATTTTACAGAGAAGTTGGCAACACTATCTTACCACCTCTTTTATCGTCAACATTCTACACTGCCTCTTTTCTTTTCTTGTAACAGCCTTGTTCTCTATACCATCCAATCACCACCACATTTTTGTTTTTCGTTCTACATGTCATTTTGTTTAAATGGAGTTCAACAAGGTGTTTGGGGAGTTCTGTGAACTGAACATCAATGTTAAATAGATATTTCAACAAGTTGAGAAAACTAAGGCTCTGATGGATGTGCATTGTGGGAGCTAAAAAAGAAAAAAATGAGCAAAAGGTGCACTCTTCAGGCAACACATCTGGTGAATTTTTTTCATCATTCAAGAATGGTAAAGAGGTAGCTTGTGTGCATTCTTCTTATGCATCATTGTCTACACATCTAAAGACAGAAATGGAGAGTGGCATTGTTAGCTTAAGAATCAACTTTAAAACAAAAACAAATGTTGGAGGATTTGAAAGGGGGAAAAAAGAAAGAGCTGGCAATTTCTAAAAAGAGAAAGAGCTGGCAATTAAAAACTGTTCTAGCAGCATTGGATGGCAAAATTAAGATCTTTTTCCATCCAATGCAAAAACTGAGTACATGGAAGAGTTGGACAATGCAGCCAACATGTGTGGCCATTGCCAAGCTCCCATACAAGCTGAGGAAAAGAAGGAAAAGCATGGTTTGTGGCATTCAAGACAGAGAAAACCGCAGAGCCAAGTTGACCTTGTGGATATTTCAAGTTAAGTATGGCAGAAGGCATGTTTCAGTGAAAACAGTCAGATGCTGCTGGGACCTAGAACTGTTACTATTTAGCAAGGGAGTTCAATCACGTGATCACCATGTGTGTTTACATCCCTCCGAGAGCAAATGTAGCCACTGCTTGGGAGAAGATACACACAATCACAGCAAGGCTGCAGACACAAAACCCAGAGGTGTCAGAACAATGGCCAAGGATCATTATTTATCATCTATGTGTCTGTCTAGTATGTTTCTAAGAAGAGTGAAGAGTACAGTTAGGGGTCAGTATGTGGGAGTACATTTTTTAATAAATAAAGTTAATATTTTTGTTTATTATTTAAGTAATTGAAATACACAAGTAATTTCATTGAATAAATAGTAGTAGTTTATAATAGTTTTTTATAATAGTTTATAGGTACAGGTGGGGCACTGCCTCTCTGAAAAAATCATCCACCCCCTAAAATAGTTCCTTCTAATAAATAATGTGAATGACTTAATTAACTTAGCTTTCAGTGTATTGTTTTGTTCTATGTGTTTTTCCAACTAGTTTGAGTCTTTGAAATGTAATTTAAAATGTTTTTTGGCAATACTCAGTTAACTCCCTAATAGCAGTTATGGGGCAGGACAGGTCAACACCTACATTTGTCTGTGGATTTATCATATCATCCTGCTGGCAATGATCGGATCTGCAGGCAGCGTTAATACGATACCATATGGGCAGAAATCAGTCTGCCCCATGTCCACATTCTGTGGGTGCTAGCTCACTGATTAGTTCACTACTCGTGTTAGACATCAGGTGATTAAACAAATGCAGCGAATTGGCAATCAAGCAGCTTGGCCCAGACAGAGTGGACATAAAATCAACACAGACTAATGTTAGCATTTGTCATAGTTGGGGGTCAAGGGGATATCAGTTTCCTCTGGGGCTTAGGCTTGTAGTTAGTTTCAGGGCTAACCCACTCTTACTGATGTAGACAGGAAATGGCAACACACACAAAGAGGCTCATCTGAATCTTGAAGTGCTGCAGCTTTTATTTTTTTCAGAATGCCCTGTACATTTACTGCTAAATTTAATGTAATTTAACTATCTTCCTCATGCATCTCAGCAGCCTCTCATTCATTCTCTCTCTACTTACACACTTGTCCACGCCCGTCCCTCACTCTTGCTTCACCATTCACACTTCACCCAACTCTTACAACACTATGGCCAGGGGGAGAATGTACAACACGACATTTTCCCATGCATTTTAAGAGGGAAAAAAATAGTTGTGGGGTTGTTCATTGAGGTTTTTTGCCTGAAGTGAGCATACACGAGTTTACCCCAGGCAGTAGTTGAGCTTCAGTGTCAAATAGTATGTTTTTGTCATTATAGGGAAAGCAATGGGTGTGGCGATGGTAGACTATTGTCTTTGTGCTGATTTCTTATATTTAATGTATTGTCATATTAGTAATTAAGTAAATAACCTAGGTACTTCATGAATTCAGTTTTTTAAGTAATAGTTAGGTTTAAGGTTAAGTTCCAAAACTGCAGGTGTGAAAGAGCCTATTCCCTGAAGTAGCGAGTTGTTGGTTTGACCAAGTTAGCACTAGCATTAGCTGCCTTCAGTAAGTTAGCATAGCTGATTTTAAGAAAGGAGAACTCTCATGTGAAATACTTCAAAAATAGCCCAGAATCTGAACTCTACTGCAGACAGGCAAACATGCCAATCACAGGCAGTCTGTGATATTTCAAACGTTCCATGAGTATTTGCTGTGGATAGGATATCTTTCAGTATCATATTTTTTGGCACTTTACAGCACTTTACATACTTTTATGTTTTTCCAGTATTTAAGGAGATTCAAAGTTATTTTATTTCTGGGTAGTGAAGATGTGAAAGCAGCTCATATTTGACTGTGGAAGATCCAGATCTACTAAGAGCTGGTAGTGAGACACCTCCGTTCACATCCAACTTGGCCAGTGCTGTAATTTGATGTAGTACCTGACAGCATCATGGGGTCTTCACTAACACTTTTCTTGACATGATCTGATTCGCCAGTCAGAGAGCTCTCGTCAATCTTCAAATCGTTGCTCTGAATCAGGACGCCATCAGCAGGGAGAAGGTCACCTGAGATAAACAGACAAAGAGGTACACTGTGATAGCAGATCATTATAGAATAGAATATTTTTATTTGTCCCACAAGGGGAAATTTATCTGTTTGACAGCATAAACAAATCACGAAAAATAGACAGCATAAACAAATCACGAAAAATAAAAAGAGCTAACAGAAAATAAATAGTTTATATAAAAAGAAAAAAGTGCAAGTCTCCTAAGATGAGGAGGAAGGCTTGTGGAATAAGATGTTTTCAGCTGGGACATGACAGAGTTCACAGGTAGCTGTAGTGTCAGCAAGTTAACGCGATGACTTGGGAGAACTTCTCTGCATGTAGTACGACCAAACGCTAACAGAGCAGCTCAATATCCAGAACAGCACTGCTCAGAAACACTGATGTGCACTGGGTTACTCCATTTCTCCTTAATAAATATCGCAATTGCCACATCTTTCTTGCCGGTCTCTTAAGCTCCGCTGTCCTCTTTACAGTGGGACACACAATGCTGCTCTCCTGGTAGCTACTACCTCTGGCTAGCGCCATGAGTTCTTCTTTTTAAGGCCCATTTATACTCTATGCAGGATACACATACGGAGACGGACAAAGCCTTTTGTCCGTCATTACGTGTGTAATTTGGTCCATTTTCGGGGAGCTTACTGATGTGTAGCAGTACGCAGCAAACAGAGTAAAACACTACCAGAAACTGTCAGGGCAGTGTTGCACAGTAATAGCTCACGTGCGACCAGCAAGAGGAACAAAGAAAAAGAAAACAAAAGAAATCTCTGACCATGATGTATTTAACGACCACACAAACCACTGCCATCTACAGCACTGCCTCTTTTATCACTTTCAGAATGTGCGCTGTGATCTTCTTCACCGTCGCCATGTTAGTTATTGTTTGAAACTTATGTCGGAGTTCAGAACTCTGCGCTCGGCACTGCCTTCTAGTGAATGTATGGTTAATAACCATAGCAACATGAAATATGCATGGGGAGTATGAATGATCCAATGCTAGGAATGCATGTACGTATTTATGTACGTAAAGGAAGCATAAATGGGCCTTTATAGGGAGAGATTGTAAATTCCCCATATTCACAGATGGTGTTGATGGTTTGTACTGTCTTTTCTTCTCACAGCACTCCACTCCTACTCTGCATCCCCTTCTCCTCCACACTATCTCCATCGGGATTTGGAGTCCCTTGTCGAATTGCATCCTTGAGCAGCATAATGCCATTAGCTGATCACCGGAGTGACAAGGCAACAGCTCAACAGCTCCCTAGTTGTCATAGTCAAAAAAAAAAAAAAAAAAAAAAAAACAGGTGAAAAAACAACACAAGAAAAAGAAAAAAAAAAATATATGAGAGAAAAATGCCATTCTGATAAAAAGAAAGAACGGCTCCAGTGAAAATGTTTAAAAGTTTAGGTAAAAAGACGAAAAAGAAGAAAAAAGTAAGAAAAATGAGATGCTGCTGTCTGGCTGCCACTCATGCTCCATGGCAAGAACTAACTAATTATCTTATATCATCATTCATCTGTCTGTCACACATCAACTTAACGAAGGAACATTTCAACCAGTGCAGCAGGAGTCAAAAATAGAGGAGAGACATGTTATGTTCTGCTGTAGCTGTTGACTTCATACTATTGTATGACTAGTACTGCACAGCCTCACTACCTCTAACAACATTAGTTCACATGATAACATTTAGTCATCCCTGAAAGAAGAAGGTATTGTTATCCTGAGACAGTTCAGTTCATACTTTTTGCTCTCTCACCATATTTGACTTGTGCAATGTCTCCGACGACAATCTCAGACACATTGATCTGAATCACTTGCCCTCCTCGGACCACAGTGAACTTCTGTTCCTGTTCAATGCGGCTCTGGAGGCCTCGGAACTGTTTCTCCTTGCTCCAATCATTGAAGGCTGTTACCAGGACTACGCACACCACGGATAGCAGGATGGCAGCACCTTCGATCCATCCAGTCTCTGCCTCATCCTCGTCCTCAACACCACCAGCCGCTCTGCCACAGTCTGAACATAGTTAACAGAGTGGAGTTTTGGTATGATTGTGTATCAGTGAAGTTAATGATGGTTTAATTAAAAACAAGTGATGATCTAGATGACATGAGGTAACATGATGTCAGAGGTCTTCTCCACCCAGCTCCAGCCAGTCTAGCAAGCAGCAGTGCCCTACGTATTAAATCTACAGGTAATCAGAATCAGAAATACTTAAATGATCCCAGAGGGAAAATTAATAGCAAAATATGCACATGCCAGATTTTGTCCAACAAGATTCTCCAAGTTTTTATAGTTGGACTCCAAATGGGCCAATGTACAGTATCTGTCTCTCAAGTGTTCCACGAGACCAGAGCTGGATACAAGCTAAATTTGGTTAACATAGCTCTCTATCTACACTGGAGTCTAATTTGGTGATACCAACATTTATGTGTAGTGTAACTGACCAGAGTCTGTGTTTACATTGATAAAATTGTGACAGTGAATAAGCCTTCAGTAGGCTTGTATCATGAGCATTTTGGTGACCACATCACTCTTGTTTGTCTTCACAAAGGCTAAAATATTGATTGCAGCCTCAGCTTAATCTCACCTGATTCTAAAAACCAAAATCTTACTTGACCTTTAAAGTTCATGAAACTGTCTCTTATCCCCTGAAAATCTCCTTGTCAGAGCCCGGTTAATTAAAATTAATAAATTGCTTGTTTGCGGTTGTTTAGTTGCAGTTAAGACTGTGCCATTATTATTGACATTTATAACAGTTTGACGATTCATACGTCCTTGGCTTATCAACTGTGTTTGACATTACACATATGAATTTTTATTAACGTTTTTTATTTTTCATTTTTTGCAGGGATAACGTGTACTTCCACACTTACTAGTCTGTTCCAACTGTACATGATTCAAATGCTAGTTAGGTGTGTAGCCCTGTCTCTGTAGCATATGACATCCAAGGTGAATATGCTACCAAGGAAGCACTCTCGAATTTGAGAAATGGCCTGGGATTAGTCTTTTTTCCTCTTTCTTGTATGTGTGTCTTTCCTGCAGGGACGTGGCTGTAGCACTGGCCAACAGGACACACCTCTATCTCACACCAAACATGCTTCTCTGGCCACGTCTCTACAGAAGCTTTATTTTAAAAAAAAAAAAAAAAATGCTTGTACTTTCTGTGTCACCTAAGTTTTACCAAATTGGTGAACCACCTTACTGAACTTACTGCAGACATTTAACATGATTCATAGGACCACAATTTAACTTAACTCCAGGTATATTGGGCTAAATGTGGGCTAACCTCAGGTAAACACAGGTGTTTCTGATGATCAAGGCTCTGTACTGAAACATTCATATTATTAGTCACAACATCTGTGTTTATCTGTTGTGTCATGTAAAATGGCTGCAGTGAAAAAAGATCTATCAGCTATTTTTATTTTTCAAGTGTTGAAGAAGATAAACTCACTCTGCCTCTCAGCCTCTGGTGGTCTGTAGAAAGAAAGGCCTAGCGAAATGATGGCTGCCACCTCCAGGATGATAAGTGTGACATCCTGCAGGGCTTCCCACACTAACTGCAAAAAGGTTTTTGGCTTTTTAGGAGGGATGACATTCAGTCCAAATTCCTTTTTCCTTCTAGTGATGTCGTCTGTGTTTCCATCTAAACCTGAGGAAAAAGACACAACAGACAAACAACATCAGTCCACATATCCTTTGACACTGAAATCAAATTGATTTCATATAGAACGTAGCAGTTGCTGGTCCAGGATAAGATTAATACTGATCTCTTTACATGTTTAAAATAGTGAACATTTACCATCTGTGTTAAATATAAATCATAAATCTATTGCACTATTTTCAAACGTAATGTAAAGCACTAAGACACAATTAATCCACACAGACCCTGCAAAAAAATTTCTTGACTAAGACTTTAAATCCACTGGGACACTAAGTCCACTGAGACAAACAGAAACACCCTGGGACATACTGAGTTCTCTGAGACATGCTAAGTCCACTAAGACACTGACACACGCAGACTTCAAGACATACTAGGACACTCCAAGGCACACTAAAGAAATGACATATATGTCTGTATCTATGTATATACATCAGGTACAGACCAGGTGAACGTAATAAGGGAATGAGAGGGACAGACTTGCTCGAAGTCATTTAATGGAAGCAAAGGTCAAAACCAGAAAAGCCATGAAGATCAATTCAATTTTATATATCTATATCTATATATCTATATCTATATCTATATCTATATCTATATCTATATCTATATCTATATCTATCATATATATATATATATATATATATATATATATATATATATATATAGATAGATAGATAGATAGATAGATAGATAGATAGATAGATAGATAGATAGATAGATAGATAGATAGACAGATAGATATAGATATAGATATAGATTATATAGACAGATCATAAAAACATTTATCTCAGGGCGCTTTACATAGAGAAACCCAACATTTCCACAATGAGCAAGCGCTTGGCGACAATGGAGGAAAAACTCCCTTTTAACAGGAAGAAACCTCCAGCTGAACCAGACTCAGAGTCAGGACAGTCATCTGCCCCGATCAGCTGGAATGAAATGAAAACAGAGAAAAGAGAAAGAGAAGAGACAGAGGAAAGGGAGGGGAGGACGACGGGGAGAAGGGGAGAAAGAAAAGAGGGAGACCAGGAAGAGACAGTAGAAACTGCATATTCACAAGTAGTTATTAAAGCAAAATTACTATTACAATTACAATAACAATAATAATAATAATGATGCGAGAGAGAGCAGAGTTTTAATAATATGTAATATATTGATATGAAGACATGAAGTGTAAGGGAGAGACAGAGATGAGAAGAGTGAAGGACAGAGAGAAGAGGTGCAGTGTATTGTCATAGTTCCCCAGCAGTCTAATCCTATAGCAGCTTAACTATAGGATGTTCAGGCAGGTCCATGTCCTACCTGGACCATCCTTAACTATAAGTTTTATCATAAAGGAAAGTTTTCAGTCTAACCTTAAATGTAGAAAGGGCATCTGCCCCTAGACCTGGAACTGGGAGCTGGTTCCATAAGAGAGGAGCCTGATAATTGAAGGCTCTACCTCCCATTCTGGTCTTAGAGACTCTAGGAACCACAAGTAAACCAGCAGTTTGTGATCAAAGTAATCTCATTAGGATAATAAGGAACTATGAACTCCTTAAGATATGATGGAGCCTGATCATTAAGGACTTTGTAGGCAAGCAGGAGGATTTTGAATTCTATTCTAGATTTTACAGGAAGCCAATGAAGAGCAGCCAATACAGGAGAAATATGATCTCTGGTCCTATTTCCTGTCAGTACTTGTGCTGCAGCATTCTGGATTAACTGAAGGTATTTGAAGGGCCATTTGAAGGGCCATTGGTAACTATCACTAATACTGTTTCTGTACTATGATGAACTCTAAACCCTGACTGGAAATCTTCAAACACACTATGCCCATGTAAGTAATCACATAGTTGAGTAGCAGCAACTTTCCCAAAGATTTTGGACATAAAAGGGAGATTTGATATGGGTCTATAATTAGCTAGATCACCTTGGTCCAGAGTAGGCTTTTTAAGTAGTGGCTTGATTACTGCAGCTTTAAAAGCCTGTGGTACATAGCCTTTTAGTAGAGATAAATTGGTCAGACCCAAGAGGGAGGTGTCAATTAAAAGTAGGACATCTTTAAACAGCCTGGTTGCAACGGGGTCTAAGAGACAAGTTGGTCTGGATGAAGAAACTGTTGTAGTCAGTTCAGAGAGATCTATGGGAGAAAAACTGTTCAGATAAAAATCAACTGTTACTGCTGATACCAAGTCTACTGCATTGGGTGAAATATCAGTGCCTGAAGTGGAAAAGAGGTAAATAAATTTATCTCTGATGACAACAATTTTAGCTGTAAAAAATTTAATTACTGCAAAGGTTTATTGGAATAGACGGCTCCATGGAGCTATGACTTTCTGTCAGTCTGGCTGCAGTACTGAAAAGGGGTTGCTCAGGCAGAGGTACAAAAATATATCAGGAAAAACTTGGTGGTCTGAAAAACAATCACAGTCTAGTAACAGGGAATCTCAAGAACAGTGGCGGCTGCTGGTCTTTCAAACAGGGGAAGCTCAGTTTAGGTGTGCTAGCATGCGACCTAGTCTAGCACACCTAGTAGCTAGGGCTAGTTTCCCTTTACAACTTGACCAGGAGATAGAAAAACAAATTCTGTGCAAGTGAGGCACATGCAAAGGTGAGAGGTGTGTGGAAAATCATAATAGAGGCCTGAGCAGTCATAAAATGGTAAAAAAAAAAAAAAAAGGTATGCCACCCAAAGAAATTCACGAGCACATGGTACAGACATTTGCTAAGGACTCCCCGTCCTATTCAAGCTGGGGGCAGGTGTGCTTTTGCTAATGTTCACGTGTTCACATGTTCACATGTTTGATAATGTTCACACTGCGTAGGTTGCAATAACTGAAGCAGCCAAATGTGGCTTTCAATTGCTACCGCATCCCCCTTATTCACCAGACTTGGCTCCATCTGACTTATTCATCTGACCTGCGTGGTTGCCATTTTGGAAACAATGATGAGGTCATAAGTGCTGTGGAGAATTTTTTGGAGGACCAGGATTCCACCGTCCGTGATGGGATTGCAATGCTTGACCATGGCTAGACCAAGTGCATTGATATCAAGGGGCACTATATTTAAAAAGAGTGACAAATTGTCTTGTTTCTCCAATTCCTTCTGGGTGAGGCTTAGAATTTTTTTTGAAGGACCCTTGTGTATATATATATATATAAATTAGGTAGACTTTTGATCAAGAAAAAGATATGGGACATTCTCCCAGAAACGTATATTTTCACTTTCAAAAAAAAAATATATATATATATATATAAATATTTGTTGATATATATATATATATATATATATATATATATATATATATATATATATATATATATAATTTTACAGATAATTCTAGTTAAAGATAACTATATCATATCCATCAGGCAGTCACATAATTTCGAAAAAATAATTTACTTGCAAGGTATGCACAAAAAATAGAAAAATGGGAAAAGGGAGGAAAACTAAGTCTCCCAAAAATAACATGGCTGAACAATATTTCACCCAGTGCAGTAGACTTGGAATCAGCATTAACAGCTGACTTTTATCTGGACAGTTTTTCTCCCATAGATCTCTCTGAACTGACTACAACCATTTCTTCTTCCAGACCAACGACTTGTCTCTTAGACCCCGTTCCAACCAGGCTGTTTAAAGACGTCCTACCTTTAGTTGATATGTCCATCTTGCATCTGATAAATCTATCTTTAGTAAAAGGCTACGTACCACAGGCTTTTAAAGCTGCAGTAATTAAACCATTACTTAAAAAACCTACTCTGGATCCAGGTGATCTAGCTAATTATAGACCTATATCAAATCTCCCTTTTATGTCCAAAATCCTGGAGAAATTTGTTGCTGCTCAACTATGTGATTACTTACATGAGAATAGTCTTTATGAGGATTTCCAGTCAGGGTTTAGAGCTCATCATAGCACAGAAACAGCATTAGTGAAAGTTACCAATGACCTTCTTATGGCCTCTGACAATGGACTTGTCTCTATTCTTGTCCTGCTGGATCTTAGTGCTGTGTTTGACACAATTGATCATAACATCCTATTACATAGACTAGAACATGTTGTTGGGATTAGAGGCACTGCGCTTTCTTGGTTTAAGTCATATCTATCAGATAGATTCCAGTTTGTTCATGTACACAATGAGTCTTCCACATGTACTGCAGTTAGTCATGGAGTTCCACAGGGTTCTGTGTTAGGACCAATCCTCTTTATCTTGTACATGCTTCCCTTAGGAAACATCATCAGGAAGCACAATATAAACTTCCATTGTTATGCAGACGATACCCAGCTGTACTTATCTATGAAACCAGATGAAACTAACCAGGTCATCAAACTTCAGGACTGTCTTAAAGACATAAAGACCTGGATGACTCAGAATTTCTTACTTTTAAACTCAGACAAAACCGAAGTCATCATACTTGGCCCTGAACATCTAAGAACATCATTTTCAGATCACATAGCTAATCTGGATGGCATCACTTTGGCCTCCAGTTCTACTGTGAGGAATCTTGGAGTAATCTTTGATCAGGACATATCCTTTGTATCTCATATTAGACAAGTCTCTAGAACAGCTTTTTTCCACCTACGTAATATTGCAAAAATCAGAGGCATCCTGTCTAGAAAGGATGCTGAAAAGTTAATTCATGCATTTGTTACTTGAGACTGGACTACTGTAACTCTCTACTATCAGGGTGTTCCAGTAACTCCATCAAAACCCTTCAGCTAATCCAGAATGCTGCAGCACGGGTATTGACAGGAAGTAGGACCAGAGATCATATTTCTCCAGTATTGGCTGCTCTTCATTGGCTTCCGGTAAAATCTAGAATAGAATTCAAAATCCTCCTGCTTGCCTATAAAACCCTTAATGATCAGGCTCCATCATATCTTAAGGAACTCATAGTTCCTTATTATCCTAATAGATCACTTGATCACAAACTGCTGGTTTACTTGTGGTTCCTAGAGTCTCTAAGACCAGAATGGGAGGTAGAGCCTTCAGTTATCAGGCTCCTCTCTTATGGAACCAGCTCCCAGTTTGGGTCCGGGAGGCAGACACCGTTTCTACCTTTAAGGTTAGACTAAAAACTTTCCTTTATGATAAAGCCTATAGTTAAGTATGGTCCAGGCAGGACACGGGCCTGCTTGAACCATCCTTTAGTTAAGCTGCTATAGGATTAGACTGCTGGGGGACTCTGACAATACACTGCTCCTCTCTGTCCCTCACTCCTCACGTCTCTTTCTCTCCATAATGTTTCATATTTTTAACATCATCTGCTCTCTCTCGCAGTTGTGTCTCCCCCTACCCCTTTCTCTTTTACAGGAAGTTTTGACTCCAGAGCTGTTGGACTCCTATTCTTTGATGACATCATCATTTTCATCTTCATCATTATTATTATTATTATTGTAATATTAATTGTAATGATAATTTCACTTTAACAACTACTTGTAACCATGTACTCTCTACTGTCTCTTTCTGGTCTCCCTCTTTTCTTCCTCCCCCCTCCCCCGTCCTCCTCCCTCTCTTTCCTCTGTCTCTTCTCTTTTCCCTGTTTTCATTTCACTCCAACCGGTCGAGGCAGATGACCGTCCACTCTGAGTCTGGTTCTGCTGGAGGTTTCTTCCTGTTAAAAGGGAGTTTTTTCTTTCCATTGTTGCCAAGCGCTTGCTCATTGTGGAAATGTTGGGTTTCTCTATGTAAAGTGCCTTGAGATAAATGTTTTTATGACCTGGCGCTATATAAATAAAATAAATTGAATTGAAATTGAACAAAAATGATAGGCCACGAAAAACATACGCCACAAAACTGTTTGTGAGGGCAATGGTGTAGTGTGTTTTAGAATAGTTTACCACCACACAGTTTGAGACACAATGAGGACCCTGAACACTGAGATGATGACACTGATTTTACTAAGACATATTGTGACACATTTCAATCAATGGAGACACTGACACACTGAGACAAACTAAGGCACAATGTGAGAAATTAACCAAAGTGTGTATGTAAGGAGAAACAATTTTTAATATATATATGTTTAATATTTTTAATAAGTGACTTGTGATTTGTAATAATAAACTGAAACACATACAGCAGGATGGTCAAGAAAACACCGACTCAGCCCAGTGTGTCAGTACCGGCATTTTTGAGCAGACATGGGGCTGAGATTGGCATAATGTGGACTGTGACTGAGTCTGAATGGCAGGTAGTAGCAATGGTTGACTAGATGACAAAAATATAGAGATGGAATGGACCAGGGTAGTGGGAAATCAGAGAGGAGGAGAAAGGAAGGAGAAGAATGGTCATAAGGTGGCAGGCAAACAGGGACTTGATGATGCAGAAAGAAGCAAACTGTAAAAGAAAATAATGGTGGAGGAGTTTAAAAAAACATGGAAAATCAAAATTATAGTCAAGGCAGCTGCAAAGTTCCTCGACATGAAAGATTTATCTTTGGAAAAAATATATGCAGATACATAAAAGCAGCAGCAAGAATAGAAGGTGGAATTGACAATAAACTATAGCAAAACAAAGATTTTCAAAAAAGTAGTTAAATCTTAAATGAAAAAGTTGCAGCAGAAAGAGTGGGATAGTGGAAGTAAAGGTAGATATTATTATAGCATTCAGTAAAAGGTGGGAGAAATGAGCAACGTAACAAATAAAAAGGAGGACACTGTTTCTAGGATGAGATTCAGTCACACAATAATGGTGATACACACACAAACCTGCACTCCCCAGTCTCTTCCTGGCCAACTTAAGATCCATCACACCCACAATCAGAGCCATAGAGCTTCTGATGGCATCCAACAACTTTGTATGTTACTGTTGTGTGATGATCTAGACACAGCTAGGTAGCAAGCAGTATTCAATATCTACCAGAGCAATCATAATTGTGACTCTGGCAAAAGCAAAAGAGGTAGCCTATGTATCTGTGTCAGCAACAACTGGTACTCACTTAGCCTAAGTTTGTTCTCCCGAAATTTGCCCAATATATTAAGTGTGCCACCAGTGAGAGCAACTCACTGGACCTTGTGTATTGTAACATCAAGGAAGCATATAGAGCTGTGCAACAGTGGTATCTGGGCCAGACCATCTCTCATTACACCTGATACCAGCTTATACAAATCACATCAGGAGAACCAAGACTAGCACAAAGTTTAACACCGCTTTTAAGTCTGGAAGTAGGGTCCAGTATGTCATGGCTATAGTTAACCTAAAAAGGGGTATCAAATCTGCAAAAGAGACATACAGAACAAGATTTGAGAAACATCTCATGAACAATAATCCAAAGGTGTGGCAGGGAATTCAGCTCATAGCAAACTATAGAGCTTTTTCATGTGACATCATGTAACTTGGCAACTGTGTTTTTCCGCCATATGGCAAAGTAACTCATGCCAGTCATGTATAGACTAATAGTCAAAAGTATAAGAAATGTGGCTTATCGCTGTTGATTTATGTCTTGTAAACAAGACAACAACGGTAAGACATGATTCATGATCTTATTTATTGATTATTTGAATGTTACTGAACATTCTATCGCTACTGGATTAGTCAATTTTTTGACCTACCTTAATGAAACTTGTTGTTTTAAAATCTGAGAGACCTCCGCTCACAGCTGAAACGTCAATATGTTTGTTTACAAAGTGCTGTGACAAACTGCAACGGGGGGTCATGACCCATGAAACAAGAGGCTAAAGACAGGCTGTCTTGCAATGTTTTAACCTGTGTTATTAATGCTTGCTAACAAGTAACATCCATTATCCAACATCCGTCAAAAACTGACTGAACCAGCAGGGATAGAATATTCAATAACGTTGAAAAGATAAACACTATCATAAAACCTGTCTTACCTTTGTTGTCTTGTTGACAATGACCAGATATTGTTACCAGTAGATGAAATGGATGCATTTGCATGGAATTCATTTTTACTATCTCTCCTCCTATTCTGCCCATTGTTTCGTGTTGATCAATCGACTTGTCGGATTTACTTTCAACATGGCGGCGACGGACACTACCGCTAGCTCTAACCTGTAAAAAAGTGTTTTTAAGTATTTTTAATAAACAGTCTCTCTGATTATAAAACAACAGCAACATCTTGTCACCACAAACTAGACAAGATCTGCACCAGAGCACCAGTGAGCCGATGAGAGCCAGCTGGTAAAGACACAGCCTCAGAGAGACTAAACTGGCCACCTTTTAAATATCACAGCAACATAGTGGTTTTCATGGGAACTGAAAACTCTGGCAGACCTCCATGGTAATATTTCAGGAGTTTCAAGAGCATCTTGAATTTGTAGAAACTGAAAATTAAATGTAAAACATAAGCGTTTTAAACAGAGTGCTGAGTAAATTAATGAGACCGCAGTGCATTTATCTTGCATATTGCCTGTGATTGGCTATTGCTCTTTGTCAGTTGCTTCCAACTCCTCCAGTTTTCAGTCCCATTCACACATTCAGTCCCAGCCAAAAATGAGGTCCCAATGGCCTCTGATCAAGTCATTAGGGCTATCCATGCATTATGCCAATTCCAAGTCAGCAGGCCACTCCAACTGCAAATTGTTAGTAAAGTTGGGAACTTGAACTATACTATGCAACACTGCCCCGACGTTTACTGGTGGTATTGCTGTTTGCTGAGCTGTTACAGCTATGCATCTGCAAGCTCTCTAAAAACGCACAAAATTACTTATGTAATGAATGTAGAAGACGGGCAAAAGGCTTACAGGCATATGTATGCATATCCTAAGTAGAGCATAAATGGGCCTTAAGACGGCCCAGCAGTGACTATATTTCCTGAGAATTCTGAGGAAAAGCAAACTAGACCAGAAGCTGCTGGTGACCTTGTGTCGTATTGATATGTTGACAATAAACAATTCTATTCTATGATGAAAAAAGCAAAACATAAAAGCTACAAAGCTTCAGTAATTAATGTGGATCATGACATCTTCATGACATCACCATCAGCTATATTAATTCAGTTCAATTCAGTTTTATTTATATAGTGCCAGATCATAAAAAAACATTTGTCTCAAGGCACTTTACATAGAGAAACCCTACATTTCCACAATAAGCAAGCGCTTGGCGACAATGAAGAGGAAAAACAATCACATGGTCAACAGTCACTACAGCCACAAAGTCCAAAATGAACTTTATATTATATGGTGGTTTTATGGCATACACTCCAAGGGACAGGCTTATAGTGAAGGTCCGGAGTAATTTGAACCCAGGGTCTATTTCACCATGAATATGAGTTGTTGGGAAATAGATACTAGGTCCAAATTACTCCAGACCCTGACTTTAAAAACAACATACAACCACAGCTCTGTCTGAATCAGTAAATCTTCAGAGTGGATTATGTCACTGTGGTTGCTCAGATTTGTGAGCATCCAACACAGAAGAAGAGATTCAGGACATATTTACCATCAACTGGTGATGTTCTCAGCCTTGAACACAGTCCATTAATGTCTCCATAACATTTCTGGATCGTGGTCAGTGCCTCTGGACCTCGTAGCTCCATGAGCGAGCGCAGCTCTTGGAGTGAGCAGTTGAACTCCACCTCGTGATTGGCCTCATCACATCTGCCATGTTTGGAGTCACGAAAAGAGTTATTGGCCATATCTTCTCCTCTTCCCAACAAACACAGACTCAGTGGGCCTGAGGTGTTGCTCTTGCCTTACAGGGACTCTGTATCTGGTGGGAGAGAGATCAGGTTGTGTTAGGGGCAATGGACAACAAACACGTAATTCCACAGGACAAATTCTTGGCAGTTGTGGCTGTCCATTAATGTCATGCTTTTGCTTTGGTTCTAGGAATGTGCATGAAAATTACATAAGGTCTTTTCAAAATATGTTTTCTGATGTTTTTCTGGTCCAAGTCAGGGCCAGTTGTGTAATTGGACCTCTCAGTTCATTTTAACTTCTGTGAAGGTGGCTAAAACTGAAGTCTTAAAAAAAAAATCAGTCACTCAAAAATCTCAAAAACAGATCGGTGATGATCATAATTCAGTCAAAAGCAGAGTTTATTTCACAAAAAAACAAACCAAAAGTTGTCTTGCACCATACATTTACACAGAATTCAGTTCCAACTCTTTAAATGAGAAGTCCAATGCAATTGTGAGCCTAATGATTATTAAAGTTTTCCTAATGAGCCTAATTATTAATAAAGATTATTAAATTATTCTTATAGTTAATGTCTAATTATTCAGTTCATAATTATTCATGATTTCTACCACCACATTCACTAAAGTGAGAGAGAATTGTTACTTTAGTAATTACATTTCCATTTGGATTGTGGATGCTTAGAAAGATAAAGTAATAATGATAATCTAATATCATATGGTCTTCTTCTCACTCACACACACCAGTGACACAGAGACTCTCTCTAAAAAAAGCAGCTCAAATGCCGAGCAAGTTAACAAACAGCAGAGGGGACAATGTTTCTCAGACATTGATGAGACTGTGGCGCTGCCATATTGGACTGGTGATTATTGTTCTCCATGCATAACTTCTACCAAGTGGTTGATAGCCATTATGCTAAGGATTATGCTTGTGTGCATGTTAAACACAGTTTCTACAGGTACCACCTGGTACCACATTTGCATATATAGGCAGTGCAGCTGTTTGTGAGTTCAAATCCCAACCTCGACAATTTTTCTGCGAAACCCCAACAAATAATGATTGGAATAATGATGGAAAAAACACTCCTAGATGATGCATGCTTGTTACTACATGTCATGTGCTTGTTTAAAAATGGGTCTTGAAAAAGAGGAATCGTCCTATATTCGAGTCAATACAGTATATGAATAGATAAATTGTGTTCAAAATAAATTTAAAGCATCTTTTCTGTTAAATGCATTAAAATATTATAAAATTATTAATAAAACTGGCTACACATTTGGTTGCAGCTGCCAACATCACATCCAGTAACCTGCCTTGTTTACTTGCTGAGAGCTTGTTTGGTGTGGTGGCATTTTTAGCACAGTTCTGACATCATATAGCTCAGTCTTGCATCTTTTTTTCCATCTGTGCTTCATTCGCCCATCTGCAATCTAATGATAACCTTACTGGCTGCAAAAATGCATTTATGTTTTGCCTGGGAATCAGATGAATCTGCTAGTTCCATGGGTGCATTCATGTGATAATGACATTGATTTATCATAACAAGCCACTGGCTTTGCTATGCCAGGTAATATTGTATACTACTCAGTAGCAAATGATTTTAACTATAGCACTTCCAGTGTCGACTCCCAGGTTTGGCACAGGGTCTTTCTATGCATGTTCTCCTTGTGTCTGAGTGGGTTTGCTCTGGGAGCTGTGGTTTCCTCACACAGCCAGAAACATGCATGGGAAATGAGGGAATTGAGTGAATTGAGTATGCTAAATTGCCTGTAGGTAAGAATGTGAGTGCATCTCTATATGTGGCCCAGTGACAAGCTGGCAACTGTCCAGGGTGTCACCCACCTTCACCCATAGACATTTGGGATAAATCTAGCATTAACTTGAAATTGTTGCTTATTGCACCTTCAAACAGCAAAACATTTTAACATGCTAATTGGCTAATTGAAAAGACTAAACAGGTTGCAGAAGCTATTTAATCCTCACAGTTTGTGACCCCTATGGCTTCAGTTGTTAACTGTATCAATCACTCAGCCTGAGGCTGTAGGAATGTATCAGGAAAATTCTTCCTAGAAATTAATTTCCAGACAGCACACAATCAGGAGGAGGCAGTTGATGAGGTCAAAAGATAGATACATTTTTCTTGTTGTAAAGGGAGTCATTTACCAAGTACACGGTGCTCTGGTACTGAGTAAGTGAAAAATCCAAAGAAATTAGCTTCTAACACAGTCTTATATGCCTGAACAGGATGCTTCAGAGTAGGAGGAAACAGTTTGATCTTTTCCAATGAAGGTCGCTAGTTGGTTGTTTCAGTCCGCGATGTCTCCATGCTCACAGCTTTCTCTTATCAAACCACATTCCTACCCCACCTTGCTAACATCCCACTAATACAACATGTTTTTCCTTTTTATGATCCAGTAATGCATAGTAGCAAAAGACATGGTTAATTTTTTTTTAAATAAATGATTAAACAATGCATAATATAGATTTTCTACACAGAACGAAATAGGGTCACTATTGGGGGATAAAGCTTTGCTGCTCATTACTCATTGCTAAGGCTTTATCAGCTATTTAGGAAATCAGCCAACATACAAATTTTGTTCAGAGTAGGAAATAACAGAAAAATCTAAGACTCATTTTAAAGAAACTGTAACAAAGTGGTTTATGTTTTTATCAAAGAAATTCCCTGTTGAATAAAGTGATGCAGTGGACTAGAATGTGGCTAAGCTAAAATGTCTGAGATGTGTCTGAAACAACAGTGATGAAACAAGAAAAGCTTCACTTACACAAACTTCCCACATCTCCTCTTGTTAGCAGCAGCAGAAAACAGCAGTCCAAATACTGGGAACGGTGTCACACACAGAGTCCCAGATACTGCCCATAACCCAACCACAGCTCCTTCGTCAGAATCTACAGACCTGCACCAAGACCTAATCCAAGACCCAAGACCACAAGACCACGATGTCCTCCCCAAAAACTGCCTGTTGTTCAGAAAGTCAGTTTGACCTTCAGCGAGCTCAGAGCCACAGGCAGTGCTCCATCAGAGGAAAAAAACAGGAGCTGGCTAAATGATTATCTGAGGAAAGCCTTGCTTAATCTAATTAGACAATCTGTGGCTTCGGGGGAAGGGTGAGGAAGACAGAGAGAGAAAGGGCAAAGTGGTGGTGAGGATACAGGGGGGTGGGGGGGTACTATGCTTGCTGCTAAGTAGGAAGCACACAGATCAGATTAGACTTGGCCCATTGCGTTCCTTGGGCATTATTTCACTTGTCTTTTACCAGTCAATTTACTGGTTCTGTTCCTTCTACTGTGCTACAGTCAACCCTCAGTCACAACACAGTATTACACTCATGTCATGTCCAAGTGGCACCCAGCCTGAATTGGCCTCTCTATCACTACGGAATGTAAAAAAAACAAAAACCAGAAACGAGTGCTCAACCAATCAGATTAGTGATACTACCAGTCTGTGATTTGCCAATACAGGGCAAAGGGAAGCCAGTTTGGATTTACCTCCTTGACAGAATCGACCTACACACTATTGTATTGATACAGGATGTGCATGTTTAAGGTTAGCGATGGAGGGTGGAGATTTGGAGTTTTTGGTGAAAAACAGTTTTACAAAACTGCCGTATCACCTACAACTACAAATCAAGTCAGATGGCAGACCAACGCCTAAACTAAAGATATGAAGTGGCACGGAGTGACTAGCCAGTGGGGCAAAACTGCAAAGGCTGTTCTGCTGGCCATGTCTTCTCTTTGATAAAGATGCTCAAACATGCTCATTAAATACTACATGGGCTAGTACTGGATTCACTGATCCCAATAACCTGTCTCGGGCCATCAATAGGCAGATAGACACCAGGTGGTGCTAAAGTGCCTGCCCTTTGCCCTCTGGACTAGGCAAGTGCCCTTTTGAAAGTTTTTTTTTTTTTACAGTGTACTCTGGTACTGTTGACACGATCATCTGGAAATGCTGGGCGATTAAAAGCGTGTGATATTAATGCCCCAATATGCGCCCCCTCCCTCCTCCGCACACACAGTAACATATGAGTCGGGTTGAGTGTATTGTTTTCCCCCTAAGCCTAACCTGTATTCATTTGCCTCTGTTGTGATGTAGCCTGTCTCTACAGCACCAAACAGCTGAGCATAAATTAGCCGACTGCTCGCTGCTTAGCTAGCACCGCTAGCCCAAATCAATAATAGATGACGTGATGACCACCACACAGCTAATGTCGGTAGAGTTTGTCACTGGTACAGCATGTGAATCTATCACTATACTTAAGCTGAATATTTACTATTGTGTAGGTTTACATTAGGCTACATAATTAACACATTTATTTGCTAAATAGCAAACCCATTTGCCTGCAGAAAAGTAGCTTTCTGGCTTGTTGTAATGTCACCAAGCAGTTATATTCATACTTTTGGTCTATCCTCTCTTGGAAGGAGAGGATAAAAAAGGCAAGAGAAAAGGAGCTACAGCAGGCAGCCCAAGAAAGCAGCTCCTGGATGAAAGCATCAGCAAAGCAAGATAAAGATGAAAGGTCAGAGTCAAGACCAGTCATGTTAACTTTTTAGGGCCTTTTAAAATTGAACCGTTCCTCTAATTTTATTGAAATATGTTAAAAGCTGTCCACATTTTATTTTAATTACACAAAGTGGTTTGGTGGTACTAAATCAGGCATTAAGCTATAATAGCTATTATTATGTACCAACCATAAGTTATTTCTCTTTTACAAGACTTGCAGTAATCTTGTATTACCTTAATAGGTTATTATTAAATCTGAAAAAATAAGCTATTATTAAAACTATTATTTTTCTATTGTTGGCAGTTACAGCAGGGAAGCAGCTCTGTGCTGTCCAGCAATAGGTCATCTACCAGCATGGAAGATGAGGGAGATGAATCCCCAGAATATATAGACACAGAAACAGATGAAGCAGAGTCCAGAGCAGCAACAGGTTCAAGCAAAGTTACAGACACAGAAACAAGTCCTGCTTGCCATAGAGAAAGACATCCAGATAAATCATAGTAAGGTCATCAGAATCTTTAAAGACATGACACAGAGGAAGATGCTGCTTTAGAGAATGGTAATTGAAGCCCAATTGACATATTGATGAATAAATATGAAATTACATTCAACATGTCCATGTAATGTTTTTTTTTTTAATCTCACACTTAAGGCTATAAGGCAGCCGGCAGTTCTACATGTGCACAAAGTGCCCTTATTTTTCATTGAGCACCCACCCTCCAAAATGTCTGTGCACACCACTGGGAGTGGTCTATAGGCAAAAAAAAAAAAGAAAAAAAAAAAGCTTGCCATCCTTGCAAAATTCACCCACGCCATGCTACTGCCAAATACAGAGTGAATTTTCTCCTGTGAGTCCAGTCTTGACAACTGGCTGTGCTGAAATAATCACAAAAATAGCTGGTATCCAGTAAAAGATCCAGATATGCAGAACTTACCTAGTTGTCCTACTAATGCTCCAACTTGACTCCTTTTCTCTTCTGTCAGTGTAAAGTATAGGAGCTATATATCACAACTTGGGGTGTCAAGAGAACATCAGAAATTTGCCTTGTGTTTGGTCTGAACATATCTCATGCACACATTTTTATAACATTGGAAAGTCCTGTGCTGTTGACAGTGACAGAAACACCCATTCTCTTCCCCCACCCCGATTCACCCTGACATCGGTGACACACATGACCAACATACACGTACACACACAAAGTTGGATTATGAAAAAAGAAACATAAAAATTAACTGAACACACACACGCAAAGATGATGTCACTGTCACATAATTAGACAATATTGTTTTCACAAGGAGCTAAAGTGACTTTTGACCCCATGCTGTACCACAACCACAGTTAAAGGACACATTGTTATGTTATGTACAGTGCATTGTCCTCATAGTCCTACTTGTTGCAGCTCAGACATGATAAATTGATCAAGTATATATATATATATATATATATATATATATATATTGGTAATTGATTAGGCCAGGTGTCCTAAGATCAGCAATTCAGTCTGTTCACTTTGTGTGTGCTGCCTCCCAGTGATTGCACACAGTACACACACTACAAAGAACACACTCAAGCCGCAATGTGACCAGAACCAGCAAAGTTGCACTCATGGAAAACAAATTCAGGAAGAAGAGAACAGTGACGGAACCTGTCATCATAACGGGTGAGAAGGTTGAAGTTTTGGAGCACTGGATCACTTTGTGTGTCCACTCAAACAGCAGACTGGACTTGAGAGATAATATTGACAGTGTGTTTAAAAAAGGGATGAGCAGACTCTGGGGAAGTTCAGATACCTCAAGTTGTGCAACAAAATGTTATAGATCTTCTACCAGTCTGTGGTAGAGAGCACCATCTCTTGAGCTGTGGTTTGCTGGGCATCTGTGTCAGAGAAATACAGGATGGACAAAATAAGTAAGTGAAATCATCAACAAAGCCAAAACCATCATAGGCTATTACCTAGAGAGGTTTGCTGAGCAACCTCCTGGTACTCCTGTCAAACTTCTCATCATTATGGACAATCGGTCACATCACACAATGACATCCTCTCGACAACATGATACAGAGACAGCAGTTTCCTCTCCGACAGACTCCACTGTCACAAAGAACAGTACAGGGGTCCCCTCGCCCTTGAGGGTTAGGTTCCAGAACCAAAAATTGATACTCTGATAAAAGTGTCTCTGATAATTTTTTTTTTTTCACTTTCACTGCATCAAATCTTATCAACAACTTCAGATGTAAATATATATATACATAATTTTATGAGCCCTTTTTGTCATACAATGACATGTTTTGGTATTTGCTTGTATTCTCAATTACATAAGTCAAGACAAGTCACTGTGAGGTGCATTTTACATGCATGTTCCACACCCCTCTGCACCGTGGGCACAAGACACTCTGCCTCCATTTTCTGGAGGACCCTGGCTATGGTTCCTTCTCCTCCTCTTCCTCACTGCTGGTAATATCCTCCTCAGTAACGTATTGCTCACTCTCCTCAGGGGACTGCAAGACTGCAGCATTATTTAAGATATTTTGACACTATAATTGGAATTTAATGATTGAACTTGAATCTGCAAAAGCAAATTATTATGGGCTGTTATTATCTAACATAAATATCACCAATATTTTTTTCTGTGGTGACACATTCACAGAACCATGAATAATTAAAAATCACTACATGTGATTTTCTATTAAGAAAAAATTTAAATCAGTGGCATTAATATGACATTTTTGTGCCCACATGTCTTATGGATATAGAAACAAACTTCCTCCCACTGTTCGTATAAATACTGTGCTTGAAGCTCAGCCGAAAAGTATTCAGATTTTATTGTCACATGACTGTTGGTGACATGTAATTAATGAAAGACAAGATTGCAAACTATTCTGACAGACTTAAAACATGCACCTGCATTAAACATGCTATAGCATGCATCCAACAGGAGAGAGGAGGCTCTCTATTGATCAACAAAGAATATAAACTGAGTCGTTGGCCTTTCATGGTCTGAATTACACACACATAAAACACACACACACACACAGACAAAATACATTCACACCACTCTTTTATATCCTCCCAACACACCAAGACCATTTTTTTGGTGTTCAGATTTTTATGGCCATATATTTTGCAAGGCAGGGGAACCAGGCCCTACATTTTGAAGGTAGAAGCTTAGATTTATTAGGTATTTGTGAGAAAAGTATTATAATATGTCAGAATTACAGTATGTCAAAAACATGTGGTTAAAATGAGAATCAATGGGCCCAAACTTGACACGAGATTAAAGTGTGTGTATATATATGCATATGTGTATCTCCTATTCACCCTGAATACACAGTGCAATAGAGGGGGTCATTGAATAAAAATAATAATAATAAACAAATCCTAGACCAAGTTTCATACAATTAGCATTTAAATTAATCGATATATTGAGAATCAAAACAATAAAATAAGCAAAATGTACACGTTCAGACCCAAATGTGCTTAGAGGGTTAAATAAAGATCTGGGGCGTTTTATGCAGTTCATTTAACATCCTGGAGGATTTTCAGTATCCATTCATTTTATATTTATTTACTAATTATTTATTGTTCACTTACTATTGTTTCGCATTGTCTATTTTAGAACAGAAAATGAATATAAAACAGAATATGAAAATGAAAAAATAATTTACAAACGCAGCAGTGAGTTGACTTTCTTTAAGTTCACATGTAATAATGCGTGTGTCTGTGTAGGCCGCTGCGTGTCGCTTCGGCTCCACTCGTGTCTTTCCGACAGTCTCTGAGGCATCGCTTAGTCTTGATGAAAACAGAACGTCGGCCGCCTCCGTTGATCCCCGGTCAGCTCCACACTCTGACGTTTCACGTTGAAACTTTCCGCATCTTCTTTGTTTTTACCGTCAACGTTTTCCGCCCTCCCGGTTTCTCGCCAGTTTGGCCTGGCTCGGCAGCGTGAAGATCCCGGTCTGTCACTCTCGGTCACATTCGGCTCTCGTCGTTCGGCGGAAGAATGGACGAAACAGACTCGGCCACGAAGGCGCTCGGGCTGGATGAACCGCCCCTCGGGCCGCAGGCGGAGGGAGTGGACTCGGATACCGAGTCGGAGGCCGAAGTCTCTACGATGGCCGTAATGGCGGAACCGGGAAACATCGACATGGGAGCCGAATCCCTGCCGAATACAGACGAGGCCGATGCGGCGTTCGCTGGTGAGGCGGGTTTTAGCTAGCAGTAGGCCGCGCAGGGTGGCGCTAAAACATGGTGTTCCATTCCCCTATCCGGTGCCTTGTTCATGAAAGTGAAGTTTACATGCGACACGTTTCTGAATTTCCGATGTTTCATGGGTCATGGCATTCATTTACTATATATTCTATACTATATCACTTAAATACTAATTTGTTCTAACAAGTGTTCATGTTGTAACTAAGTGTATTTTGATTTAAGTAATTTTTACGAATCATATAAAGGCCGAATTAAGGGGAACTTTATAACAATTATGAAACGTTACAAGTAATCAACGTGTTTGTGTCGCTTTTTTTAGTTAGGTGAAACGTGTCGGCACTACCTCTCAAATGACATTGGTAATTTACATGAATTATGTAACATTACTACACAAGGGTGACAGATACAATTTTCGGCTACTGATTTTTCCTTCTCAGACCCGCTTAATATTGTGTCGTTATAAGAAAATATTTTGCAGCTATGATATTAATTGTCTTCGTGTTGTCAGTTTGTTATGGTTTGTACACAACAAACTGTCTTAGGTGCAAGTGATGATAGTGTTTGAATATCATTGCTCATTAGAGGTGACAGCGGTGACGGTGGGGGATGTTCAGGCTGCAGAGGACAACGTTTTCACCACAACTGTCGCAACATCAGGAAGCCTCCCTGAACATGTGCTGGTATGATCAACATGTACTGATGGTTACTGCACGTGCTCAGTGCAGCTCTGTCTGCAGTCTGAAGTGATGCAGTAGTGATCAACCCAAAGCTTAGCTGTTTTCAAGTCAGGTGCATTTACACTGATCATTTTAGCTTTAATAATGATAGTTATCCTCAGATGTGATGTTTATCCTTCTGGGTTTAGCATGCCATTGTTCTTCACTCAGCATCTCTTTCCACAAAATTTGTGTTTGATCTAAAAACTCAAACTCTAGAAATAACTACCTGATTTTGTAAAACAAAAAGTACACAAAGAAAACAACTTAAAAACAAAAGGTTAAACTGAGCCAGTGTATCTTGTCCACATTCAGGTGAGTGGAGCTGGAGAGATTTACTGTTTTACTCTGTGACAGTAAAATCAGTGTGTTTGGGTCTTGGGCTGTTAGTCAGCTAGAACAGGAGGTAATTCTGTAGTTTTAAATATTTGGTGATTCAGAGTCTCAGAGAAATGAAGAAGTTGCCTGTATGGAGCGGGCTATCATTAAGAAATGTTTATATGTTAATCATGCATGTTCACAACTCTAAGATGTCTGATTGATCTATACACATTTGATTTAAAGATCAGAAACTTTTTAATGTAAGTGTTTGTGTTACAGAGTGGCAGGACGACCCTCCAGCTTGGTGAAAGTCTCAATACCCAGAAAGCCACTCTGATTGTGGTCCACACTGACGGCAGCATCGTGGAGGCTACAGGCCTCAAATCTGCCTCTGCCATCACACCAGGTATTTGTGTGTGTGGGAACGTGAGGGTGTGGTGTCTTTGACATTGAACTGTATGTTTGTCCTCCTGTGTACCCCTCAGGCACTCAGGTAATGCCCACCCCACTCACTCCACCACAGGACAAAGACTCCTGCTCCAAGTACAACTGGGACCCCTCAGTCTACAGCAACGAGCTGCCGGTCCGCTGCAGGAACAGCAGTGGAGTCCTCTTTAAGAACCGACTGGGATCAGGTGAGACCATGGTCTAGACCAGGGGTGGGCAATTCATTCCACAAAGGGCTGTGTGGCTGCAGGTTTTCATTTCAGCCGAGCAGCAGCACACCAGACTTAACTCATTTAATTAAATGATTTCAGTCTTCACACAGTTGATTGGTCAAACTGTGTGATCTTGACTGGTTGGAACAAAAATCTGCAGCCACACAGCCCACCCCTGGTTAGGACTGAGGCCAGAGATTTCAAAGATTTCAAAATATTGATGACATTATAAGATTAGTACACTGTTTAAGATGAGTGGTTGTTGGAAACACTAACAATTTTTGGGGCCCTTTTGCAGTACCATACCTAACATTAAGATTAAGAACTTTTATTAAGACATATTTTAAACAATGTGAACATTAGAAATGATCGTCTCATTCTGAGATAAGACCACTGCTGTGTCTAGAACTGACAACTTTCAACCTCAATGTGAAATATTGTAGATGATAAAGAATATTTCCAATCCTGCTTCTATCTATCTGCTTCTGCATTTAAAATTAAGTTGAAGAACAAACTGCTTATGTCTCAGGCTAGAATTAAGCATTGCACAACATGTTTATACTGACTGCATAATGATTCAGTAGTCACCTAGCTGTAGTGATCTTAACAGAGCTGAGGAAGTTATCTCGCTGTGTCCAGCAGGTAAACATTAAAGCTCACAAAGGTTTGTTCATACAATGGTGTAACATTAGGCAACACAGCACCACTGAAATATGACGCAAACATAAGGAGTTGGTCCTTCACTTTGAAATATATGTTTATTCACAGAGTTGGTTTATCCACTCGTTATATCATCCTAGTGATGGCAAGATGAAGCTTTATGAAGTCTTGAAATCTTTCAGCAAAAGGGTTTATTCTCAAATCTTTATCTGTGGCTTCATTTGCACACAAGTAGAAAGAGAGGAAGCAGAGGATACGAGACAGGGAAAGAGAGCATGGAAACAAGATAAGAAAGCTACTGGTGCAGCTCAGAGATGACAACTAAGAAAGGAGAAAGAGACAAATTAAGGCGTATTAATCCGAGGCACAAGAAGGACAATGTAAGAGCTATAGATAACTTCTCCCCCTACAACATATATAAATCCCCCCTCTGTGAAGCCTGTAAGCCTGAAAAATGATGAAAATGATTTTGAATGTTGTGACATATTCTGTTCAGGAGGTAAAGGGCGTTGCATCAAACACAACCAGCAGTGGTTCACTCCCACAGAGTTTGAAGGTCTGGCAGGAAGAGCAAGCAGCAAAGACTGGAAGAGGAGCATCAGATATGCAGGCAGACCCTTGCTCTGCCTCATCCAGGTACTAAAATACTATAATACTCCTGCAGAACTGCAGTGCTGATACTTGTTAGGAGTTCTCAGCTGCGTCCTTTTAAGGCTGTACTTATGTGTGTGCGTGTGTGTAGGAGCGTATCCTAAACCCTCATGCTGCTTCCTGTACCTGTGCTGCGTGCTGTGACGACCTGACAGCGGTGAGTCAGTTTGAATCAGTTCTTGATAATAATCTATTTTCTCTTTAGAGACACTGACAATATGTTCTCCAGAGTGTTATTCATTCAAACAGTTTGCTTCTTTTCACTTCTTTCAGGACTTCTATAGTTGAGTTTTTTTTTTAATGTAAAAGGGACTTTTGATGTATCATTATTTCAGCAATAAAGTTGATGATATTATGACATCATGTATTGTAAGTGCTGCCTATATATTTTTGTTTTTGTTGCATTACTACAGATAATGTTAGTTTTACAAATGCTGTGACTTCGTCATCATACCTTTACTTGAGAAGTAGAAACCATCACCAGTGTTAACTTTGTTTCACTGAAGTTACATGCTAAACATTCAGACCCACTCGGCCAGTCTCATTGCTCTGATTATGAGTTCATCAAAGTAGCAGAAGCTCAGAGGATGGAGCACAACTTCTTGTATTATAAACATGTTGTTAATGATGACTGAAGCTTGTGGCAAGTGACCATCAATTTTTCCTGCTACACGAGAAAACCTCAGCAGTTTTAATGGGTGAACCTGCAGTTAAAACATTATCAGTGATCAGAGAATCATTCAGTAATACTTGTGTAAAGAACCTGAGAAAACTGGGTGGTGTATCTTCACCAAATACTGAATTTATATAACAGCACGCAAACAGAAAAAGACCTGTCTCTTAAAATAAAAAAGAAGCCTGTAGATCTCAAGGGATTTGACATAGTCTGGTTCTAGATGAGATGAGAGTTTACACTTTAAGAACTTATAAGGGATATTTGCTGTGGTTTTGAACATTAACTAAATACTAATGCTAGGGAACAGTCAGATTACATAAATATTTAGATTGTGGTCTCAGTGTAACCTGGTTCATTCCAGTTCAGCACAGATTGTTTGTCTGTGTCTCCTCAGTGTCCAAAGGATGGGGAGTTGGTTGCAGCAGAAAACATCAATTTGGTAAGGTTGTTTTTTTCTCTCTCTGTAATCTGTTGAGCTGGAGAAACTGAAGTACAGGTCAACAAGACTGACACAAGTGGTCATGGCTTAAATGCAGAGGAGGAAAACTGATAAATTTTCCCCTTGGGACAAATAAAGGATATTCTGTTATGTGCATGTGTGGTGTATGTGGTGTGCCGTGTACATTAATGATAAATGGCAATCACTTTCACTTTACATTCATATAGTTTGCTATTCAGATACTGACAGGACCTGCTAGAATAGAATAGAATATTTTTATTTGTCCCTCAGGGTGTAATTTATCTGTTTGACAGCATAAAAAATTATGAAAGATTAACTGAATATAAAAAAGATAAACAGAAAAATAACTAAATAGTTTATATAAAAAAGAAAAGGTGCAAGTCTCCAGAGATGTGGAGGAAGGTGATGTTTGCAGCTGAGACATGACAGAATTCAGAGGTAGCTGTAGTGTCAGCCGACAGCAAGTTATTGTGATGACTTGCAAGAACTCTGGATGTAGTATATAGAATCAGGATCCCATCACCAGGGAGAAGGTCACCTGAGATAAACAGGCACAGAGGTACACTGTGATAGCAGATTATATAATATAATAGAATAGAATAGAATATTTTTTTTGTCCCACAAGGAGAAATTTGTCTGTTTTACAGCATGAACAAATCATGAAAAATAGACAGCATAAATAAATCACGACGGCATATATAAATCACGAGAGGTAAAGACTTAACAGAAAATAAATAGATAGTTTATATAAAAAAAGAAAAAAGTGCAAGTATTGTGGGTCATGACAGAGTTCAGCTACCTGTGACAGAGTTCACAGTTAGCTGTAGCGTAGGCCGATAGTAAGTTATCGCAATGACTTGGGAGAACTCCCCTGCATGTAGTACGGCCAAACGCTAACAGCAAGCAGCTCAATGTCCAGAGCAGTGCTGCTCAGTAACACTGATGTGCTCCGGGTTACACCATTTCTCCTTAATAAAGATCACGATCCCCACGTCCTTCCTCTTGACGGTCTCATTAGCCCTGAAACACCAGTGCCTGACTCTGTGTTAAAGGAAAACATGTAAATATAACGCAGTTTGTGAGACTTAATTCTCTGTGTTCCAACATCTGTTCTTTATGTCAATGTTGAGTCATTAGATTTAGCTTCTTATAATATTTAACTTCAGACAAGTCATTACTGATTGGATACTGTAGTTGTTCATATTTCAGATTAAAGTGATGAGAGGCTGTGACTTAGCCAATACTCGCTCGTGTTGCACACGTGTTCAATTCCAAACTGATAAATAAATTCAGTCTCAGTTTTCTCTGCTTTCAGTTCCTGTAATATTTGGTTCTGCTGTGTTTCTGTTTTATAACACCTTCAACTTTTGTTTGGTTTAGGCAAGATATTTGTAGCTGGTGAAAAAACTCACCTGTCAGGTTGAGACTGTTTACCTCTGATAACTAGCCAGATTAATCATCTTTTTATCTTATTTGAGGTATAAAAAAATCTGTTCTTCCTGCCTGGTTCAGACTGGTCCAGTCCGGCTCTTTGTCCCATACAAGAGACGGAAGAAGGACACCGAGCCTCCAGTCGCCCCCTCCAAGAAGGAGCTTCCTGCTGCCAAAAACATCACGCTGACATCCGGGACCACATGTATGTCAGGTTACCTCAGTTTGACATGTAGATGGTATTTATAGCTTAGCAGATCTTAAATTCATCTCATTGCCTCTTGCAAATGACCTTAACATAATAATAAACTTTATTTATTACAAGGCTTCCCTGGACATAAGGATTACAAAGTGTCAAGCCATAAAGTAAAATAATTTAAATGACGCCAAAGTTAAAGAATTTGTCTGAATATCACAGTTCAGAGGTTGAACAGCAAAGGGCCTATCTCCCAATAAGTGTGGATTCAGGAAAGGAATCTTTGATTTGAATTGTATAAGTCAAGAAGTTAAAATCCAGTTAACTTTATGGTAATGAGCTATGATGCAGTTTGGGAATAACCAGTTGGAATGTATAAATTTACCGACGTCCTACAGTCAGGTGGGTTTGAAGGAACAAACTGTGTAATTTTTGTCCCTAGTTCCTAAAAAGTCTTGTGGTGGTGATCGAAAAGCTTGTTGCTGCTGTTATCGCTGGAAACTGCTCACAAAGCATCCTGGGAGATGTAGCTTATTAATGCAGTGTTATCACTATGGATTTATGTCTTGTAAACAAGACAACAAAGGTAAGATAGCATTCATGATTGTGTTTATCGAACGTTTGAACTTTGAACATTCTGTTGGTGCTGGTTCAGTTGATTTTTGATGGATGGATCTTGATGAAAAATCTTGTTTAAGAATCTGCCAGACCTTTGCTCTCAGCAGAGACGTTGCTTGTTTGTTTACAACGCGCCGTGTGGAGAGGGGAGGTTGCAGTTTGTGTTTATGTCTTTTTGTGGACTTTGTTTACTTGCTCTTTTGATCCTTTGTAGCTTTAGCTGTTTTTGGTGGTTGTAGAAATGGTTTATATGAGCTTTTAGCTGAGATTCTGACATTTCTGAGGATAACTACTTTAACTGACGAGGCTAAATTGAATGTTCAAATGTCACATCATGAGCGAATTGAGCAAGATCAGAATTTATTGACAGTGAAGCTTCTTCAGCGTATTTGAACGTCCATGGCCAAAGCCTTGATCAGAAAGGCTCAGGCCCCCAAGTGACACCAGGCGAGTGGTCTTCCGTATGCCACATTTCCCACACCCACCCATCGGATGGGGATTTGGTACTGGGCTCTTCCCTCTTTTTTCCTGCATTTTGGTCCTTTGCCAATCACACCTATGTTTTTTGTCATTGTAAGAGGACGAGATCCACTTGACCTTTTTGTTAGGTTTGTCAGGGGTTTGACTGAGAACAAGTCTCAGTCAGTCTGCTGGTGCTGGAGCAGGTTGGTAATTATAGTAGTTCCTCATGAAAAATAACATGTGTCCTCCCAACAGTCACTGTGTCCCCATCTGGACAGTTCACCACTTCCGGGGCCTTGACTTTCGACCGCACCCCGACAGGTGATGCCACAACCAACACTGCTGCCATCATCTCTGAGGGTGCAGCCCAGAATGAGGTGTTCGCCAGCACTGCAGGTACTGTGATCAGCTGATAGATTTCATTGTAAAAATATTTAAAATTTAAATTTACAGTCACTGATCTGACCTTGACAGTAAAGCTTCTCTGATTGTTCAAAAGGCTGCAAGGCCTTTCATGTGACACATGATAGATGATGCTCAGCATCAGGATTATTTGTCCTCTCTGAGGTTAAAGGTGCAGTAAGTGATCTTTTTTACAGATTTACATCTAAAACATTTTTGTCATCAAACATCTCACAAAACACTCTCTGCCCACCCCATAGAATAGAATAGAACAGAACAGTCTTTATTGTCATATATATATATATATATATATATATATATATATACACACACACACTCACACACAGGGGTCTGATGTGATGGCCTTGGGCAGCCAATGATCTTTTGGGCTGTGTTTATGACCCTCTGCAACACCTTTCTGTCCTCAGTTGTGGAGTACCACACACCCAGGCAGTTGGTGAGCACACTCTACAGAGGATTGATAGAAGGCCAGCAGCAGCTTGTTGAGGTTGTTCTTCCTGAGGATGCGCAGGAAGTGCAGCTGCTGCTGAGCCTTCTTCACAAGGGCCCTGATGTTGTAAGTCCAAGAGTGGTCAGCAGAGATGTGAGTGCCCAGAAACCTGAGGGTAGTAACAGTTTCCACCTGTTCTCCATTTATAAGGAGGGGGGTGTAGTCCTGTCTGTGCTTCCTGAAGTCCATAATGAGTTCTTTTGTCTTAAGGACATTCAGGGTCAGGTTGTTTTCCGAGCACCAGAGTGACAGTTTCTCTACCTCGGCCCTGTACGCTGTCTCGTCCTCATCCCAGATGAGTCCAACCATGGTGATGTCATCTGTGTATTTTGTAATGTGGTTGGTTTGGTTGGACGGAAAGCAGTCATGAGTGTACAGGGTGTACAGTAGGGGGCTCAGAGCACAACCTTAAGGTGAGCCAGTGCTGAGTGTGAGTGTGGAGGAGTGATGGGGGCCAAGTTTCACAGACTGTGTGCCACTTGACAGAAAGTTTTAAATCCAGATGCAGGTGGGGAGAGGGATCTGTAATTGCAGCAGTTTGATGAAGAGAATGTCCGGTACGGTGCTGAATGTGGAGCTGTAGTCCATGAAGAGCATGCTCACATAGCTCTTCTTGTTCTCCTGGTGGCTGTGTGAGGGCAATGGCATCTTCCATGGACCTGTTTGCTCTGTAAGCAAACTGGTGGGGATCAAAGCAGGGAAGAAGGCAGTCTCTGATGTGTTGGGAGACTGATTGCTCCAAACACTTCATGACTACAGACATTAGGGAGATGGATCTGTAGTCATTGAGACTGTCTATGGCAGTTTTTTTGGTGATGGGGACAATGGTGGAGACCTTCAGACCTTCATGTGGGAAACGGTAGCATGTAGCATGAAAAAGTTTTGTGAGGATCTCTGCCATTTGGTGTGCACATGCTTTGATCACTGCCCCCGGGATACCATCAGGACCGGCAGCTTCCCTGGGGTTCCTGCTCTCAGTTTTTCCTCACCTCATGCACTGGGAGAGAGAAAGGTGGGGTACTTTAGCCAAGAGGAGGCAGTGATCTCAGGTGTGAGGTGGTGTGGTCTCAAACTGGGAGAAGAGGCTGTTTAGCTCCTCTACCAGTGTGCCGCTGCTGCTGGAGGATCTGGGAGGGGAATGTCCTTTGTAGTTGGTTAGGGCCTGGATGCCCCTCCACAGGAATCCCTCCATTTTCCTCTTGTAGGAGTTCTTGGCCTCTTTGATGCCCCTCCTCAGGTTGGCTCTGGCAGTGCTGTAGAGAGCTCGTCCTGGAGGCTGGGTTTCGAGCTCAGAGTCTGGACTTCATTTGTCATCCAGGGCTTTCTATTTGGAAAGACCCAGATGCGTCGTTCCTTGGTGCCCTTTTATACACAGCACTTGATGTAGAAGAGGGCAGACTCGATGTGTGTGTCCAGGTCCTGATGTTCAAAAATTCTCAACTCTGTGTAGATGAAGCAGTCCTCCAGCTGGAGGAGAGCACTTCCAGGCCAGACTCTGATGGTTCGTGTTGCTGGTTTTGTTTGCCTTCTGAGGGGGGGTATAGAGCGGAAAGTGGAGCAGAGGGAGATAGTCTGATTGTCCAAGGTGGGAGAGGGGGTTGCTTTGTTTGATGTTTGAATAAACATGATCAAGTGTGTTTTCTCCCCTAGTTGCACACTTGACATGTTGGCAGAATTTGGGGAGAACAGACTTGAGGCATGCTTTGTTGAAGTGATGATGTGAACGCCACCCGGATGGGCCCTTTATGTGCTGGAGATGGCCGAGTGCCATGCTAACGTTAGCATCGGGAGGGATGTAAACAGCGGTCACAATCATGTCTGTGGAGGTTCTCATTCCCCCATTGTCATAGTATCTAAAGTAGTTGAGACAAGTAGTCGGACTGAAGTTGTCGGACATTATGTCCAACCATTTCTTGTTTAAATTTGGCACGGTGCGGATTTCAAACACCAGCACTGACCGCTTGGGCCATTTTCTCCGACTCCACAGAGTCCAGCATGGGTCTAATATTTTAATATATTTTCTGCACCCACCCACCTGTACCCGTCATACTTAAACTCCCATCCGACCCGTCTTCCAACAGATGGTCAAGATGTAATTGTGCTGATATGGATTTAAAATCCTTTTTTTCACCTTTAATAGCTGACATTTTCTGTGTCACAAAAATATTGTCAAAAAATAAATTAATAATAAAAAATCAAGTGATGTTCATTCATTGCAATTCAGACCCACGCTCTCATCATGCCCGACCTGAACTCATGTCTGACACAGAAGAATATATTTCACCCGTTTCATCTAAATTTGCAGTTCACCTGTCAGGTACTTACACTGAAAAGTTATGTTTTTTGCTTACCATTGCCTTTGATTGTTGCCATAAAAGACGATGCAATCCTTGTCCTTCGCCTCCCTTGCCTTCTTCAGGTGTTGGCTTTCCTTTTCCTGTCCTTGGGCACTGGTTGGTGTGTTATCAGCTCTGTGTTTTTTTTTATTTATTTAACCTTTATTTTACCAGAGAATGAATCACATTGAGGTCCAAATAACTTTTACAAGTGAACCCTGGCCAAGAAGGCAGCACATTCAAAACAACAGCCAAGATACACAACATAGAACACATGAAACACAATAACACATTGAAAAAAAACCACATACAATAAGTTAGCGGAAAACAAAGTTAAAAACATGCAGTTTGAAAAAGGTGATTAAGATATGACTTAAAGTCAGCAAGTGATATAAAAACCTCCAGTTTCATCTGTCTTTGCAAATCATTCCATGTAACTGGGGCACTGTAACAAAAGCAGCTTTGCCAAACTCTGTATGTCATTTTACCACGTCAAATAAAATGTACCTACTAATATACCTACCTAATACTATCAAATATACCTAATATACTTCGACTGTAGATTGTGTTTCAAAGGATGGTGTGAGTAAACAAGCAGGTATTGGTCCGTGTGTGGGTTTCCTGTATACTCCAGTCTGTAGGCTTTTGTCTTCTCCAATGTGGATGGAACATCTAGGAAGGGCAAACTGTCGTCTCTGACATCTTCCCTGGTGAACTTGATGTTGTTGTCCACTGCGTTGATGTGTTCTGTGAAAGGAGCCTACAGGCTTAAAGATGCCATCTATGTTAAAATAGAGAAACCATCTTTAAACAGAGGAGGAGGCCTGTGACACCATCTCTCTCCCTCATATAATGCTGTTCTTTCATCTCTTCCCAGAAGACTAAACAAGGAGCCTACAGATTGGTGTTATTCCTCTAAAGGAGTCCAGAGAGAGAAAATAATTTTTTACTTAGCAAGGATTGTAATTGTAAAATCCAAAATATAATTACAAAGAAAAACTTTGCTTTAGGATGTCTACAAAATTAAAATCTACCCTATTTTCACATTTTATTTGACTCAAAAATACAGGTAGTAGTGGAGGATTTTGTTTAAAGTGGCAGAACATGTTAAGATTTTTTTTTTTTTTTTCAAATTGGAATTGAAATAATGCATTTTCACTTTTTTATTTGTTTTGTTTTTTCAGTGTCTGCAAAAGCTAATCATTTTCTGGAGTCTTTGTTAACAGTGAACCCAGATGAAAAAATGTTACTATTGTATACTTGAGTAGTTGTTTATCGCAAGTAATATTGTCATCGCAATATTCGACAACGTTATTGTGTATTGCATGTTTTCCTGATATCGTGTAACCCTAATTCAGATTATTATCAGTATCATCATTTATTACCATGTAATCCCTTAAAACTAAACTAAAACTAAAGGGACAGTTAACACACACACCCTCTATACACATGGATGTCCAGTTATTTTTTCGACTCTTTCCTCAGCCGAGCTCTAACTGTAAGCAACCCTAGGAGGAATAAAAGCGATGCTGTATGGTGCATGTAGGTCAGACCACAAGCTGGTTTAAATTGGAATTCAATTCTAATTTCACGTGATTACTTCACATCCTGTCAGCTTTCTGCTGCCCCCTGTCTATTAAAGACAAAAAGTGACTGTAGAGTAACGTTCATCCTCGATCTCCTCTCAGTGCTGACGGCGTTGCCAGCGTTGGCTGTGACCCCTCAGCCCGTTCAGACCAAAGGGGCAGTGTCAGCAGCTTCGACATCAGTTGGGCTGGTGAGTGGGCTGGAGGTGGCACCCATTGGGGGGGTGGGGCCAGCAGCAAGCGAGGGCCAAAAGAACACCTGGCTGTACCTGGAAGAGCTTGCCAACACACTCCTGAGCAACATCCAACAGCTGAAGGTTCTGATTGAGCAGGCCAAGCAGTCTGAGAGCACTGGGGTCAAACGTCAGGGAAACAGGAAGGAGGTGAGGGAGGATGCAAACACACACACACATATACACACACACCAAAAAAATGGTTTCCATGACTTCAGAGGACATTTCATTGACCAGGATTAATTTCTTGGAGACTCAGTCTCAGTTATAACTACTACCTGCCCTAAAATGATTGACCAATTTTCCATGGAAAACAAGGAAAATGAGAAAAAAGGTCAAGTTATCCTGCAAAATTATTTATGAGGATAAATTATTTTCCAGGATAACTTAACTGTTTACCCTGTCTTGTGAGTGAATGCAAATGGCTTAAAATGTATGTGCGTGCATGTCTGTTGTCACCTTATCTTCTGGGCAATATTAAGTACCAACACTTCTCTGCTTCTAGTTGGCGCAGCGCCCCATGTGATGCTACCAACCAATCCAATTTGCATTTCCGCTTGAAGCAGTTCTGCAACCCAGTGCTTCCAATCAACTTTGTTGCTAGGCCTCATTATAGACTTAGTGCCTAGAGTTTGTGGCAGAGGAGAGGAGGTGGAGAGTTATAGTGGGTGTGTTGTTGACTGAGTAGGCTGTACGAAGTGAGATGCAACGTATCTCTGATTTCAGCAGAGTGGGAGCTTCAAGGTAATTACTGTTAAGAGCCGGTCTTTTGCGGCGTTTTATCTCCACCAGGAGAAAGATCCCGATCAATGACACGACAGGGGGCGGGATGGACTGCATATAAATGTCTAAGTAATAAACGTAGAAATAATCTGGGTAAATGCAAGTCACATCTGTGGAAAAGAACACTTTCAAAGGATGAGGAGGGCAGAGGAATGTATTAGTGTATGACGTGGTAACTTGTCTGTGTAGCAGCTGAAAATGTCCCTGGCAAGTCCTGGAAAATAATTTCAGGGAAAGAGTGGGAACCCTGATGACCGTGTAAACAGATTTAAATCCATACAACATGAGGAATTCCATGACCACACATACTGACAGTCTTAGATTTACATGTATTCATATAAAGACACAAGCTGTGTTTGTGCATGCACATCAGCTGATTGTGTGTTTTTGTGTGTGTTCAGTGTGGTGTCAATCAGTCGCTTCAGAACCAGATTTCCTTTCAACAGTTGGGCGACTCTGAGGCCAAGAGGAGCACTGACATCACTGAGATCATCATAAACGTACGACATGCACACACACACTTGTCTTTTAAATGCCTTGTTGGGTCTCTGAACCCAGTCACCAGGATCGTTAATCAAGTTAATCAGTTAGGGTACATCTGTGAATCTGGATAAATCAGTTAATATGGAACATCTTAATTTGGATCGGATCTAGTTTTACTTCAAATCTCCAAAACCTCCAAAACCATGAATTAAGTTTAAATGTGTTGAAACAGGAAACTACTCTTTTGTCTGATTATGAACAAACTGTTGTGATGGTGTTAAAGTGAGTGTTTTTGCTGCCAAAGCTCAAAGCAGAGAAGCACTTTGTGTATGATGGGCTCAGTTTCCCCTTAATATTCATTTACAGTCGTGAAATATTTCACACGGATCATTCTTCAGAAATTTAGTTTTTGTTTCCTCATGGAGTCTCCTGGTGTTATTCTATACTGACACAGCCAAACAATTTGTATTCTATAGAAATCAAGCTACAACACCTGTTATGGATGGTATGATAAACTGACCCTCTGTTTATTAGAAGCTCTGTGTTCGCATCAGAGTGAAACTCTTTGTCTCTGTGGCTCTAGACCAAATTAATACAATCAAAAATACAATCAAAATTAGAGCTGATTTGCTCCGGTGGTCTTAACCAGATCTCAAGTCTTCAACACATCTGTTGAACAGTTGGAACATATTAATCCAACAGCTAGATCACATCAGTAACAGCTAGAACATTGTGTCCAGCAGTTCCAGCATTGTGGCCCCTGAAGTGTCTTCAGGTCCATCTGAGGTCATTCACACATACAGTTAATGTTTATTTTTTTCTGCAGTGTAAATGTTGGTGACATGCATTCTTGTCTCTGCAGCAGATGTGTGTGAACTGTGGTCGGGTGGCGATGAGTGAATGTACGGGCTGTCACAAAGTCAACTATTGCTCCTCGTTCTGTCAGAGGAAGGTAAGATGCACATAAAATCCTCACATTTGTTATTTAATGAATTGTTATTGATTAATAATGATATTCTCAAATCCATATGTGCCGTAATCTCATGATGATTTTCACACATGAATAATGTTCAGTTCATGGTGCAGCTGGTCAACAAAGTTCAATTCAATTCAGTTCAACTTTTTTTGTATAGCACCAAATCATAAAATAAAACATTTGTAGCAGCAACTAAAATATGGTTCAGGATGGAAAATTTTAAGTCTTAAATGTTGAAAGGGTGTCTGCCTCCCATAAGAGGAAAATAACACTGCAAGTGGCGCATAAGCGCAACAGTCACATTTTTGTTAGCGTTTGAATTTCAAGTGCATGTTAACCGATTAGACCATGCACAACAGCAGTGTAACATGTGCATGCTACGCGTGGTTCGAACCCACAGGGCTTCTAAAAAATAGAAATGAAGTATTTTTTTTTCACAGGAGGTACACAGCTTGAGAGTAGTTTTCAGACAAAAAAGTCAGTACAAAAAATCAGCCCACTAAATATAATCACACACATCACACACCACCCCATTAGCTTAGCTGGTAAGTGGTTGCACTCTGAAAACCAGAGAGCGCGGTTTGCATCCCACCCATGATCAAGGTGTCTCATAGGCTGGTGGTCAAGAAGCAAACTCATGTATTGCCTTTTTTTTTTTTTTTGACAAATACATTATGCAGGCACAAGGACCAAAACGAAAGGGGTGATGTTAAAAATGTGACTGGGCCAACTCACAACTCACAGTCACTTTGGCTGCTGATGTATGAGTTTTATGGGTCGGCCAGAATAATATATAAATGAATAAATAAATGTTGTCAGGTCAGCCCAAATAGTGCGTCAGCTCATCGGGCAAATGTCTGGTACACCAGATGGCCAGTCCTTCCCTGATCCTGGGACCTACACAATATGTCACCACCTGAATCACTGACCCAACGTCCAGCTTTTCACTGCTGTTTTCAGATGAAATCCTGCAGCAAATTGTGGCCATGACACACTTACATGGGAGATGCTCGCACACTGACAAAATGTGGACACACAGGAATTGCATGCTTTTGTGGGAAAGAGCACAGTCGTTCCATTTGCAGCCTCTGCTCCACCTGAGCTGGACTCTCAGGGCAAGTTTGGCCTGAAGAAAACGTAGCAAAATGAGAATTGAACACAAACACAGGTGATGAACGACCTGTGGCATCATGTCAGCCTTAAACCAGTGGCAGATGAGAAGGTGATTTGGTGTGATTTTAATAATCCCAATTAGGGGTGTAACGATACACAAAAATCATGGTTCGGTACATACCTCGGTTTTGAGGTAGACAGAGCGCATTTCCTCCATCCCCATCCTCCATATGTTTTTAATTTGCCATTGCAATTCCACGATTTATACTTATTTAAAACAAGTAAACACAGGCTGTATACTGCAGTGGTCTTAACTGTATTTGTACAAAGGTCCACTTGCTTCCTTCTGGACAAAAATCTCAGTGACTTATCTGTTTTTAGTTTTAAAAGTCTTTCAGTCTCAGTGGAGATTATTGTAACTGACCTGTGGGCTCTAGTACACCCCCTTCCTTGAGGCAGAGGTACTGTTTGACTCTCCTCTGACAAGTTCCTTTTCTTTGTGTTTCCTTACACCTGCGCCAGGGAATAGGGGAATAGGGAAATTGGCATCAGACATGCATGAATGGTTTTATGAAGCCAAATGTTTTTTTGCGTACACACTTTCTGTTTTGTCTGTGTGCCACCTTTTGACGTGAATCCTACGAACAATTTAATAAATGAGGCCCCAGATCTAAAATAAACATGATGCATTTATATAACATTTATTTTTTTCTGCCCACATTCTGCAAATGTATGCTAATGGATAGGTTTCAGACGCTTTGCACAAAGTGAAATGATGTGAAAGCGTCTGATGTATCAGGATAGTTGAGCACATTCCATTGTCAACATTTTTCTTATTTGGCCGACCATGTCAAATCATTCTGCAACTGTAGGTAACAACCTGAAAGAAGCAGCTGCTTTGCCTAGCAACATTTTATCCTCAGCATTTCAGTTGTGTATATGAAAGCATTTCACTAGTTTGTGTTTTCAGTTTAATGTGTGAATAATTTCATGTGTGTGTGGCAATATAACTTTTCAGTTGCTTGTGTGAGAGCATTTCAGTTGTGTATGTGAAAGAATTTCACTTGTGTTTGTGAGAGGTAATTCTGAATAATGTCCTAAATGGCCCCTCCCAAAATACAAGCAAAGTCACATGTTGTGTTGTCATTTCCTGTGAGTGTTTTTTGTGGGACAGGGCCCCCCTGTAGACACTCACAAACTGTTCTCTTTGTGCAGGACTGGAAAGATCATCAACATGCCTGTTGCCAGTCAGTAGGGGGGTTGGCCATCCAGGAGGATGAGCCTATCACAGCCATTGACATGGACAAAGTGAAATGATGGCGTTGCAGGTTATTGTTAGGTTGTTGCCAAGCTGTTGCAGACAAGAAGCCCTTATATGAACTGATGATATCTCTTTCTGGGAACTTCTACTTTGAATGGAGGTCTGTGATATCCTGACCTGATGCTGTTTGACCTGGTGGACACTGAAGGCACTGCAGCTCAATACCTCAACCTTCCTTTCATGTGAACAGAATTAGATTGAGAAAATCATCATTTCATCATCACAACATTAAGTCATTAAAAATCAAAATCAGCAAAAAACATTTACTCTGCAATTTCATTTCTGATATTTATCATAAATACTTGAAGTCATGGTTTTTATTCTTTGTCTTCCCTCCTTAGCAGTTTTCTTCTAACATTACTTGGCTGCCATTTTTATTCTCAATCAAATTTCAATGTCCACAGGCATCCTGGTTAAATAAAGACCAAACATCAATGAAACATATCAAATTAAATTAGCTCACAGGGCCTCTGTATAAAATATTTGGTCCTTAATGTTATTGTCTTACTTCTTACTCCTCTATCAGTGACAGCATCAACATGATGATGGATGGTAGATTTTGGTGCTCATTAAGGTGAACAAGAGTTGCAGGAACCCTATTGCTACTCTATGGATTATTATTATTAAGGGTCCATGTAACGAGTTTCTAGAGCCCTATTGTTATTCTATGGATTAATATTATTCCACTTAGCTAAAAGTAGTTTGGCAGTCCAAACTACAAGGCCCACGGGCACCAAACTTGGTAACTTCTTGTATTTCAGTTTCTTATGGTGTCATTATTTATCCCTTCTGCCAGGTGGCACTATAATGCATCAGTTTACATTTTGGCTCATATCTCAAGAACCATGTACCTTTAAAACATTTTGTTTTTCTTCTGATTCCTTTGATGGTCCTGCTTCAAGTGGACTAGGCCACACCTCACCAACCTTGGTAGGTATCATCTATGAATAAAGTGCACAAAAACTTAAAAGAAGTTTGATCAGATTATTGACTGATGTGTAAACATTTAAGACGCATTTCAGTCAGCCACAGCTTTCTCTTAGTGCCATGTTTCATGGTGTTGCATTTTATGAGACTTTTATGAGACTAGGTGGCGCTACAATAGCTACATATCAATATTGCCCCACACCGCTACAGTAAACATGAGCCTTGACAAATATAATCTGTGGAAGACTTCTTACAAGCTCAAGTTTCAGCATGTTTGATCTATAGGGGACGCTATAACTGACGTAAATATTTAAGGCCTGTCTCATTCTGTTGTCAGCCATAGCTTTCCTTCAGAGACAATTGACCTCCTTTCTGGTCGTTTTTTTTTGTCTCTGCTTTGTCTGTGCTTCACTGCTTTTGTCTCTGCGCAAAAGTTATAATTATAATAAATTATGTTATAATTAGGGATGCAATACAAAAAAATCATGGTTTGGTTTGGTTCAATACTTTAGTATCACGGTTCGATATATTTTTTTTGATACTTTTGAATTTTCCATGCCTTTTTTTTAACTTGTAGTTTATTGAAATTACTAACATTTGTTTCAACTCAAAATGATCACAGGGTTTCACATATAATGATCAATGTGTGGTGGCCTCCACAGAATCAGTACTGGCTGCTACAAATTATTTATTTTTTCCAACATGAAACATAATGTTAAAAACAAACCAACCGTTCTGTTCTCTTGCTTCCTCTCCTCTCTCTTTCTCGTGCACGCACACACGCACACTGCATGTCTGCAGCATGTAGATTAAGAAGTAATCACAGAGAAGATGATCGGTAAAGTTGTCCCACCCCACGTCCCGTTAGGGTCTTACCCTCATGGAGACACAGACCTAGGACTGAGTGAGAGGATGTTCCTGGAAAGTTCCCAGCCCTTAAACGTCACCAGGAATTTACCTGGAAAAACGCCTATTGAATGTGGGAGGTGCAGTTTAGTGGATCTGCGCTTGACAATGCAGCCTAAGGCGGAGTAGCCGCATACTGAACCGAGGCCACTGTATTGAACGGTTCGATACAGATACACGTATCGTTGCACCTCTAGTTATATGGTGAAATGGTGAGAGGAAGAATTATAATATCTGTATAGTTACAGTGTATATCGTCACAGTGCACTAAATGATTTGTCTCAACCATCACACATTATTGGATACTATCATTATGATGACATCCACAGTCCCAATATCACTCCTAGTGGAGTCCATAAGATGTGTTTCAGGTTAGATGTACATTCTCTCTGGTTCATGCCCTACGTGAAACCAGAGGTACTTGGGTTCGTCAATGCCTTTTGGGGCCATATTTAAGTGCAAGGACCTTATTGTATCTGCAAGGATTCTTATTCTTTTTCTTCTCATGGAATGAGGCTTTTTTGAGGTGGTTTTTATGCAAAATGTTTTTATGAAATTTTGCACACATCACATCTGCCACAAAGCTCTCTGGGGCAGACTTTTGGGTGTCATATTCATGTTAAATTTGGCATACATGATGTGGAGATGTTGCACATGTTAAATTGCGACATAATTTTTGATATCTTGTACTATGTTGAATAAAGTCACAGTGCATTGAATGATTTATCTGAAACTTCACAGGTTATCAGATACTACGATTGTGATGACATGCCCAATATGCCTATCTCGCATAGTGGCACCAGCCGACCACAGAAAGAATCATTTTTGGAATTTGTGTGTTCTTCCATGATACATGATCAATTCTGACACACTTCTATGGAGCAACATTTGTTAAAATTGAATCTGAATATTTTACTGAGAATTGAATTCCATTTCATCCACTTAAGCATAAACAAAATAAATTTCAACGCCACACACTGATCAATTAATTTTGGCTTGTTCTCAGCTGAACTGGCACAAAAAGTGTAGAAGTGGTTTTCACTACTTTAGTGCTGGGCCGTGCAAGATACACCTGTGCCTTCAGTGGTGTCCTTCCTTAAAAAAAATTCATGTAATTGGCACATGAAAATACATGTTTCATGTAATTCATGTAATAAATCAATTGCCAATTTCAATGTTGGCAACAGCCAACATTGGGATATAAACACGGACCTTTAGCCTTAGCGCGCATCTACTTACTAGTTGAGCTAACGGGAGTAATACAGGTCTATGCAGTGTACAGGTTTTATTGTCGGCACACCTTGACACATGACAAGGTTACACCGCTATGTTCTTGAAAAGTTCATCTTGAAAATGTCTTTGCAAGTTTATCTGCGACCAAATCAATTTCATCTTCTCTGTCAGTCATAGTATGTTGAAAGAACAAATGCAATTAAAGAATTGGCAGCCAAATCCAAGTCCTTCTCTCCCAACGTTCTCTGGCTGAGTTCTGAGTAACTTTGCCATGCGCTGGTCTCTGATGAGTCATGTGAGCCTCTATGCACTTGAGTAGTGCGTTCCAAAGTAAGTCAGACTTTAGATTGAATTGTTAGACCTGAAATTGAACTGTTATTGAATGGAGAATGTGGAAATTTATTTTGTTTTTGCTTACATTAAATTTCAACATAATACATACAATTTTAAAATATAAAATACAATTTCAGATTAAGTGGAAATTTCAATTCTCAGTAAAATATTCACATTCAGTTTCAAGTGAAACAAATACCACTCCATACACTTCTCTTAGACCATTCATCATAACATTTGGTGTATTTTGGTGTATCTTTCATTTAGGGCAGCAAAGCCCCAAATGAAAGATATTATATATTATTGGATTTCCAAATATAAAATCAGGTTTTGCTGGTCAGTTGATGTAGATGTGTTGCTGAACCTCTGAATCAGTTGTTTCTCAGACTGAAAATTCCTCACAGGAAATATGAAGGTCACACAGACTTTGCTGTTGCCACATGTATTAAATGAAGAAACAATGGCAACATACTGTACACAAACTAAAGACACTAAGTCAGTCAGTAGCAGCTGTTTAAAAATTAAACTATGTAGCAGTCCAGTTCTAGGAGCAGCAGTGGTGCAAAATCTTTTTGAAGAAGTTCCTGAACTCAGTATTAAAGACAGTGTAGATAACAGGGTTCAGAGCACTGTTGACATAGCCAAGCCACGTAACCACACTCATCAGGGCTGGTGGGATGTGGCAATGCTGACAGCGAGCTCGCATTGTGTGGAGTACGAAAAAGGGAGTCCAGCAGAACAGGAAGGCACCTGCAGGAGGAAATCCTGAGGTCAGACATTTGTCTACATTAGGACAGAAAGCATAAAACTCACTCATTTTAAATAAACTTGCCAACCCATTTATCTATGTACCAGTTTAACCACAACCAAAAGATCTAATCTACCAGTTACTCAAATTTGTTGGTACCCTTTCATGTAAAAAAAATTAATGAAAATAAAATTTAAAAAAGTTAATGACGTCCATTGCTGTTTATTCCATGTTATGCACAAATCAGACTATTCTTTGATTTTTGACTCACCTGAATATTTTACATAAGAAAGCAAATAAATGATGGTTCCCTTAAATTAACACTTTGTTACATTGCCTTTAGCAGTAATCACTGCCAAAAAGGGATGTTTTTAACTCTTGATTAAGACTTCTGTATCTGCCAACAGGTATCTTGGCTTTTCCTGAGAAAACTGCTCTAACAGTGTCAGGTTTGGAGGCTGCCTTCCCCACACTGCAATTTTAGATCCTTCAACAGGATTAAGATCAGGGTTAATTTTTCCATCTATAAACATAGAGCTCCAATTTTGCTGCATCAGTCTAAACGACTTCCAAGAACGTCAAGTTTATTTGTATAGCGCCAAATAATAAAAACTTTTGTCTCAAGGAACTTTACATTGACAAATGTTGGGTTTTGGTCTGCCTTGACCAGTTGCGGTGAAAGTAAAATATAGATACAGCTCTGTGTAAGTTATAGGCATCCCCCACTTGTTACCATACATATTTATCTCTCCGTTTCTTTATGCAAATATAATAAGAAAATACAGGAAATGTGTTTAGGAACACATAATAACATACTAACGCAAAGTATTTAAGAATACATAAAATGTACTTCTGATTCTGGATTCTGACTCTTGCCACTCAAAGATTTGTTGCCCCAGCAGTGTTTCAGTAACCTAGCAATCACAAGGAATGAGCTGATGACAAAGTCATTGTTCCACACCCAGATCATTGATTAGACATGCTTAGCCTGCCGGAAACTGTTGGCAGATTCAGATGTGACAGGGATCTCGGGATCAGCTGCTGACTTCACATTGGCTCACCCAAAAGAGATGCTGCAGTGGCAAGCATGATGGCAAGGCATTATGAGTTGGGGCCAAAACATGCTTTAGGTCTCTCATGACCCTCTTTATTATACACCGAGGGGGGAATTCTTCCCTAGTTTGCCTTATCGGGACTCTTTGGATATCATCCTTTGACCATTGGCTTTTCCCATTTTGACCAAGGTGAGATCAGCAGCTGATGTCAAGACCCCTGTCACATCAAGATCTGCCAACAGCTTATGGCACACCATGTCTATCAGTGAGTGTGGAATTGTGAATTGGCCAACAGCTTACCCCTTGTGGATGTTGGTCACTGAAGCACTGCTGGGGCAACAAATCTGGGGGTGACCACAGTCTGAATCCAGAATCATTAGTACATTTTATGCATTCTGAAATACTTTGTACAAATTCCCTGCATTTTCTTATTATATCTGCATAAAGAAATTGAGAGATATAAATAAATGTATGGTCTTTACAGCACTGCAAAAAATAAATAAATGGATAAAAAAAAAAAATTAACATGTTGGGTGCCTATAACTTTTACACAGTACTGCATATATACTACTACAAGCAGTATTACTAGCTGCTTACCAGCAGCATTACCAACAGCATTAAAGAGAAAATAGTGTGGTGGGACCACAACTACAAGAGGGACCAGATGAATGTTAGTAGTGTACAATATATTGACACAAAGGCATGGAGTGTGAGGAAGAGACAGAGACCAAAAGGGATAGGAGGTGCACTGCATTGTGGGAATTTCCCAGTAGCCTAATCCTATAGCAGCTTAACTAATGGAAGGTCTAGGACCCACCTGAACCCTCACTAAGCATTAGCTTAGAATTATCATAAGCAAAGTTTTCAGTAACCTTAAATGTAGAAAGGGTGTCTGTCTCCTGGACCCAAACTGGTTCCATTAGTTCCATTAGACAGGAGCCTGATGACTGAAGACTCTACCTCACATTCTGGTCTCAGAGACTCTAAGAACCACAAGTAAACCTGCAGTTTGTGATCAAAATGATCTATTAGGATGACAAAGAACAATACCTGTGTTTCCACTGAGGAAGTTCCTTTTAACGCGTATGGTCCGGGAACTTTTCAGAAAAGTCCTTTCACTTGGCCCTTGTAATGTCTGTGTCTCGACCGAGGGTAGGACCCCAATCAGTGGCACAACGGGGCCGGGACGAACTTTGCCGATCGTATTCTTTACTATAAATTAACTACACACTGCAGTGTGTTTTTAATTCATTTGTTTGTAACGTTGTGTTTTATGTTGGAAAAAATAAATCAATTCATTTATAGGCCAGTGTTGATTCGGTGGGGGTCCACCACACATTGATCATTAAATGTGAAATCCTGCGATCATTTTGTGACGGTTTCAACTGTGTCGCTTTGTTTGCTCTTCTATTTGTAGAAGCTATTTATTGATACGCTTATGCTGCTGGGTTTTAAAAACATCATGTGCCGTCTTGAGTTACAACCAATCACCACTGAGTCAACGTAAAACCCTGGCCAAGAACTTTTTGGGGCCGAATGAAGTACCTACCCCTGAGCAGGGACTTTTTGGCCACTAAAGGTTCCCAAAGTTTAGCCTCTGGTGGAGACATGCGCCAACGACTGAGTTCACGTGTTATTACCCAGAGGTTCCTACGGTGGAAACGGCCTAAATGAGCTCTCTAAGATATGATGAAGTCCAACCATTAAGGGCTTTATAGGTAAGCAGGACTCCAATGAGCAGCCAATATAGAAATAAAAATATAATCTTTGGCCCTACTTCCTGTCAGTACTTTTTGAATTAACTGAAGGTATTTGATGGAGTTACTGTAACACCCCAATAGTAAAGAATTACAGTAGTCCAGTCTAGAGGTGATGAATGCATGAATGATTTTCAGCATCCTTTTAAGACAGGATGTTTCTAGTTTTAGGTGGAAAAAAGCTGTGCTAGAGACTTGTCTTACATGAGAGACAAAGGACATGATCAAAGAAAGGTCCATGGTTCCTCACAGTCAAACTGTAGGGTAAGATAATGCCATCCAGAGTTGCTGTGTGATCTGAAAATGATGTTCTGCGATGTTTAGGGCCAGGTTTTTAGCCCGAAACATCTTGGGGCATCTTAGGACATCATTTTATATGATTCAGTTCAATTTTGTCTGGCTTTATAATAAAGAACTTGAAAGCCATCAGGCCTGTATGTCTGTAAGGCAATCCTGAATTTTGACAACCTGGTTGTTTTTTTTCTTTGGCTTCAAAATTTGGTATCATCTACATAACAATTATGGTTGCATTTTCATAACCAATAGTTGAACATGTTTACAATCAACAGTTGGTTAATTGTTAAACAATAAAATACAACAAAAACTACATAAGATTCAGAATGCACATCCTTTTTCTCAGTTAATGATTTATTAAAACATTACATCTTAGCACCATGTTATTCATATAACTTTCATGTAATGTATTACAGAAAATAATAATTAAACTCTCGTTTCAAAATCCTGCAGCTGACCTATGTGGCCATGAATCACTTATGAGAGAAAAACATACTTACAATTAACAACTACAAATTTAAGATATTAAACATATCTATGCATAAAAAGTAAATGCTGAAAGTAGTCTAAGAGTCATAACACATGTAAGACCCACTGGTTTTCATTTAGAAAAAAGCAAATCTACATGATCAGTGGTGAGGCTTGTGCATAGTCTGTTCACTGTATTCCAGCTTCAGAAAACACCCTCTCTAATGACACTGATGTACCTGGGATGCACAGATATTGCCTGGCCAGCCTTGGGAACTGTGGTGCATTTGCCTTCCACCAGTCAATGGGATTAACATCAGGAGGAGCGGAAGGAGTAGAGTTATCACCATGGAAGTTTTTCGTTACCTCTGTTTCAGCATTGTTGGATGGACTTGAGAAGTAGTCATCTCCCAAAAGAAGTACCATACAGTGCTGAAAAGGAGCCTGGGGTTGTTCTTGTTTTCTTCAATTAAAGAGTTAATTAAAGTAAGAAGTAGCATGAAAATCCTCTTGGCTGATGGAATGCCACTTCCTCTGTAAAATGTGTGACTGAAGCACGTGTATGTCAGTTGAACCAGAGAATCAGTGGAGGAACTCTCCTCCTCTGATTCACTATATGGCCTATCAACAGCAAATTCCATTTACTTTTATTCCACTATGGCTTTTTTTATTTATTTTTTCATCTGGGTCTTCTTCCATGGAGTCCACTGTTATTTGGAAGGCAACAGATGGTGAAGGAGATTGGATACAGTCCCATGATTCTTATGCTTTTGATAATATTTTCATATTTTCACTTCTGACACAAGAACATGAAGCTGCTTAGAGATGGTCTTGTTATAGCTATGTAAAAGAAATTCTTTGCTTTCTGTGTTTTCAGTGTGGTGCACACAATAATACTAACTTACACAATGGCAAATTTTCTTTCTTTAAATATGATAAATGGCTAATGAAAACACTGAAGACACTTATAATACTAATTAAGGTTAAACAGTTTGAAGCTAACTATTATGCAATGATTTACAGTCTTTCTTTATGGGTACCAACAAATTTGTCCAGGCTATTTTAATATCTTTGTAAAATAAACAATAAATAATTTCTTTTCACACTTTAAGTGGTTCCCTTTGATATATTTAAGGCATGCAAGCATACATGAATTCTGCATGACCTTGCAATTTTGACCAATCACCAGAAACTTTTCTGCATTTTTTGACCATTGTTGTTTCTTGTAAAATGTTGAGCCATATGTAACCCAGGTTATCAGGTCCTCATTAATAGTCCAAATGACCAATTTATTGAATAAATAAAGCGAAGCTTTTTTGGCCGTGGATTTATTAGTGAACCGTGTATTCTGTGAAGGAAATGGGGGGAAAAGTGAGTTATTCTAGATTATTAGCAGTGTGGCGTTGGCTTAGGCTGTTAGGCTGTTTAGCTTTGCTAAACTCCATTTTGAGACTATGCATTGCTGAACTTCCATGTCCCTGTTTTTTAAGTGAATTGTGGATTGATGAGAGCCACGTGACTGCATTTGTGCTGGAGTGTGTGTTTGTGTGTATATGACGCTTGAGCCTCTGGTGAGTAAACCTTACTGATGCTAGTCTGAGAAATGGAGGGGAAATGTGCATACGCTAGTGTTAATATGGAATAAAGAGGTATTAAGTTCATGTATGTTATGTTTAAAAAATGGTTTATATTAAGGAGTTTCTCTCACTTTGTGTGTTTTCTGTGAGAGTGAGTGGTGGTAAACAAGGTAAAAAAAGGAGATAAACAAAAAATAAGCGATTTGTTTCATGTTAATATTGAGATGGACAGTGAGAATAGTTCTAAATATCATTTCAGAAACAATGTTGCAATGTACATGGATGTATATGTATATATGTTAGATATATTTTGTTTATGAGGAGGTCATAGTAACCCTCTTTTGGCCTATATAGGCCGGGTATTATTCTGTACATGATTTCCAGGGTTCAAGATGTGCATGAAGACTTCTTCTGCTGGGAATCTCCCTGTACTGTAAAGGTAGAGGGGAACCTCAGTGGTTGTGGTGAGCCAAAAGTGTATGATTCTGTGAATGGGATTAATTATGGGATTTATTTTGTGAACCGTTTGTCTGACATCTCATGTGCTTATAGACATCTGTTTTCTTTTGTGTTTATTTATTTATTTATTTTTTTATCTCTTTAATCACTTTTTCAATTTAATCACTCCTAAATAGAAATGAAGCACTGTATAGGGAACTATGGGTACCAACAAATTTGGCTATGTCTATATGCACCAGTTTACCTACCTACTTAGACACTTCCCAAGTTACCTCTACATTTACATTCATCCAAGCAGAAATGAAGTATTGTATAAGGAACTAAGGGTACCAACAAATTTGTCTATGTCTATATTCACCAGTTTACCTATCTACTTAGACACTTCCCAAGCTACCTCTACATTTACTTATCCACCTGAGTAAACTCTGATTTTTATGATTAAATATTTTAGTTCAGCTGTATATAGAGCACCAATAAATCAAATCCAATTTATAAAAATACATTTTTCTTAGCCAAATTAATAATTATTATGTCTTGCTCTTGGCCACCATCTGGGCAAAGCAGACGTTCATGGGAATTATCTGCATGGTGAGAATCGTGTCAGAACCAGCCTTACATAATAATTGGATTTCAGATTAAGAGCCTGCAGGATTAGCTGATGAGTGCTAAAGGGAAGCACTTCTACGCATTAGGACCAACACTGTTGCTATTAATAGGCCAGTCTTTTTCAAATGATGTATTCATGCCTCTGAAAAAACATCAGAGATGGACATGAGGCATTCAGGTACCTGTACTCACTCATGCAAGGGTCATGATCTCTATCATAGCAGTTTATTTTACTTTTGATATTCTCTCTGAATCATTTCTCCCTAGTAGCCCCATACCTAGCACTCGCAACTATGCTGTTGAGTCTGAACTTGCATTCATCACTCTCACAGTATAACTGTTATTTACACTATTTAATCCCTTATGTATAAGTGACATTACAGTACTGATGATGTTGAACAGGAAATGAACTCACCCACAACAACAGGAAGCACTTTCATGGCCTTTCTCTCCCGGCTATTGATCTTGGCTCTTTTCCTCTTGTGAGGGTCTGGGGTGAACTTGATCTCTGAGAAACTCACTGTCGACACAGGGCCATCTTTGTAGTCTGACAATTGAAAGGTTCGGTTTATGGATGGGAAAGAGGACGCCTCATCTGGAACATCCATCATTTCCTGCTCTATGATGGGTGGCAGTGGTGGGGGGAGTGAGGCCAGTGGTGGTAGTGAGGCAGCAGCCTCTTGCAGCTTGCGACAGGCCAGGATACTGTTCCTCAGTTTTGCTTTACGTGCCTCCTCCCAGCGCTGCAGTCCACGAAACATGCCACAGTAAAGCAGCAGCATGATGGGACAAGGGATGAAGAAGGAGCACACGGATGAGTAGAGGACATAATCAGTGTTCTCTAGTTTACATTCACTGGGGTCGCGACCAGGCACATTGTTGATCCCAAACATGATGGGTGAGGCCACAGCCAAGGCCAGGATCCAGGTGGCTGACAGCAGCACCATCTGCCGCAGGTCCACATGCTTCCTGTTATAGTTAAGAGGGATCGACACAGCGATAAACCTGCAACAAAATGAGAGAAACTTGAGAGTTATAAAATAAAAACACATAAAATGGCTGAGAATGGATGTAGGACCATTGTCCACTAAAACATGATGTTAAACCCATCAAACCTACAGACAGACAAGAAGATTTTTCCTCTCAGTCCTTGCTCTCTGTGAACCATCAGGATTTGCTTATTCTTTTTGATTATTCAGGCTTTAAATGCAGCTAAAGCTTTAACTGCCTGAAAAAGCTTCAGATCATCCACGTAACCCTATGTTAGCTTCACTTTTTTTGTATGTTGAAGCTTTTAGAGAAAACAGACAAAAGGATATTGTCACATTTCCACATCAGTGCACTGTCTGACACTAAAAACCCTCAGGTAGAGATCTAAAACCACCAGCAAGTCACTTTCAGGGATAGAACAGAATTCCTTTTATTGTCACTATAGATCACTTTATTATCACTATACATTTTTACATATATATACATATATTACATTACATATACAATGAGATTAAAAGAGGCTCCTTCACAGTACAAACATATAGAATATGACAAGATAACTCAGAATAAGCAAATATAAACCAGAAGTATGGAAAAAAAAGTGGGGGGTAAGGTACGCGGTTCTATACACAAGATATAAAATATATATATACACTAGATATAAGCAATATACATAAGAATAAATATGCAGTTTGATATGCAGTCTGATATATATAGTTTGGGTTATTGCAGATTGTTAAATATTAAATATTGCACAGTGATGATGAGTAAGAAAGAGTAATGATATTGCATAGTATCCAGACATTGCACAGTATTCCATTAACAATTTAAAATAAATTAAAAAATTTAAATTTAATTTAAATGTTAACTGATTTTACAGTAGGTGGATAGACGGAAGAAGTCTGTGGGTCGGTGGTTTAGACTGTAGAATCAGTGCATGGGTTAAAGGTGGTTATGACTGGGAAAAACTGTTCCTGAGTCTGTTTCTTTTGGTGCTGATGCATCTTTAGCTCCTCCCTGAGGGACACAGGACCAAAGGATCAAAGCCAGGGTGGTAGCTGTCCTTGATGTTCTTTGCCCTGCTGAGGCAACAGGACATGTAGATGTCCGTTGGGAGGGGGGAGGGCAGCCAACGATCTTCTGTGCTGCCTTTACTACTCTCTGAAGCCTCTCCCTGTCCGGCATGGTGCAGCTGCCGTACCATACAGTAATGCAGTAAGTCAGCAAGTTCTCGATGGACCCCCTTGGTGGGACAAATAAAATATATTTTATTCTAATCTATATAAATTTTCTGACCACAGAAGTTTGGTGACTTGAGAGAAACTTGTTAAACTGATATCACATATGGAGCTTAGTGGTGGTTCTGGCAGGACATGAAAGTCAAATGCTTAGCTGATAGCTCAGTTGAGTCCAGGCCAGCCCACGTCAGCTGACACCTCAGCTGATTACTCACTGCACATTCAATCAGCAGAGCCCAATAGCGCGCCCGATTTAAACAGTCTAAACCTGACAACAATTGCTGCTCCTCACAAGTCATTTAAAACTCACCTCCACCACAGCTCCTCCTATTTATATCCCATTCATATAGTTAAATAACATGTCATTTGAGTTCTTGTGCATTGACCTTTCACCTCAACTGCTCGAGGAAAGTGGAGGGATCCTGGGTCTCTGCTGCTGTCTCTGCTCATGCCTTTCCATGATGGCTCCTAGAAGGGCAGGGAGGTGCTCTCCCTGCTCCAGGCTTCCATGCAAGTGCATGGAGGGTAGAAGCTCCCCTGTGTGAAGGGGGGGTTCTGCTGCTGCTCACTGTTTAAGCTGTTTATCTCAACCATTCACGGCAGGGTGGTGCTCTCCCTATTCTATGCTCTCTATGCAAGCACAGGGGAGGTGAAGGAGCACCCGGAACAGAGCCACGTAATACCATGCCATGAATGTAATTGTCTCAATATTATGTTATATTGAGCATGCCAATAAAAGCTTATATGACTAAAGTGTTTCCAACCGAAATACAGATGTGTGACAGAGGCATAACAATATCTACATCATCATCATTATTCTGCTTCATGTACCTGTGCAGGTGAGCACTGACCTGTCGATGCTAATGGCGCAGAGGTTGAAGATGGAGGCAGTGCACAACATCACATCCATGGTCATCAGACCATCACAGATAGTGGTGCTGAGGGTCCAAACGCCATCCTGAAACTGAGACACACAGAAACACAAGTCTGTGCTTAAGTGAAAATTAAAGTAAATGAACTTTAAAGACATGCTGTGTAAGATTTACTCCCAATCTAGTGGTGAGGTTGTATACTACGACCAACTGAATAGTATTTTTTAGCATGCACATTTCATTCTACGATAGCTAAGAAATATCAACAAGATGTCATTGTTCTATTTGGGAATAACAACACCGATATTTACTCTCAGTTTTCCCCACAATACCCCTTCCATGACACCTGTCTCCCTCACTCTCTCACATGTTTTTCAGTCATATGAACATTTTTAACATTTAATGTGGGAAAACTAGCAAGTAGTCCACCAGCTTGATGCCATAGATGGGCAATCAGGAGAGACTAACAAGAGGGTGTGCAATTATGAAATGAAATTTATTGACAGCACAAGAAGAATCTTTGGTGCTTATACCCTGGCAGGATGTAGGAACTGTGGAATATATATATATATATATATAAAGAGAGAGAGAGAGAGAGACAGAGAACAGAGCCATCTGATTGTTTTTAACATTGTGTTTCGTGTTAAAAAAATTAATTAACTAAGTTGTAGCAACAGTGTTGAATTTGTGGAGGCCAACACACATCAGATCATCAGATCATTATATGTGAAACCCTGTGATCATTTTGCAATGGTTTCGACTGTGTCGCTTTGTTCATCCCACTATGCATCATGTTTCTTATTTTGTATCAAAAAAATATCGAATTGTAACACTAAAGCATCGAACCAAACCAAACCGTGAATTTTGTCTATTGTTGCACCCCTACCAAAAAGATACACTGCAGTGACATAAGTTGTAATTTTTTGCCACTGTGAGCCTACCTGTGAGCCTCTGGTAGATGCCTGTTTTTGAGAAATCTGGCAATTTAACATATATTGATCGTTTCTCAAAAAGTTTTCTGGTAGGTAACGATGTCACTGAACGTAAAAGCGAAAAGGTGGAGCTATATTTACTTAGTAATGCCCCCAGATCTATGTATCTCTAAATGGAAAATTCGAAGCCAACCAGAATATTTCAACTTGTTGATGGAGGTTATTACAAATAATTGAGTGAATGAAAAACTCTATTTTTGTTAACAGACAACCTGAAAAATTACACATTGGGGCTTTAAAGTGTTTTTATTTTATGATACTTGATTGGCAGTATTGTGCTTTAACTCCACCACATTTCTCTGACAGTTGTAAATGATTAAAAATTAAAAGAAGCTGTATGTAAGAATTTTATTTTTAGTATGTATGTTTAGTAATCACGTAATGATCCCGATATGTCATATGACGATTACTACAGAGCATGTGCTTATTTGCTTACACACACACACACACACACACACGCACCAGCCATAGTCCAGCCAACAGCCATGGGAAACACTGTATGAGTCCTCATATGATCAACAGACGATCAACTTACAGTGTAGGACTCATTGCTTGCATGGTAGCTTCTTGTAGGATCCGCCAACCAATCTGTTAGTCGTGACAGTATTTTGAATTTAACTGCAGAACCAGTTTTTGGCAAAAATCTACACATGGTTCCCACTCTTTACCTGAAATTATTTTCCAGGACTTTTCCAGGATATTTTCAGCTGCTACACAGACAAGTTATCATGTAATACACTAATACATTGCCCTGCCCCCCTCATTCTTTGGAAGTGTTCTTTTCTACAGTTGTAACTTGCTTTACCAAGATTGTTTCTCTGTTTATTACTCAGACATTTCATGTGTAGTCAAGAGCGAGTCTAGAGTTTAGGGCTGACAAACCCATGTTGCCAACATCAAAAGACTGACCCGGCAGTGTGAGTCCAGCTAATGTACCTTCTATGCCCAGAAGGTAAGGTGACAACAGACATGCATGCGTATAACTTTTAATCTGTTTGCATTTGCTCACAAGGCAGGTGGAGGTTAAATAACTTTCCAGGATAAGTTAACTGTTTCCAAGACATTTGACCTTTTTTCCCATTTTCCAGATGTTTTCCATGACTGGAAAGTTGGTCAATCATTTTCCAGGTTTTCAGGGACACCCGGGAACCCTGCCTATATAATGCTCCTTTAAGATTTCATAACAAAGTTAGGATATTACAAAGTTGTAGTCAAAGCTAGTGATGTAAAGCGCCTTGTCTCTTAAACTGTTTTATCAAAGATACTTTTCAAACCAAAGATGTGAAATCTAATATTTAGCGCAAAAAAGACAAACATTATAAACAGTGTCTCCTCCAGTTAATCATTTCATAACAGCCAGATATATTGCAATCCATTGGTGTTGGACACAACTGGATTGGAATTTCACCTGCTGCACTGTTTTTGATTGAGCTTTGCACTCATTTGTGATACTTTTTATGAAAAGTAGCTCTTTCAAAGCACAGTACTTAGATGAAACACTGTAACCTGAGGGAGGCTGAAATGTAGCCAACCTGTTTAGTTTGAATTTGTTCACTTCCTGTGGTTGAACATCTCAGTGAAAAACTGTAAGACTACTATAAATGGAAAAATAGGAAAAAAACAAACAAACAAAAAAACCCAACGCTGACTGATGAACACTCTGCTCATACATCTTCATTGTTATTTTTTTATTGTGGTGGTAGCAGGGCCCTCACTAACCTGTGGGCCCTGGCAGAGGGCCAACCTCAAGAGGAATGTATCAACTGTTGTTGAGAGAAAGATGAGTCACAGGATGACAGAAAACATTTCAGTGAATGACAAAGGTCAAGTGTTGGGACAAATAAAATCAGAGTGTAAAATCTTAAATGGCTTTGTAAGTTTGTTTGATATGATCATAGTTTCAACAAGAGGTTACCTGAGGTTCTGAGTTAATGTTAAGTAGACAGATCACTAGATATAATATTTTTGTCATAGGAATATATAATAAATACATATATAATTAGACTTTATAAATCACAAGAATAAAGAAAAACAGAATTAAATTAGAAACTACTTAACTACAAATTTAAACTAAAATTATAACTAGATTAAAATGCACAGATACATTAAATGAATTTATTAAAACGAAATGAATAACATCATTTAAATAACATACATCTTTAGATCAATGAACTTCATTACTGACATCTCTGTTGATCAATGAGCATTAATCACTGATCATTGATCAGTGGATCAGCTGGCAGATGCTTTGATTGGATCACTGAGACTGTCACAGCTGGAAAACTTTATTTAATTGAAAAATTAGTCTTTCAAACGTGAGTTAAAACTGTGCTATTTATTACTTACTTCCGAGTAAACGAAGAGCGGCAGGACGAGCACCGCCAGCATGAGGTCCGCCACGGCAAGGCTGACGATGAAGTAGTTGGTGGTGGTTTTCAGTGCCTTCTCAGTGAACACACTCAGACACACAAGTAGATTTCCGCAGATGATGACGACTATCAGTAGGACCCCGAATACCAGTGCTGCTAGGTTGTGTCCAGCGGCCGACTCCGCCGTGCCGCTCACGTTGGCCACCATCTCCTCCATCCCGGTCCGACCCACAGCAGCGTGGACACCGGACTGTCATGCAGGCCGGGCAGGACTCTGGTCCGTGCGCTCTGATTTCATTTTCAAGGAAGCTCGACTCAGGCTCGACACTTTACCGCGCGCTCCGTAGCGCGCCGTGCGCACTTTACGCAAAGTACTCAGCAAACAAAAACGACAACAAAAAAAATCACGTGAAAGGTTAAAATGGCCGAGTTTTTGGTTTCTACAAAGAAAACATTTGTGTCTTGAAAATCCTTAAATCGACTCCAGAGCGTCTGTCTGCCCACAGGAGTAGAGGTAGCACTATGCCTGCCCGGTGCATGCATACAGGCAGCCTGTTAAAGGCCACTGAGGCCAAATTAACCTATTAAAGCCGCTTAGCAGCTGCGTTTTGCGCTGTCCTTCAGTCGCAGCAAGAGACTCTGTTAATCTGACCTGGTGTGTGTGCGTACCTGGTTTTTCCTACATTGTGGGGACTTAAACATGTTTACACACTCACATTGTGGGGACCTGTCTCCCTTGTGGGGACAAAAAGCTGGTCCCCATGATGTAAAAAACAAAAAATGAAGGTGAAGACATGACTTCAGGTGTGGTCCAGGTTAGGGTCAGGTTTAGATAAAGGTTAGACAAGTGGTACCAATAAATGGATCTCTAGGGTTTCCAGGAAAGTATCCATGAAATGAATAGAACGCAATGAAATGTCCCCCGTGTGTGTGTGGTTGAAGCTACAGTAGTTAAGTCTAAAAAGTTTTGGGACTTAGCTAGAAAATTCAAACAGGTACAACATTTAGACATTCAGTCTACTGTCTGTACATCTCACGCATGACTATGTGTGTGCGGTGTGTGGAGGGGGAGGGGATGTCTGCAACATATGCACAAGCTATGATTGAGAGGGAGCTACTCCTCCCCCTCACTCTGATTGATCAAATTCACCAGGAGCAGTAGATTTTTGCAAATCCGGCTATAGGTTGTAGGTGGAGCCAGAGGGGGGAGGATTTGTTGTTGAGTCAGAGTCAAGTGGACCACAGTCCAGCTGACTCTGACTCAACTACTTCGGATACTATGACCTGGATCAGTGAGAACCTCCACAGATACTTTGATTACAGCTTTGCACGTATTATTATTTTATTCAATTTTAATAATTTAATTTATTTTGTTTTAATTTTTATCATTTTCAGTTTTAGTTTAAATTTGTGGAAGGAGTTCAGCAGTTAGCAGCAGCACTATTGTTATAAAGTTATAAAACATTTCAAAATGCACCTCCATTGTTTGTATGTTGATGTTTGTATATTATCTTGTCTCGTTCTTGTGAACCCAATATTGTGTATCATCTCATGAGCTGAGAGTGTTGTCACACCCCTATTGTCACACCCCTGAGGCCTGTACTATGAAGCAAGTTCAATTTACCCAGGATGTCTTTCAGTTAATCTGGCTTCACTAATCCTAACAATCGCAGTCTGGCTAAGCGGTAAGTCACAGGTAGACTTAGAGTGATCTGAAGTGGTAGAGAAAATACAACACATTTCATTTCATTTGATTTTTGTAATGACACAGCTGATAATCAAAACCAGTTCATAAACAAAAGAAAACGCTGATGAACAAAAAAATGAGCTGTGAGCAGCAGGGAGGGTTGTTCAGAGGGTTTAGAATCTTGAGGGGAAAGCCAGGAGAAGGGGTCCAGCAGACGACAGCATTGATACAAAAGAATAAACATTGGTGAGTAATCTCTGGAAAAAAAAAACAATGAGCAAACAACAAGAATGTATTTCACTACTGAGTGAATCGGCCTGGTGCATTACCAATGAGTGAGAATTAACGATCTGACGACGTATGGATGACAAGCCAGGGTTTTTGTACTGAAGCTGATAATTGAAGAGAAGCAGGTCTGTCAGGTAATCAATCCTCTGCCCTCTGCTCTTGCTGGTAAGAAAGCACAGTCACACACACATACACAGGGGAGACAGTCATATAAAACTGCAAGCTGTGGTGGGCGTAACATGTTACAAAAGTAATGTAATTACAATAACATATTACTTTTTACTTCAATGCAGTATTGTAAGGTAAATGGTCAGTTTATTATACTAGCATGCTAACATAATTGTTGTTGTTGCCATGATGATGAATGAGTGGCAACAGCAGCATTTCATTTTCTTACTTTTTCCCCCTGTGTCTTCTTTTTACCTAAACTTTTCAACATTTTAACTAATACAATTCTTCCTTTTTATTGGGGTAGCTTTTTTTTTTCATGTTTTCATTTTTCCTTTTTTTTTTTTTTTTTCTTGTGTTGTTTTTTTTCCCGCTCGTTTTTGCTTTTGACTATGACAACCAGAGAGCCATTGGGGTGTTGCCCTATTGTTTCTCCAGTGATTGGCTGATGACACTTTGCTGCTCAAAGATAGAGAAATCTGATCCTGGTGGAGATAACGTGGAGGACAAGGAAACGCAGAGTAGGAGTAGAGCGCAGTGAGAAGAAAAGACGGTACAATACCACCTGTAACTATGGGGAATGTACGTTCTCTCCCTATATGACAGAAAACTGACAGTGCTGACCAGCCAACAGAGGGAGTAGCTACCAGGAGAGGAGCATCATGTGTCTCACTGAGACCTGTCAGCAGACAGCAGAGCTAACAAGACTGGCAAGAGGAAGGATGAGAAGATCTCAATGTTTATTAAGGAGAGATGGTGTAACTTGGGGCACATCAGTGTTACTGAGCAGTCCTGCTCACAGCACATTCAGCTGCTCGCTGTTAGCGTTTGGCCGTAGGAGTTCTCGCAAGTCATTGTAATAACTCACTGTTGGCCAATGCTGCAGCTACCTGTGAACTCAAAAACTGAAAACATCACACCCACAAGTCTTCCTCCTCATCTCTGAAGATTTGCACCTTTTATTTTTTATATAAACTATTTATTTATTTTTCTGTAATTTTTTTATTTTCTGTTAATATATTTTGATAATATTTTATGTTGTCAAACAGATACATTTTCCCTTAAGGGACAAATAAAAATATTCTATTCTATTCTAATATATTGTCTGATCTGTTTAGGTGCTGAGAGTTCATGATTACAGCTGGCAGGAGGTTTGGATTGTTTATTTATGTTATCGGGTGTGTTAGCATGTTATTCTTGGCCATTTTGTTTTTGCACTCTATGGGAGAGACGCAGAGAGTTCATGATTACAGTTGACAGTAAACGGGACAACTCTTGGTCCCAACTTCATCACAGCACAGAATCTAACCAGTTACACATGTATAAGATGGAAAGAATTGGTCCTAACAAAGAACCCTTTGTTCTCTGATGAAATTACTGTTACTGCTAAGAGTCATTGGAGAAGATGGCTCAACAGACCTATGACTTTCTGGCAGCATTAAAGAGGATTAATAAGAAGCTTTGGCCTGTGGGAGGGCAGTAGCTTTGATGAAGCTATCTCTTCAGGCTAAATAAAATTCTTCTTGGTTGATGGAACATTACTTCCTCTCTAAAATCTATGACTGTTGCTTTAAAGCCTGTGTATGTATGTATAAGTTAAACCAATGAAGTCTCCTCCTCTGATTCCCTACATTTTTTCTCAGTGGGGTAATAGAATCAGAACCAGAAAAATGTTATTTATCTCAGGGGGACATTAAATATGTTACAGTTACTCCAGCCATCAAAGGAACATAGCAGATTAGAATATAGCAATCAAGGTATAAATATAGAGATTAAAGTATAAATATAGAAATCAAAAATATAAATTTAAATACCACAAAAGTTTATATAATACAATATGTAGAGCAGAAGATTTTATTGTATTGAGGTATGTACACAGAATATATATATCATATTTATATAATACATTGCTGGACACCACAAGGAGGAATGACTTCCTGTGTTGCTCTGTGGTGTTTCTGGGCAGGATGAGTCTATTGCTGAACACACTTCTGTGCTCAGCCAGTATTCTGTGAAGTGGGTGAGAGACATTGTCCATAACTGAACATGATTTGGACAGCATTCTCCCGCTCTGTCACTGCTGTCGGAAATTTTAACTCCACTCCTACCACATCACCAGCCCTGCAATTGAGTTTGTTTGGCTGTTTGCATCCGCCACTCTCAGCCCATATATTACACGAAAATGTCTCCAAGATTTTTCCTTTGTTTCTTTAAAAAGTTTTGTGTGTACACAGAAGTGCACATTTTCTCATTCATACAAAAACACAAAAGTTGGGGGAAAACACTTTTAGTACACATGCCAGACCAGTAGGTGGCACTGTTATGCTTCAATTCAATTCAATTCAATTTATTTTATTTGTATAGCGCCAGGTCATAAAAACATTTATCTCATGGCACTTTACATAGAGAAACCCAACATTTCCACAATGAGCAAGCGCTTGGTGACAATGGAGAGGAAAAACTCTCTTTTAACAGGAAGAAACCTCCAGCAGAACCAGACTCAGAGTGGACGGTCATCTGCCTCGACCGGTTGGAGTGAAATGAAAACAGAGAAAAGAGAAGAGACAGAGGAAAGAGAGGGAGGGGGACAGGGGAGGGGGAAGGAAGAAAAGAGGGAGACCAGGAAGAGACAGTAGAGACTAAATGTTAACAAGTAGTTGTTAAAGTAAAACTATCATTACAACTAATATTACAATAATAATAATGATGATGATGATGATGAAGATGAAAATGATGATGTTGTCAAAGAATTGGAGTCCAACAGCTCTGGAGTCAAAACTTCCTGTAAAAGAGAAAGGGGTAGGGGGAGACACAACTGCAAGAGAGAGCAGATGATGTTAAAAATATGTAATATTTAAATATAAATATCAGGACATGAAGTGTGAGGGAGAGAAAGAGACGTGAGGAGTGAGGGACAGAGAGTCTAGCCTTCATTAAGGTTAGTCTAACCTTAAATGTAGAAAGGGTGTGTGCCTCACGGACCCAGGCTTAAGATATGATGGAGCCTGATTATTAAGGGTTTTATAGGTAAGCAGGAGGATTTTGAATTCTATTCTAGGTTTTACAGGAAGCCAATGAAGAGCAGCCAATACTGGAGAAATATGATCTCTGGTCCTACTTCCTGTCAATACCCGTGCTGCAGCATTCTGGATTACTGAAGGGTTTTGATGGAGTTACTCGAACACCCTGATAGTAGAGAATTACAGTAGTCCAGTCTAGAAGTAACAAATGCATGAATTAACTTTTCAGCATCCTTTCTAGACAGGATGCCTCTGATTTTGCAATATTACGTAGGTGGAAAAAATCTGTTCTAGAGACTTGTCTAATATGAGATACAAAGAATATGTCCTGATCAAAGATTACTCCATCCAGATTGCCATCCAGATTAGCTATGTGATCTGAAAATGATGTTCTTAGATGTTCAGGGCCAAGTATGATGACTTCGGTTTTGTCTGAGTTTAAAAGTAAGAAATTCTGAGTCATCCAGGTCTTTATGTCTTTATGATGCTTTATGTGCTTGCACAGTCATATATGAAAACAAGGAAGAAGTAATTAGCAAATATTATGTGAAACCACTATTGTGAACTCACAATGATGATAATGTGTTTTGTTTGATAGGCAGCATCAATATACTTTTAAAGTGTCTAAAAGAGGCATACTACTTATTTTGTTATGGGAAATTAACAGAAATGCCATTGCTGTCTGTAGCCAATAGGGGGCAGTGTGGTGATTACTCCGCTCTTAATGCGGTGTTTACAGCAGTCGCTTTACGGCTTTTACAGCATCGCGGTCCGTTTCCCTCATTCTGCTGAGAGAGGCTGAAATGGTCAGAAGTGGGATTTCCCTGTCTCATTTATTTCACCTGTTTGCAGGTCTGCGAATGTAAAATGTACTCATGTTTACTTTTCTAACATGTGGAGTAAAGTCTGAATTGTTTAGGGGAGGACTAGTAACAAAACATTAATATATAAAGTGACAAATGTGGTTGCTGGTTTGCCGCGATTTTTTAATATGGCGCCGCGGTAAACTCGTCCGACTTCGTGCCATTGAGGTTTATTTTGGGCTCTTGTACATTTGTTTTGATTATAATAATGTTCTGAAAACTGGAATATTTCATGGTATTTTTCAAATGTTTAAAGTCGTTTAAAATCTGTTTAAAATGGTTATTTATATGCTAAAAGTGATAAAGCTGTAAGCTCACGCACTGTTAAAAGCTATTGAATGCTTATACAATGAAAGCTGTGATTGGAACAGTGATTTTAATTTTTCAAGGTTATATGATGATGATATTGATTCGAAAGAGAGTGTTGTTTTTTTTTTATTTATTGTTTTAATAGCAAGCTGTGAATAAATTCATTCTGCTGAGCGAGGCTGAAATGGTCAGAAGTGGAGTTTCCCTGTCTCATTTATTTCACCTGTTTGCTGAACCTACATCCATCTACTCAGTACCAGTTGGTACGTGTAACAATTACACAATTAAAAATAATATAATTATTATGAAATAGTATAATGTTTTGCGTTGTCTGCGTTGACTTATATAGTCTCAGTGTTTACTTCCAAGGCCTCCTGAATGCACCCTACTAGCAAACAACCAGCAGTTAGAAGGAGAATGCCAGCAGGTTTCAATTTATCTATTCTATTAAAAGAACGAGCACCTTGCTAGCTCGTGACTGCCAGTAGTGAAAACGCTAGCAGTTGGAGGTGTGAAGCTGCACTGTGTGATGTGACTTGTGTTTTGCCCATTTTGCCTGTTCACATTGAAACACAGTGGATGTCATTTTAAAATAATCCGACTCTGGAGGGCATTGTCAGCAGCTTGCAGTTTCACACTCCTGCTACGCCATCTCTGCGTAAATGAAAGGCCTAGACAAAGAATTTTTCTGGATATGCCCACTTTCACATTTTTGTTGTGTCCATGTAAACGGCCTCTCAAGCTGCTGCCCCAGCATACAACAGTTAACAGGATTGTGCTGGCCAAACAGATGCTGAAGGACCTAAGCTTCTTCAAGAAGTAGAGGCATCTTTGGCCCTTTTTGTAAATGGCCTCAATGTTTTTGGACCAGTCCAGTTTATTGTTGATGTACACACAAAGGTATTTATAGCCCACAACCGAGTCAACTGAGGCTACCAGTATGGAGACAAGCAGTGCCCCTGCAACCAGCTCCTTTGTCATATTGAGCTGTAGATGATTCTGCTCACACCACATGACAAAGTTGTCCACCGCAGTCCTGTATTCAATCTCATCACCCTTGCTGATACATCCAGCTATCGCAGAGTCATCAGAAAACTTCTGAAGATGGCAGCTCTCTGTGGAGTAGTTGAAGTCCATGGTGTAAAGGATGAAGACATAAGGAGAGAGAACAGTCTACTGTGGAGGCCCAGCTTTGCTGATCTGACAGTTTTTCAGTCGCATGTCTGCCAGTCAGGCAGCCCACAATCCAGGACGAGAGTGGGACATCTACCTGCATCGCTGACAGCTTCTCACTCAGTAGAAATGGCAGTAGAAGAAATCTAAGAACATGACTCTCACAGTAGTAGCAATACTATGGTACTTGCGTATGTATGTGAAATGTGCATTTATTCTGTGAAATATAGGTTTATGCTGTGAAATATTAATACAGACAAGTAAGTTCTTTTGTTGCTATAGTGTTTTTTGTTTGATTAATGTTTCCTGGTTCCTTTTGCAGGCCAGCATCCTCAGTTCTCTTATCTTGGTTCCTCGTGCCGGCCAGCACCTGTAGTTCGCTCTGTTTTTGTTTTATCATTATCCAATAAACACCTTGTTTTGTTTTTACCACAATCCTGTCTCCTCGTTATCTCTTTCAGTGGTCCTGGGAACTATTTATCTTTTGTTACTCCTCTCATCCCCTATAACCTGCGAACATAACAATACCCAAACACGGATGTAGCAACCCAAAACGTCCAATACGTAATAATTTTGGCCAGTTAAATGTAATAAAGTGTCAGATTGTGAATCTGAAAAATCTCTCAGCACCCATATTTGACCACTAGAGGACTATAGAATAGCTAAGTCATGTCACAATAGCATAGGCCATGTGGCTGACAGACTTTCTTTAGCTGTCTGCAAAAACCACACTTCGTGCAGAAAAAGTATATCTCTCTCATGCCAAATTAATATATAATATGCCATCCATTATAGCTATTTTAATGAACCAAAGAAATGCAGTCATATATATATATATATATATATATTGGGTTGCCACACACAGAGCCAAAGCACTAGCCTCATCTGAAGCCCACACATTATTAGAACTGACAAAATCTGATTTTTTATCTTTCACATTGATGCTCAAACACTAAATCAGTAATGCTGTTTAAAGAGCGTTGTTGTCAGTCTCCCTCCAGTCAAGCCACTGTTTTGAAGACCTCTTCATGGCAACACTCATCCGCTAGCTTATTCTTCACCACTACCAGTGTCTAGGCCCTGGGGGGATAGATCATTCCAAGCGAGATCTTCTGTCCATGCATCGCCTCCACAGTTCCCACATCCACAGGGGTCAAAGTGCCAAACATTCTTGTGCTGTCAATAAAATTCATTTCATTCATTTTCAATTGCACACGCTCTTGTTAGTCTCTCCTGATTGAAATGCAGGTTTATTTGTTTTTTTGGGTTTTTTTTGTATACAGTGTCTAAGAGCAGAATTGCAGCCTTAAGTTATCAGGCCTTTGTCTTATAGAACCAGCTCCCAGTTTGGGTCCAGAAGGCAGACACCCTTTCTACATTTAAAGTTAGACTGAAAACTTTCCATTATGATAAAGCTTACTATTCTACTATAAGCTATAAAGTGAAAGTGATTACTATTACATCATTGAGCACACAGCACACCATGCACACAATGAAATTAACCTCTGCATTTAACCCATCACCTAAGTGAGCTGGGGACAGCGAGAGGAGAGCATGTGTGGGGACGGTACCTTGCTCAGGGGTACCTCAGTGGGCCACCACTGCCCCAATACACTATACGCAATATACAAACTATTAAATTCTATAGTTATGCCCCATCTGTAACCATATTTCTGTGTAGCTTGTATGTAAGAATGGTAACTGCACAATATACCTTTAGCATTAATCTTCTAAAAGCTATCTTTGGGCCCTGCTGGAAAATTGACTCTGACATCCAAAGGTTAGGATTCCAGTTTAGGAGTAGTGTTTAGGACTGAATTGGTTCTTGCATATTTCTGCATTGGTTAGTAGACTTATTATCATGTATGTCATGTATGTCATATGTAAGTACTCATTAATTAAAAGACCAAACTCTTCACCAAAACAATATACAGTATTTAATTTGTTCATTTATACAAGTCTTATTTTGCACAGTCAATAATCTATAGTTCAAAAAAATAGATTTCATAGAAGATTTTGTCATTACAGACCCATCCAAGCCTTACTATTATTATTTTTTTTTTTACATATTTAAAAGCTGATGAAATATATCTAAAATAAAACCTCTTTCTAGTCCACTGAAAGACCTCCTGGACCTCAGAGTTTGGTGTTAAGTGCAGATCAGAATGTCACTTGGATGTTAATTTAATTTCATCTACAGTTAAACTTGTAGGACTATCTGTTAAAACAAACTATCACCCAGAGGGCAGTATTATCATTATTGTCTAAAGGGAAACACTTGAAAAAAGCTTTCAACATTAAAACATTAAACCCAAATTACCAGAATATCAAACCAGAAAATCTGTAAAACAAGATTAAAAGTCAAAGGAGCCAAAAAAGTGAAAGGTGGTGGGCATGGTGTGTGATGAAGGAGTCTCTTCATTTTTTTGTTTGTTTGTTTGGTTGGTTGTTTGTGCGTGCGTGTGTGCGTGCATGCATGTGTGTGTGTGCATGTTGCGTGGATGTGTGTGTGTGTGTGTGTGTGTGTGTGTATTTAATGAAGGATGGAAGACACCTTTCAGCTGGAAGAGAAGAAATAATTCTGTCTTCTGCATTGCTGTTCATCCCTTTAGTTCTTCTTATCCACTGTGAAGCAAAGAGAAATATTAAGGCAATGAAACCATTTAAGCCAGTGAACTTGAGTTGAAATAATTGAAAACAAGTATCCCAACTTGGAGTAATACAGTTAAACAATTTCATCCTTTTATTTGAACCCCCAGGTTTACCTCTGGTTTTCTTGATTTTGGGGGAGCAGGGTTTGGATACTTTGACGGTGGTTTGGCACTCAGCATTGTACAGTGCCCTCTTCAGTACTCCTGATCGGCTCTTGGTATTGGTGGTGGCATCACAGGCTCCCCATGGCCCGAACTTATACTTGCAGTCGCCTTTAAGAACATGACCATAGATCTCAAGACCTTGAGCACACTGAACTCTGATGCATGTAAAGGCCTATGTTATGTCTCCAACTGCGTACTGCATGGCCATGCAGTTGTATCAGTGTAGCCGTGAACACAAAGTTCTCCATCGCTTAGTGGGTGTTGCATAAATTATCCTTGTCAAAAATGCAACAGCTGACTGCAGTTGTAATCTTAAATTTCTTGCTCTGTGGGTTTGTCCCACTCACTGTGTTAACTCCTGTGTTATCTCCCTAACAATCATTAAGTATGTTCACATGTACAGCTTTAATCCAATTATAGACTAAATCATATTCAAAATACAGGTACATGTCTTGTTACTACGCACGTGTGCCGTTCGTGTGGGTAATGGAAATGACGTGTGGGGATAGTGCGTTATGATGTGCCATATAAACGGCTCTTGTGCAATGTTCAATCTGATTGATATGAATACGATTGAGTAAAAAACTGTGCATGTAAACACACTCATTGTGTTAGGTTTTCAGCCTGAACAAGAGTGGCTCCTGTGCATGTTTAAGTCTTAGATTAACACCCAGCTTCTTCAAGTAAAACAAAGTTAGTTCTGAGTTTACTGATGTTGTATTAATAAACATTAGTTTATTAAACACAGTATGTATTAAGTCAAGTGATTACTCAGTCTAATTTACTCTGTATAAATGCAATAATTAAAGCGTAAAACACTTAAGCACAGCACATGATCTAAAGCTACATTTTAATTGGTGGTTCAGAATTCCCATGTGGTATAGCAAAGTGTGCCCTCTTTATTAAAATGTATTAGTATTATAGTAGTATTAAAATTTAATTAAGTATTATATTCATCATTTAAGAAATATAATAAATTTTAATAAATAATGTATTGTTATATTTTTGCAGAGGACATTTGTTTATATATTCACACACTTTGTGTGACACATCCTTTCACACAGAGTACACCAAATCTTGGACAGGGTGAGCCCAGTTTAAACATGGAGCAGCAGCAGATTATTGCAGTTGGGCTGCTGTTATGAGAAAGCCAGTGTAAAAAATCAAGACCTTTTAATACATGCTGGTTTTGTAGATCGTATTTCATGCCATGCGATCTTTTGTCCAATCTTTTCTGGCTCCTTTAAAAATTAAACTAAATCTACTTATGCCCTCCTGATGTTTTCTCTCAAATATCCAAGAAATCGAAAGCACCATTGAGATCTTGCATGTGTTACCAATAATAAAGTTTTTTTATAAATTAGCATTATTGAGCCCAAGTGTATCAGTCTGACCAGCAGGTATTGCCATTTGTGATTTTATATAAAGACTGCCATTTGTTGGAATTCACTGCATGAGAACTGCAGGATGAATGCAAATAAAAGATAGAGGATGAAAGGATAAATAAAAGATAAATGCTTCATATCTACCCTCACAAACACATTATACCATATGTTAATTGTTGGTGAAGTGTTAGGATTATAGCTGAGCCTTACTGATATCCTTTTTCCAGTTGCAGGGGATCTTGCATGGAATCTTGTCAGTGCGATCTTTGCAAGTGACCTCTCTCAGTCCCTCTCCACAGTCAGCATGCTCTGGCACACACCTCCCATAGTGAGTCTCTGCAATAGAGCACTCTGAGACAGGCCTGGACTTTTCATTTTTACCTGGGGGGTGGGTGGGGGTGTGGGGCAAGCAGAAAGACAAAATTGTAAATAACTGCCAGATATTTAAATCTGTCTTTGCTACACAAAGACATTGGTGCTCTTATGGAAATGCAGCATGGTGCAGAACTCCAGCCATTTTTGATGTTATTTTCTCATCATCATGAATCTTAATCTTAAAATTAATCTTAATCTCTCGCGCCACCAGGCGCGAGAGATGAGAGAAACTTGGAAATTTAAATATCACATATCACATATACATAAACATATACTTAAATATGTTTTTATGATCTGGTGCTATATAAATAAAACCGAATTGAATTGAATTCCATGTCTCTAGAGTTAGCTTCTGTGACAGAAGACAATAACAATAACAATATTAATAACAACAACAACAACAATAATAATAATAATAATGTCAAAGAATTTGAATCCAACAGCTCTGGAGTCAAAACTACCTGAAAAAGAGAAAGGGGGTGGGGGGGACACAACTGCGAGAGAGAACAGATGAGTGTTAATAATATGTAATATATTAATATCAAGACATGAAGTGTGAGGGAGAGACGAGAGGAGTGAGGGACAGAGAGAAGAGGAGCAGTGTATTGTCAGAGTTCCTCAGCAGTCTAATCCTATAGTAGCTTAACTAAAGGATGGTTCAGGCGGGTCCATATCCCACCTGGATCATCCTTAACTATAGGCTTTTTCATAAAGGACAGTTTTTAGTCTAACCTTAAATGTAGAAAGGGTGTCTGCCTCCCAGACCCAAACTGGGAGCTGGTTCCATAAGAGAGGAGCCTGATAACTGAAGGCTCTACCTCCCGTTCTGGTAAAGATAAAAAGGATTGGTCCTAACACAGAACCCTGTGGAACTCCATGACTAACTGCAGTACATATGGAAGACTCATTGTTTACATGAACAAACTGGAATCTATCTGATAGACACGACTTAAACCAAGAAAGTGCAGTGCCTTTAATCCCAACAACATGTTCTAGTCTATGTAATAGGATGTTATGATCAATTGTGTCAAACACAGCACTAAGATCCAGCAGGACAAGAATAGAGACAAATACATTGTCAGAGGCCATAAGAAGATCATTGGTAACTTTCACTAATGCTGTGTCTGTATTATGATGAGCTCTAAACCCTGACCAAAAATCTTCATAAAGACTATTCTCATGTAAGTAATCACATAGTTGAGCAGTAACAACTTTCTCCATGATTTTGGACATAAAAGGGAGATTTGATATGGGTCTATAATTTGCTAGATCACCTGTGTACAGAGTAGGCTTTTTAAGTAATGGTTTGATTACTGCAGCTTTAAAAGCCTGTGGGATGTAGCCTTTTACTAGAGATAGATTGATCAGACGCAAGATGGACATGTCAGCTAAAGGTAGGACGTCTTTAAACAGCCTAGTTGGAACAGGGTCTAAGAGACAAGTTGTTGGTCTGGATGAAGAAACTGTTGTAGTCAGTTCAGAGAGCTCTATGGGAGAAAAACTGCCCAGATAAAAGTCAGCTGTTACTGCTGATTCCAAGCACTGGGTAAGATATCAGCGCCTGAGTCACCTCGTTGGTGGGGAAGAAGCTGGCACTTGTGCGGGAGGTGGAGAGGTGCCGGCTAGATATAGTTGGGCTCGCCTCCATGCATTTCTGGCTTTGGTTGATGATCAACTTTATAGTTGTTTCATCTGACTGACTGTATGTCTTGGACACTTGGATGAAGAGAGGAGCTGAGCTGTCAACTGACTACCACCTGGTGGTGAGTTGGATCACGTTGCTGGCAAGACCTGGCAGATCCAAATGGATAGTGAGGGTTTGCTGGTAACAACTGGTGGAAGACTCGGTCAGACTGGCCTTTTAACTCCCACCTCCAGGAGAGCTTCAACCACATCCAGGGGACATAGAATCTGAATGGTCTATGTTCTGTGGGGCCATTACTAGTATGAAGCTGTGGTCGTACGGTGGCTGATGCCAGTTGTGGCAGCAATCCCCGAAACTGCTGGGTGGACACTGGCAGTCAGTGCTTGGTCTGAATTGCAGGCAGTAAATCGGACTCGCTCCCAGTGGGTGTTGGACTCTGCCAGGGCTTTGTCACCAGTCCAGGATTTATGGGCAAAGCCGAGGGATGGAGGATGTCATGTTCGGTGGCCTCAGAATCCCTGCTTTATGCTTTTTGGATGATGTGGTCCTGTAAGCTTCATCAAGCATCACTGGGGTGGATCGCAACCAAGTGTGAAGCGGCTGGGATGAGAATCAGCATCTCCGAGTCCAACTCCAAATCCGAAAAGTACCCACTCCAGTTAAGGAGTGGGTTGCTGCCTCAAGTGAAGGAGTTCAGAGGTTCCGAGTATTATGGAAAAAATCATAAGTACTGACACTGGCACTTTTATAGTTAAATTAAGTAAATTAAGTCCAGATGGACATTTTGAAGCTTTGTCATTATTGGGTTAAAAATGTTGACATGTCACTTCTCATGTCAGAGTCTCTGCTTTGGATTGAATGGATTTCTGGAGATTTATTCTGACAGGAAATGAGTGATGTGACACTGTGGTCCAAGTCTGTATGTACGGGATCAGGTTTGATGCAAACATAAAAACTTCACACAAATTATGTGCAACATGATACTACAGTTGTGTAAGACTTCATTTTCATCTGAGAGAACAAGTTTCACACTGATAGCTTGAATATGTTTGGAATCTGTTTTCCATCAGAGCTGCACTTGTTTTACAGTGAAATGTGTCTCACTTTTATCTTGACAGGAAAAACTTGTTTTTGTATTCTAAACCTCAGGTCCATGCTAAGAAGTTTGTTTGAGACATGTTTAGTTTACACATTTCTTATAAAGATGTATCCCCCTCAAACACAATGTATTTTTGTTTAATATTACTTATTACTAATTACTAACGTATTACTAATTTTTTATAGCTAATAGCTTTAATAGCTTGTCAGTTAATTTTCTATGGAAGTCCATTTGTGCCTCTGCCATGACAAAAAACACAATCGAAGTCAGTATAATAACAGAATTGATCTACCAGACATTACAGTTCACAATTTTTTACAGTTTATACTATAGACCACAAGATATATTTGATGGATGAGGCTACAAGTCAGTGCAAACAGTATAACATACTGTAAGCATATTTCTGTGCTTTTATTTTGATACAGGCTTTTTCCTAGTGACCAAGTTTTAAAGAAGGTTCAACATTTTAATAAATGTTAGAATGTTAACAGAACAAGGTGAGGCCTCACCTCTGTGATGTTTGAGTCGCTTACTGGCCTCGGTGCTGAGCATCAGGAGAAGGACCAGGAGCAGTGTTGCTGAGAATAAACTTCGCATCCTGTAGAGCCATGAAAAAAACTGGTGAGAATTTAAAAACAGGATCTGCTTTTCTTTCTTTTTTTTTTTTTACATAATTGTAATCTGATTTCTTGTCTTTTATTGACTGGCATGATCCTGTTGTTTAACTTAAGCATGATCTTGCACCAGACGACCCAGCCAGGGGCCAGATGGTCCAAATTTAAATCTGACTATGGTCTTCCCAGGATTATAAAAGTAGGCTAATGCATTCAGATAATGTTCCTACTGTCACACAAACACAGTCATCGTATTTATTAGTAAGATTTCAGCTTGTGTCTCTGTTTCCCGCTTCGGCATCTGATGAGCTACAGCAGCATCAGCTCACACAACAGGCTCTTCGCTCCACTCTGATAAAAAGAGAGTCAATTACCCATAAAGCCCCTCTGTCCCATTCTGTTATTGTGCTGAGAAATGACAGGCTCTTCTTTCAAACCTCAGTTAAAGCAATGGCCCTCTTTCACATGTCAGCTGGCAGGGCAAATCCAGTTCTTCTCACTCCTCCTGCGGCCTTTTATGAGCAAAGAACCAGCTCTCAGCAGGCCTCCAGTCTGGAGGGTGGGGGGTGAGGTGGAGGGGAGGAGGAGGCTGAAAGAGAGAGGGTTGAGGAGGCGAAGCAGCATCTGAAAGAGCCCTTTAGATTTCTCCTCAAAAGAATACTGATTCATTGGCCCAAAACAAAGCCTTTTCTAGCCTGGTTTCATTTCTCTAAAGCTGAACGCAGATTCCATGCCACGTCTTAGAAGCAATGCCCACCCACCCGCTCCCCCACCCCCACTCACCCGGTCCACATTGCCCTGAATAGAAATCTATTTGCATAAGAAAACAATGAGATCTCAGCATGAAAAACAGAAGAGGGATGCTCCCTTTGGTTGAGGACTGGGAACAACATTAAGAGGAACTTCCTCCAGAATCTAAGTGTTCACCCTCACATCCGGAGCCAAAGAAGCTATAGAGTTTTTCATGCAGCACCTCCTGAGCGAAGGAAAAGAACCGCAGACAAATTCCTTGTATGTGTTCACATACTTGGCCAATAAAGCTGATTCTGATTCTGAAGATGTCACTCCTGATGTTCAACAGCACACTCTCCTTGAACAGTCAGTTCTTTCCCTCCAGCTTTGTTTTTTGTCTTAATATAAATACCATAGGGGGAATTGGAGCCCCATTAATTCAAACGAAACAAACATCTGAAGTCACTGTAACTGTGCCAGAGCCTAAAACATCTGCACAGCTGCTCGTGAACAACATGACTCTCATATGCATAAACTCCTTCTCACTGAACATTTTGAAAGTGAGAAGTACTTTTAATATGAAGGAGTTCTGGCATCTGAGTGTTTTATTTAAAATCTTTTGGTCCAAAATCAAGTCTTACAAACACCCACTTCCTTTAAATGCTTTCTGTGTGAAATGAACCATTGAGCACCACTGATTAATTTTCAGATTATTCTTGATATTAGTGTTGCAAAATTATAAAAATGCTGAGTCTGATTAACACATTCATTTCACTAACAAGACACAGAAAAGCAGGAAATCTTCTGAAACCTGAGGTTTTTTTAAATCTTTTTTTTATTTGCAGATTTAAACTATCAACTAAGCAGTCACTTCTGTTTCAATCACAGATTTGAGTTATGAGGTTTGGTAAATAATCTAAAACACACAATACTGATTAAAATGTGAGTGCATAAATTAAAAATTTGAAACTTACTTGCCAGGCTCACAGGAGCAGCCAGTCAGTCAGAGCTGTGGAGTCGTCACCTACTGCTGCTGCCTGCCTTCAATGGCTCCTCCTTAACACACACACTCAAACACACACACCCCTCCCATCACGCTGAAAACCAGCCTCATCTCAAGCTTTAATCTACACCCTGATGAAAAGAAGCTCTAGCCCATAAACTTTCAGTGTGTGTGTGATAAAGGAAGGAGTGTCTGAGCTATGCTACCATACCGGTTAGGTGAGTAGGTAAACTAATATTCACTGTCACAACAGTTGTTAGTGGTGACACGCACACACACACACACAGGATTACAATGGCAGGATAATTTAATATTTACAAAGATACTAAATTTGTATAATATCATATTATCCTGCCATTGTAATATTCTTAGTGTATTCTACTGCTCTTCTACTTTCTCTGTCCCTAATTCTAATTTTGAACTACTTATATACAACTTAGCATCAGGGTGGACTGCAAAGAAAGAATTTCATTACACAGGGAAAACTTGCTTTTTCGTATATGACCATAAACACTTTGAATCTAGAACTTTACAACCTTGATTTACTGCTTCCTTTTGATGAAACCACACATTCTGTCACATCACTAACATGTCTGGCTTAAAAAACATTCAATTACATTATCCTGTCACTTAAACCTGGAGTGACACTTTTATTAAATGGAATATGTTTAGATTAATTATATTGATCCAATTTTCAGAGTAAGTGACACAGCCGCAGGTTATGGGTTCATTATTTATTTTTCTGTCCACACAAAGACAAAACGATTTAAAATGTTAGAACATCAGTTGCACTGACAGAAGAGACAAACAAATGGTTGATATTTTTCAGCAAGTTCCCACTCAGACATCAGGGATACTATCATATTATTCTGTGAGCTCTGTTGCAATATGACAAATTTCCTGTGTAGTTTTTAAAATGACTAATTTCTAACTTCTTAATATTACTCAATTTGATTGAGTGCTATTGAATTTTACTGGGTTCTTCTGGATTTACCTAGTGTTTTCTGCTCAGACACATTGGAATAAGAGCAGAAAAGTCTCTTGCTGCTCTCATGGCTCAGTCATGCACGGAAGCCATTGTTGTAGAACAGGAAGCGATAGACCAGCTCCTGTCCTGTCCTCTATCAGGTCCTCTGTCTCTGTTGGGACTAGTATCCTCCTGCTTTTGTTTTAAACCACCAACACCATCCTTTGGCACAGTCCTTTGGCACAAGAATAAAAGCTTATATCAAGCTTATAAAACACCTATTTCCTGTTGCTAGAAGATGGTGATTAAAGATGGCAGAGGATAAGACTTTTGCTATGAGATGAACATACTCTTACATTATTACACTTACATTTACACTATTTTGTTTTTGTCCTTCTTTCTGATGAACTGAAAATAGTGATATTTTCAGTTCATCAGAGAAAAGGCCAAATACAAAATAGTATGTGTAAGTGTAATCTCTGTGTAAATCAGAAAGACCAAAACTTTTTACATCATGATATAGCACAAGCAATTTAAAGGAACATCTAGAATGGTGCTACACAAGTACTCAGCTAGCCCAGAAGAAAAACTGTCACAATCTGCTCTGCCTTTCTTCTGCTCCTTGTCAAACCCACCTGGCCACTGCATGCACTTGCAGTGGAAAATTCCACTCCTGCTCTGCCACTCCTACAGCCACACCTCCTCATCAGCTCAACAAACTCACCTGTTTCACCTGCACCTATATATGCAGCTCGCCTGCGCGCACGCCTGGTTGTCTTTGCTTCCATGCCTGACTCTCCAGCACCTATTTCCGGACTGGTTCCCTGTTGTCGACCCACTTCAGGTGGGGGGCAGGCAGGTTTGGCAGGGCCCTGCCGGTCTCAACCTGTCTCCTGGTCTGAGTCCAACTATGCGAGTCAGGATTTATTTTGCCATCATGAGTTAAATAAAGACTGTGATATCCCAAACCAGATCTCTTGTGTTGCATTTGGGTCCACTATCCCAACCATGACAAGAAACAATAACAATTTTAACAGAATTTAATTCTTTATGACTCTGGCTGTGATTGTTACTTGTATTGCACTGCACACCTTCACTACTCCAATTATATTGCATTGTATTATAATGTAAATATTCATTATATTATGCCAGAGCTGTTAAAATATAGAGTGTGGCCATCTGGACAACAGGGCGTTCTTCCCTATGATTACATATTGACGAATTTAAAAGAAGATAATGTCCAATTGTTGCAAATTGAACATGGCCATATATATATATATATATATAAGAATGAACATATGTATTAAATTAGATAGAATGTGAAATGGTTGTCTCCGGTTAAACTTCCTCAAATAGGCATAGGTAGGGAAAAAAAGGGAGATAGGAAAGTAGCAAATATGTCAAGAAAGGGAAATACCGAAGTACAAAGACATTGTAACCAGAGAATAAGATAATTAAATGAATAAGAATAGAATGTTATTTTAGTGGTCATAAAATGTTGTGATTAACAATGATTGACGTAACTTAAAATGATTAATGACATGAATGATTTGGCTATGTTAAAAGCGTAATACAATGACTATATGTTAACAATACAATGACATATATGTTAACAATACTAGAGTGTGTAGTGATGAGTGTGTATATCTAGTTAAGGGTAGGGAGGAGGAACTGGTAAAATCAAAATACAGAATCTTGCCAGATTCTGCATTCTTTCAACATCAGTCACCTGTGGGAAAGGAACCCCTCATCGTGCCACCAACAAGTAGAGACGGAGTTCATTGAGCAACACTTCCATCTAAAACATTGCTTCAGAGAAGATCTGCTGACCAAATCAAGAAAAGGATGGTGAGAGAACAAACAAAGTAGCCAACGGGCAGTGGATTACAATTTGTTCTTCAAAGTGATTTTGCTCAACCTGACTACATAAGTTCAGACTGGTGGGAGACTCTGGGACTGTGGATTGGGTTGAGGGCTCCTACCTCAAGTCTGGGGCTGTAGTAGGGACTAAAAGGATTCTAGCAAAGGCCAAGCTGCGAATCCCTCCATCTCCACATCCAAAGACCATCAACAATTATCCATCAGCATCAGTTCTTGAGTATAACGATTTTAGTCAAATAGGTTTACTAGAGATTTGTCAGTAATTCATTAATTGAAATGTTATTGAGCTGTTTGCTTTGCCCTTGCTAAAAATAAAAATATAAGATTTGCATTTAAAATAGAAATTGTAGACATTATATTATTAATCCTTCCTCAGACAGTAATTCAGAGACTGTGCATATTAACTGACAGGTTGTTCTGGTTCACTGAAATATAAACATATCCTTGTGGTAACTCAGACCACAAAATATTATCCTAGCAACCATACCAAGAGCACAAATCATTCAGAGGACAGCTGTCATTAACGAGCGTGGCTGGTGGTGTCCAGCAGCTCAGGGGCCGCTTGGCCAGGGGCAGCATTAGAGCAAGCAGGATAGGCACTAGGATGAATACAGTGAGAAGCTAGGTGAATCTCCTTGCACCAGCTTAAGCATTGAAGCACAAACAGTTATCAGTGAGATTTTAGGGTTCTACACAACCAAAGTCCAAGAGACCTGGGAATATGAGTCTCCAATGTCTGGACCATCTGGTGCCACCAAAGCTACCATTGAACCCAGAAACTTTAATTGATTTTAATATTCATGTAGACGTTGATAATGACAGCCTCAGTTCTGCGTTTAACCTATTGTTTGATTCAATTGGCTTTTCTCAGCACATAAACAAACCTACTCACTGTTTCAACCACACCCTTGACCTTGTTCTCACCTATGGTGTTGATGTTAACAATTCAATAATATTTCCTCATAATCCTCTTCCCTCTGACCATTTCTTAATAAGGTTTGAATTTACAGTGTTAGATTACACAACTTCTGAGAAGCAGTTTTACTACAGTAGGTGTTTGTCTGATGATGCTGTGGCTAAATTCAAAGAACAGTTATCTATCCAAGTGCCATATAAGAATACAGCAGAAGATGACTATCTTAAATATAATGCTGCACAGGTTGATCATGGTTTTGACAGCGTTGCCTCTAGCCTACATTCAATACTTGATGCTGTTGCCCTACTGAGAAAGAAGGTAGTGAATCAGAGGAGGAGAGTTCCTCCTCTGATTCACTACTAGGCTTTAAAGCAACAGTCACAGATTCTAGAGAGGAAGTGGCATTCAACCAAACAAAAGGATTTTATGTAGCTTGGAGAGATAGTTTCACGGAATATAAGAGAGCCCTCAGAAAGGCCAGAGCCTCGTACTATTCTTCTTTAATTGAGGAAAAAAAAGGACAATCCCAGGTTCCTTTTCAGCACTGTAGCCAGGCTGACAGAAAGTCATAGCTCTGTGGAGACGTCTATTCCAATAAACCTTAGCAATAATGACTTTATGAACTTTTTTACAAATAAAATTGTTGTCATCAGAGATAAAATTAGTTACATCCTCCCCACTTCAGGAGCTGATATTTCACCCAGTGCAGTAGACTTGGAATCAGCAGTAACAGCTGATTTTTATCTGGATAGTTTTTCTCCCATAGACCTCTCTGAACTGACTACAACAGTTTCTTCATTCAGACCAACAACTTGTCTCTTAGACCCTGTTCCAACCAGGCTATTTAAAGATGTCCTACCTTTAATTGACACATCCATCTTGAGTCTGATCAATCTATCTCTAGTAAAAGACTACGTACAACAGGCTTTTAAAGCTGCAGTAATCAAACCATTACTTAAAAAGCCTACTCTGGACCCAGATGATCTACCTAATTATAGACCCATATCAAATCTCCCTTTTATGTCCAAAATCCTGGAGAAAGTGGCTGCTGATCAACTATGTGATTACTTACATGAGAATAGTCTTTATGAAGATTTTTGGTCAGGGTTTAGAGCTCATCATAGTACAGAAACAGCATTAGTGAAAGTTACCAATGACCTTCTTATGGCCTCAGACAATGTATTTGTCTCTATTCTTGTCCTGCTGGATCTTAGTGCTGCGTTTGACACAATTGATCATAACATCCTATTACATAGACTAGAACATGTTGTTGGGATTAGAGGCACTGCACTTTCTTGGTTTAAGTCGTGTCTATCAGATAGATTCCAGTTTGTTCATGTAAACAATGAGTCTTCCATACGTACTGCAGTTAGACATGGAGTTCCACAGGGTTCTGTGTTAGGACCAATCCTTTTTATCTTGTACATGCCTCCCTTAGGCAACATCATCAGGAAGCACAATATAAACTTCTTGTAAACTTCTATTGTTATGTGGACGATACCCAGCTGTACTTATCTATGAAACCAGATAAAAATAAACCAGGTCATCAAACTTCAGGATTGTCTTAAAGACATAAAGACCTGGATGACTTACTTTTACTTTTAAACTCAGACAAAACCAAAGTCATCATACTTGTGCTATAGGATTAGACTGCTGGGGAACTCTGACAATACACTGCTCCTCTTCTCGCTGTCCCTCACTCCTCTCACCTCCGTCTCTCACTCACACTTCATATCTTGATTACATATTATTAACACTCATCTGTTGTCTCTCACAGTTGACTCCACTCTGAGTCTGGTTCTGCTGGAGGTTTCTTCCTGTTAAAAGGGAGTTTTTCCTCTCCATTGTCAGCAAGCGCTTGCTCATTGTGAAAATGTTGGGTTTCTCTATGTAAAGTGCCTTGAGATAAATGTTTTTATGATCTGGCACTATATAAATAAAACTGAATTGAATTGAATTGAAAAAGTATCCTGAGGACGAGGAGGAGAAGAGGAAAAAAGAGAGCTATCAGACTCAGGTAATGAGAACACCTAACAGGTCACCTGCCCCGGAGCCCTACAACAGGCCAGCAGAGAGGCCTCCAGCCAACTAAGCATCCACCCCTAAACCAAGGCCAAGGGCATCCCAGCCCAGCAAGAGTACATACCTACCAAAGAAAGAGTACAACAAATTAACACCAGCTAAAAGCAAGGCCCTAGCTGACTCTAGCCGACTCTGGGGAAGAGGTGTTGATGACCCGCAAACACCTTGAACCAAAAGGACACCTAATGATCCAACTGGCAAATGGAGTAGTGGAGAAGATGCCATTTGGAATTTTGAAAGGAATTGTGTGAGTGTTGGGACCAAGTGATTTAGTATCACTCAGTGACCTAAAGGTGTTAAAAGGACAGAAAGCCTGTAGGGCAGCATGGCCCAACAAACAAATAGGGAAACTGCAAGCAAGAATAGTCCATTGGATAGTCCATGGACTGCCAGTAAATGAAGGTGTATTCCATATTTAAAAGTGTCTACTCTCTGTGGTGCCCTCAGGTGAGCATGGCACTAAGGTTAAGGTGAACAACGAAGGTATTGGGGAATCTAGCTCAAGGACAAAAGATTCAAGTCATCACACAAAGCCCAGTGGAGTTACAGCCTCTTCTCAGTAGAAAATAAATATCCATTGGAAGAAAAAGAACTTTTAGCCAGGTATTGGAATGTGTTGAAAGAACTAGCTCAAGGACAAAAGATTCAAGTCATCACACAAAGCCCAGAATACCCAGAGTAAAGATAACACTATTTATTGGGGATTCATCTTGGCGCAAGAAGATGATGAAAGGTACCACCAGAACCTGACACAGCAGCAACAACAAGAAGGCATAAACCTTTTCAACTAATGATCCTAGTGAAGAAAGAGGCTAAGAGAGGACAGTGTAACTGGATGCACCCAGAGAAGGAAACTCCGAAGTGGTGCTGCAACTGGGGATGCAAGCCTCTACCGGGTAAACCAGGTTATTTGGAGGAAGAGGCAACTTTTGAGGCACCCAACTGCAATAAATCTTGTCTGGGAGTCTTCCTGAAGTGGGGATCTTGGTGGAGCTACAACCTGGCCTGTGACAGCACCAACAATAGATTCAACTGAGACGATAAATACAATCACACCAACTTCCACCAACTAGTAGACCGACACTACTCACACACACAGCAGAAGGATAGGAACATTTGACAAGAATGTTTTTATTAGAAACTCAAACAATTGGCCCCTTGTTATTGGAATGTCAATACGGAATTCAAACTCAACTCAAAATTTTATTGTGAACAAAAGCCACTACCCCTGCATATTATAATCAAAAAGGGTTCTATGGCTCAACAGAATGCAGAACAAATGCTGATTGCGAAAATTGGTTAAATTAGACCCTACTATGAGTCTGGACAGTCCAAGTGAAACACTTTGTTGGAGCCTTCCAACAAGGCAATGCGATAATAGGCCAAGGTCTTAGAGGTCTGTATTTGACAGAAATGTATGTCCAAAAACTCCCCAAACCAACAGATTTGGTGACAGTACCCACAAGGGACCAAAAGATCGATGAGTGTGTAGTGTAGTTAAATGGGACTAACTATATAAGCCAGGGCTGTCAAATATACGGCCCGTGGGCCAAAACTGGCCCACTAAGAGGTTCAATCTGGCCAGCTGGATAAATTTTGAAAGTAAAAAATCGTATAAAAAAACAGGAAATCAAAATTCTTAATAAAATGCTATTCCTTAATCATCCGCTAGGGGTGCCAGAGAAGAGGGGCACACTGTTTTAATCATAGAAAAGAAGATGCACAACTCTGCCACTCAGACTAAACAGCAGATGGTAACAATGTGCCCTTTGCTAGTTAGGTTATTTTCTACTCACCTTGACTCCGCCAAAATGTATTTGTCAAAAAGGAGAAAAGTGGATACCGATGGTAGGGTTTTTCAAGAGAAATGGACCGCTTCCTGTTTATTCACAGAGATAAATGGGAAACCTGTGTGCTTGGTGTGTAATCAACTAGTGTCAGTGCTCAAACTAATATTCAGCGCCAATATGAGACTCATCATGGCAAAAAATACAACATCTTGCAAGGGTGACTGAGGAGAGAGAAAATAGATGAATTGCTGGCGAGTCTGACGAAACAGCAGTCGATTTTCACCTGGAGCCAAGAGGCCAGTGAAGCAGCAGTAAAAGCCAGCTACTTAATTGCTAGTGAAATAGCATTAGCATCAAAGCCGTATTCTGAGTTCGTTAAAACAAGTATGATGAAGGCTGCAGAACTTGTGTGTCCTGAGAAGTGACAAGCATTTGCCAACATCAGTCTGTCGAGGAATACTATAGCAAAGAGGATATCAGAGCTGTCGATATCCTGGCCATATTTATTCGTGGAGTTGATGAGACATTGACCACTGAGGGGTTCCTTGAGTTGGTGCCTAGGACTCCACAACAGCTGAGGACATTTTCTGCTCTGTGGTTGGTCGGAGTGGACTGCTCCTACGCCGTCAGCCTGGCTAAAGATGGTGCGCCATCATCCAAGCCAGAGGCCTGAGTCATCATCAGTTTGACTGTCTTTTCAGTGACCATCACGTTACTCATACCCTTCCATACTGCACTGAAGATGGTTAAGCAGAGGTACTATGCTGAGGTGTTTTTTTTTTTTTTTTTTTTTAATCTACGTGAGGTAATTGGACAATTCATGGAGAAAAAAGGAAAGCCAGTGATGAAATTACAATGTCAGGAATGGCTGCAGGACCTTGCATTTCTGATGGATATTACAGAGCACTGGAATAACAAAATGTTGCAAGACCACGAAAAAGTTGTCACAGTTTCATGACAGCATACGTGCATTCAAGTTGAAGCTGACTTTATGGGAGACACAGCTGGCAAGTGGTGACCCTGCCCATTTCCCCTGCCTAAGAGAGATATGCGCAACAAGCATTAATGCTAACATGAAACAGTATAAAGACAAGATTGCAGGATTACTGTGTCAGTTTGAGAAACGGTTTCAGGTCTTTGGTGATCTTGAGAAAGAATTTGCAGTTTTTCGCTCACCCTTCACAGTCAAAGCTTCTGATGTGCCTGTTGACATCCAACTAGAAATAATTGATTTGCAATGTGATGCAGATTTGGAGGACAAGTTTACCTCAGTGGGCTTGGACCCATTTTATCAGTATCTCTTTCCAGGGTACCCCAAATTAACAGCCCTGACTGCAAAAATTTAGAGCATGTTTGGGACAACTTACCTTTGTGAACAAAGTTTTCTCAGTAATGAAAATCAATAAAACAAAACTGCGCTCAAGGCTCACACACAAGCACTTAAATGACATTCTGAGATTGGCTGCTAGTCAGGACATGACACTTGATATTGATGCACTTGTGCAGACCAAAAGATGCCATGACATGACTAATTCCTTTAAAATGCTGCTTCAGACACCGATTGCACTTAAAGAATACAGTTCACAGAATACAGAAAATGAATTGTTGCTGTAGAAATAGTTAAAAAAAAATGTTCAATTTAATGTAAGTCAACAGCTTCACTACAAAAAAGTTTGGTTTGGTGGAATCCTATTGTTAATAGATTGTTAAGGTATTTCAGTTCCAAATACCTTTGACTTAAAATTTTGTTTGTATTTGTGCAAACATTTGTATAAAAAATTGTTCATAAAATGTTTTGTAAAAGGATATTTCATTTAATATGGAGATTTTCTAATGTACTTGTACTTCTTTTCATGAAAACAAAGGGTAAAAAACATGTTATATTATGATTGTACTGGTCCGGCCCCTTTGACATCTAATTTGGCTGTATGCAGCCTCTGAACCAAAATGAGTTTGACACCCCTGATGTAAGCACTAGAAATTCCCTGAGATGCCCATTATGGCAAGAATGGCTCAAAGTCTGGTGAGAGTGGCAGAAAGTCTGGGGAACTTTGGGGGAGGTTTGACTGCACTGGATTGAAGAACAAGAAACAAGAAACAAGACAGTGAAGGATGTGTCACAAAGCTGGAGAGAGAGCCACACCAGAGACAAGGGCTCTACTTGGTGGGAGTTACAAGAAGACAAAGTGAAAAATTGGGTACTGCCATGTCTGTCACAATCACCTAATTGTTGGGTTAAGTACCAGTACCTAGCAACAGTGTATTTAAAAGACTAAGACATTTGGCCTGCATGTGGAGCCACCTGAGCCATATCTTAGCCCAAGGACATGTAGAACAGAGTATGACGTGTGATCCGGCTAATACTACATACAACATCTCACTTGCAAGACAATAATTCAAAGAAGTTTCTGGCTGGAAAGATCACTGTCAGAAACATTATGGTGAAGAATACCACGCTCATGAGCAAGAGCTGATATGGAAGAAGGTAGGGGGAAAATGTCAGTGTATAGTTCAAGAGTTCGGACAGAGAACTACAACTGACTACTGACTACTAACTACTAATGGCTGACTATGGTTGGACATTAAAGAGTTTCTTTACAAATTGTGGGGTGAATACACATGGAAAGCATCCTTTTGTAAGTATGCTTTGCTGTGGAAATAAAATATTGCATCGAAACTGACATCAATGTGTCTGTGCTCATTCTGGGGGGACCACTACCTGCCCCACTACCTGTGGGATATGGCGACCCAGTGTCATCAGGAAGTCTGGACGAGGGGGTGACACTGGTGGGGATGACGGGCCTGGGTGGACCTCCAGGTGGTCCTCCATAAATGATCTTCCAGACAGTTCATCACCATCCCCTGGCCAGGCACGTGGGGTATGATAAAACTCTGGAGCAGGTAATGGCCATATTTTACTGGCTGGGCATCAACTACACGAACCATCAGAGCCTGGCCTGGAAATGCTCTCCTCCAGCTGCAGGACTGCTTCGCCTGCACAGAGTGGAGCAGTTTTGAACATCAGGACCTGGACACACACACTGAGTCTGTCCTCTTCTACAGGTGCTGTGAAGAAAACGTCATAGAGGAACGACGCATCCAGGTTTTTCCAAGTAGAAAGCCCTGGATGAGAAGTGAAGTCCAGACTCTAATCAGAGCTTGAAACTCTGCCTTCAGGAAGGGGAACAGAGCTCTCTACAGCACTGCCAGAGCCGACCTGCGGAGGGGCATTAAAAAGGCCCTGGCGAGGGACAAGTTTAGGCAAAAGGTGGGGGAAACCCCCATGCCCAACCCACTGTCCTGTGGTACCCAGCTCTCACCGTCCCAGTAGGCACACGTGGAAGGCCTGCAACAGCAATTTGCTGACGTGTTCTCTCCCCTCGCAGGGCACACCGACCTCATTCAGCACCACATAGAAACCTCCCCAGGGTTGACAGTACATTCACATCCCTACAGGCTTCCTGAAAACAAATGCAAAGTAGTCTATTACCCCCATGCTGGACATAGGGGTAATAGAGGAGTCCCACAGTGCCTGGTGCAGCCCCATCCTTCTGGTGGGTAAGAAGGATGGGTCTGTCCGGTTCTGTGTGGACAAGGTAATGAACTGTCACGTTTGATGCATATCTGATGCCCCGGGATGACGAATTGGGGCTTGGATCCACTCTGTACAGGTTGTACCAATTCGTCATACTGCGGTTCAGGTTGTCTGGAGCCCCAGCCACATTTCAACACCTCGTGGACTGGATGCTGCAGCCGCACACTGCATATGCTGCAACTTATCTGGATGTGATAATCCACGGCAACAACCGAGTGGAGTATGTGCAGCCTGTGGCTGCAGTGCTTGAGTCCCTGAGGCAGGTGGGGCTCACAGCCAACCCGAGGAAGTGTGCAGGATGGAGGGAGGTACAGTATCTGGAGCATTGCTTGGGCAATGAGCAGGTGCACCTGAAGGCAGACAAAACTACAGCTGTCACAGCCTGTTTGAGGCTGGTCCATGCACCTGGTTTGAGTACCATTACAGGGATATTCTAGTAAGTAAATACACTTAGTTACTTCCCAACACTACTTAACACAGAGCCCATTAGCTCTGCTGCAATATGACAAACTTCCTGCGTAGTTTTTAAAATTACTAATTTCTTCTTAATCTTACTCAATTTGATTGAATTCTATTGAATTTTACTGGGTTCCTCTGGGTTCACATAGTGTTTTCCGCTCAATGAGACACATTGGAATAAGAGTAAAGAAAACTTGCTGCTCTCATGGCTCAGTCATGCATGGAAGCCATTGTTGTAGAACAGAAAGTAGGTGACCAGCCCCTGTCCTTACCATTAGACCCTCTGTCCTGTTGGGATTAGTATCTTCCTGCTTTTGTTTTAAACCAATAACACCAAGAGTTCTTTGGTACAAGAATAAAAACTGAGTGAATAAAACACCTATTTTCTGTTGCTGGAAGATGGTGGTTAAAGATTGAAGATAGCAGAGGATAGGACATTTCCTATGAGATGGACATACTCTCACTATTTTCAGTTCATCAGAGAGAAGGACAAGAACAAAATAGTGTAAGAACAAGTGTAATCTCCGTGCAAAACAGAAAGAACAAAACTTTCTACAATTGAAATTGCACAAGCAATTTAAAGGAATATCTAGAATGGTGATACTCTGAGCTAAGTACTGAGCTAGCCCAGAAGAGAAACAATAACAATTTTAACAGACTTTAATTCTTTATGACTGGCTTGTTACTTGTATTGGACACAAGCCTTCACTGCTCCAACTATATTGTATTTTATTGTATTATATTATATATATTAAGTATATCATGCCAGAGCCATTAGGATATAGCTTGAGAGTTAGAGAGTTTGGCCATCTGGAACCTATCCCAGCTGCTTATGGTCGCCTTCTTGCTGTAAGGTGACAGCGCTAATCCCTAATCCTGCCTGGGCCTGCTCTGCTCCACATGTTCCACCCATCTCCCAGCCTTGCAAAGGCCCAGTGACCACAATATATATTGTGAGAAGGTGAATTCTTTCTTTCTCACCATTTGATTGTTTGAACTATGGCTGCTTAATTTCCCGAACTGTCAGTGCATCGCAGCAGCACCACAGGATAAGAAGAGACATTGTGCACTTGCTCACACACCCACACATAAGTTTCCTGGTTTAGCCAAATATGGTTTGTGTCACTGAAGTTCCACATCTACGCGGACCATCAGCGCCATGTTGGTTCTCGGCCTCGCCATTTCATTATAGGCCGGTCTGGTCGCAGTAGGAGCAGCCATTACTGTTTGTAGCGTGATACTAGCAATAGCAACACCAACCGGCCCAAACACAAATAACACCATTGTGTTAGTGTCTGAAGGTCGCTGGTATTACAACATGAATTTCTTATATGTGTTGTGGGTAAATAAAATGTAAATATTGTATGATAATATGTTTGGGTATATTTATGGTTAAAGGTACTGTTATGGAGATGTCAATAATAGCTTGAGTTGTTTGATAACTTGCCTGTAGCTTCCCCATGGCCGTGGTATGGTCTGATTACATGACCAGTGGTCCAGTCTCCCACCATTCAACAGTGTATTTAAGAGGCTCCTGATTTGACAGGTGAGGAGTGTGGGAGAAGGTGCTGCTGGTTGCCAGAGAGAGCAGTAAGAGCAGTGAACTTATGCCTTAGTGATATTAATTATTGATTGTTATTAATTCTTTTCTTTTTATTTTGTTCTGGAGGGATTGGTCCCTGGGTTCCGTAGTTGCTTTAGCATTTTGGGAGTAGTTTTGAATTTGTTTATGTATTTAGTTTCTTTTTTTGTGTGTGTGTGTGTGTGTGTGATGTTCACACTCTTTTTGAATAATAAAAGCAACATTTCTTTTGAATACAACTTTGACTGCTGTAGGCCTATTTTTACACTGATCCACTACATCCAGTCAGCCAGTGTCCTCTTTGATGAGGTGCCTTTGTGGGTCTCTCGCATATGTATGGAAATCATCTTTTTGTAAGGATACTTTCCTTGCTGTCAATGACAATGATATTTACAAGTCTGTCAGTGGAGAAAAATGTTTTACTGCTCCATGTTGGCTCCCTAGGATTATGTTGTAGAATCCTCAGACTGAGGGTTACAACATGGCACCCTGTTGTTGGCCCTGAGTTGGCCAAACTCTCTATATTAAGGGCTCTACATTATGCTACACCACATTGACCTCCACTGCATGTAGAATAAGCTGCAGTAAACTACATTTTGGCATTTTAGAAGCCAAGTCCTGCTTCCACAGTTAAATAACTTAGTGATTGGGTCATGCAACTGTGATGGAGGAGTGGGGCAGGATTCTCAGATACAGCACCCAGTCACTAAGTTATTTAACTGTAGAAGCAGGACTTGGCTTCTAAAATGCCAAAATGTAGTGCAGGAAACAGCTGCAACTAATTTGAGACTGAGAAACTGTTTCATGTGTGTTCTTAGTAGAGAGAAGCAGAGAGAGGAGACACAGAAGATGCCATGAGCTGTGGGACTGGACCATAACAACAGTGAACCTGATGACGCTTGTGTGCTTGTGTGTGTGTGTGGCAATAAAATATAGAATCGAAACTGACATCCATGTGTCTGCGCTCATTCTGGGAGGACCTCTGCTGCAACTGTTACAGCAATGCATTACAATTTAGATGAAAAAATTGTAATTTAACAAAATTACTTTTAAATAACAGTAACTATTAATCTATGAGGGATTACATTTTGGAAGTAACTTGCCCAACACTGGTTCTCTGGTTCTAGGATTTAACCCAATACAAAATCAAAAAATAATCCTGATAATCTGCTGCAAATCACAGCTTTATGTACAAAAACTTACAAATATCAACATTCAAAATCAAAAATCCAGATTTCAAAACAATTCAGTTAGGGAATTTAAGGATTTTAATAATATCTTGTATTGTTGGTGTAACACTTCATAACTCAAAAATTATTGATTCATCATTGCCTTAATTTTCTGTTGATCAAAAACAAATTGTTTCTTCTCAGGAATAACTTTTTGTTTCACAGACAGTTGTTGTTGACATGCTTTTATTGCAGGTCACTCAGAAATGATAAAACCAAAGAGAACAACTTTTATACCATTATTATACAGTGTATCAGTCTGACTGTTACATTAATTGTTCATAAATCATTATACGGATTTGAACACTTTTTCAGTATCTGTTGCTGTTTAAAAAGTCCAACACTGACAAGTCTACCAGGCATCTCAGTAGCTACACATCACAATGAAAGCTTCACTTGCTTTACAGTTATGTAAAAGACAAAAAAAAAAAAAAAAAACAAGACAAATCTCTTCTCTGAAATGCCTATAATTCTAACCAAAGCCAACTTTTTATATCTCTAAAAACAAGATCTAAAAGTCTGAAGCAGTCGGCATTTCACCTTGCTGAATTTAATCACAGGCAAGATGTGTTTATTTTTTCTACAAATAAATCATAAATAGCTCAGTTCATCTGAGCCCTATCTTAAATATCCTAACAATTATTTGTTTTGAGTGAACAAATACATCCAAAAGGTCACTATAAGCTTCTAAAGAAGACACTTTTTTTGTTCTATCGGATATGGCGAAAGCATCTAGTCCCTACTGCATTCAGCTGCAACAGATGAATTTGGTTGCTGTTCACTTGCAGCAGCTGTTGTGTCATTTCACACCAACATAGGAGCGCTAATATTCTGTTGATTAAGATATGTCTAGAAAAAGCAGTTACAGGAGAATCTGTACAGGAAAAGAGTGAGTTTGTATGTTCTTTAGTTTGAACTCAACCAGAGGACAGAGGCATTTTCAGGCATGTACAAACCATCATCTCCTTTCATTTAAAGCAGTTGGACAAAGCAGTTTCTAATAATGATCCATATTTATGTGTATACTGGCCTTAAAACTGGACCTTTTTTTCTTTGATGCTGATTATAGATGATGATCTGGAAGTAAAGAGTGCATAAATGAAAGACCTAAGGACAGACAGATGTTTTGGACAGACAGGTCAGAGGTCAGACTGCTGTCTCCTTGTCTTCTCTCTGGATCATCTGATAATGTTGGCGATTCTCCAGATATTCAGCCAGTTCCTGGTCATTGGCCTTCTCAGCTCGCTGTTTGGGTGTTGCACCCTAAAAGGGACACAAACATTCAGCGTGATGTGATGCAGCCTAACAACAATAATTAAGAAAAAATAACTAATAATAACAATTGTCTGAGCTCAAGAACTGAATGTCAGCTTTATACGATACAGTTCTACTGCTATCAGCCTGCTCATTAGGTCTATATCCACCAATGCAAGATCAATGAACAGACCACTGATATAATCCGCTCTAGATAGTTAGATAGACAGATAGTTAGATTAGATTGATAGAATAATAGAATGGCAGATAGAAAGATTGAACGACAAAACTGATTGAACAACATACAGAATAATAGTAAGTTCTAGTCAGTCCTGTCCATCTGTAAGCTAACACAATTAGAAGTACCTTAAATATATCTTGCATAACTTGTATTCAAATTTTTCTTCTTTTATTTTATTTTATTTTATTTTATTTTGACACCTTTTCCCATCTTATATACACAAACATCAAATTGTTTTTTATGCTGTCAAACATGTAAATCCCTTTCCCTTGTGGGACAAATGAAAAATATTCTATTCTATTCTATTCTAGATCGACAGAAGGCTGGAAAGGACAGTGAGACAGATAAACAGTGTTAAAATTAGCAGGGCTATAGCCTCTTAGCTTGCTTCTAACTCAGCAGTGAATCTGGGCTCCACACCAACACTGGACACACTGACTAACACATGAATTCTTTTCATCTGCTGGAGAGGAGAAGGGAAAAAAATCTGATTATGGGCTGTTTCCTGTTACCACTGGTTTCACCATGGCAACCATGAGCTACAGCCTTTGTGTGTTTTGGAGAGAGGCCGGGATCCCGTAGCGTTTCGTTTCTCAATGACACACAACATTAATCACTTTATAGAAGTGGGTCAAATACTGCTGGAGATCCATTTAAAGTGAGTTAGGATGGAACAGACTGGTGGCCATCGCACAAAACTTCTTCATACAGCAGGAAGCAGCCACCACTGAGTGCAACTCACTGAATGTGTCACTGGTCACAAACATCCAAGGAAAATGTTGAGCTCTAATTTCATGATCAAACAGGGAAGGTTTTACACAAGCAAATTAAACAACTACTGCAACCACAAGAATAGAAAACAAAATGGTTAAAGCAAATGTAACTGAAGTCAGTTTAACAGAAACCAGATTAGATTTAAACCTAGTACCAGTAAACAATGTAAAGGATGGCAAAGGAAAGGAGCTAAATCCTACTGGAAAACATTATCAAATCAAGTTCATTGTCATTCTGCTGTACAGTAATGCAGACAAAATGAGAGTGTTTCTTCTAGGAATCCAGTGAATACACTTGCAATACTCTTGCAGTTGTTAAAGTGCCAAGTGAGGATGGAGGATGATAATAATTAAAAAAAAAACAAAGAAACAAAAAACAAACCGGCTACAGGTACTAAAGTTTCATGGTGTGCATACTTCAGATCAGTGGTTCAGCATTTGAACAGTTTGTGGAAGGAAGCTGCTAATCAGTCTGGTGGTTCTGCATTTTATGCTCCAAACCATTTGCTTGATGGCTCCCCTAAACATCCTCTGCAGGGCTTTTTTTCAAGGTATACTCCAACTGGAGTACCACGTTGAGATGCAGTGTGTCAGGATGCTTATATAGTTATATAGTATATGCTATAATATTCATGAAATCATGGTATTGTATTGGCATTATATTAGGATACAGATGGTTTAGTGGTTGACACTGCCTGTTATGCCTGATGACAAAACAGTGAAACAAGTTGAACTCCAACACTCTGCTGGTCAAGCAATGGCATAACTTCACAGCACACTCAATCAGCAACATATATGCAATTACTACAAGCAACATTCTTTTCACCATGGCATACTTGCAGTGCAGGCTTATCAAACAGTGACTGTGTAACAGATGCAATATTAGTGAGGACAAATCTAAAATCTAAATTTCCTCTGGACCAGCTTCAATCCCATCAACAACTGCATACTGAATTTTCTATAATTTCCTAGAGAGAAGTGTGTAATTTTCTTAGAATTCTAGTGGAAACACAATTAAACCAAGTAAATATCCATTTGTCACTACATTTTCAATTAAAAATGTTCTCAATTCATTCACAATTCTCCAAATTCTTTGAGTTCTATTCTTGTGCATAGACTCCTTCCACGTTGACTAATAAACTAGAAGTAAACTTTCTGAACACAAATCTTCCAGTCCAGTGGCAAGAAAAAACAGAAATGACAGTTACATACAGAATGTAGATTGATGAGTTTGTTTTGGTGGCACTTTCCAATCTGTAGTGATTCACCAAGTCTGAAGCTGATGAGCTGCTGGTAATTATAGATTGAATAAAATTAAGTGGGAGTGCCCAGATAGCCGAGTGGTTAGGGGCGCAACACCTCAGCACATAAGCCGTGCAACTAACGCCAGTTTGAATCCTGGCTGTGCTGATCGTTTCTGCGTGTCAGTCCCCCACTCTTCTCCCCACCTTTCTTACTACCTACACTTACATGTCAAATAAAGGAAAATAGCTAAAAATATATCATTTAAAAAAAAATTAAATTAAAAAAGTGAACACATTATCAATGAAGCCTCATGGGCTTAATTTAATTATAAGTGATGGGAAATAATAACTAAACACTTCAATTAAATCAATGATCTCAAAGCTTCCCATCAACCCTGACATGCTTTGGTTAAAAAGGCTCCCATATACCTGGAGGTCTGTCTTCATAAGTGATGCCCCAGCCTCCACTAAGTAATGACAGATGCTCCTCTGACAGGAAGTGGCAGCTTTGTGGAGTGCTGTCCCGCCTCTGAGACACATACACAAGAGAAACATGAAATCACAAATTAGAGAAACCACATGTGGAGTTGAAATAGGAGCAAAATATAAAGTGACTCACGTCTCTTTCTCTGTTATGTCCAGATGAGCAGTGGGCACTGAAAGTAATGGGACAGAAACCACAAAAAATTGTGTAAATATGTCAATCTACTCATCAAATATACTAAAAACAAAAATGTGTAGAGTAATGAATCACTCCTAAAGTGATTAATAGGTCAGCAATGTTGTGCAAGCAGTTTGTTATGGAGTCTGTACATTAATTTGCTTTTGGGAAGTTTAACAAATCCTTGCTGGTGAACAGAGCTGCATTCACATTTGTCAGTAGCCTGATGTATTAGACAATTTCACATCGTTTCACTTTGTGCAAAGCATCTGAAACCTATCCACTGGTATATGTTCGCTCCACGGTAAGCAGATACTTTCTGCTTCAACCAATCGCTAATGCACCGGAATGCACCTAGTGGTATCCAGGTATCTGGGTGGTAGCGGCATTCCAGGGAAATAGCAGTTGAGCATACAGTGGCAAGAAGTGTATATGAAAAGTATGTGAAACCATTGGAATTTCATGTTTTTCTGAATATATTTGTCATAAAATGTGATGTGAAGTCAAAGGTATTGACAAAAATAGTAGCTGGCTTCACACTGTCGGGCCAAAGCTGAGCTAACCGAGGTGTGCTGGGGCTAGTTGCTTTCACACTGTGTCAAGCCGGTGCTAACTGGTGCTGCCTCAGGGTTGTCTCAGGGCCACTAGCTCCAGATTTCTGGCCCAACCAAAACATGGGCCACTCAGGGCTAGAGAGGGGCTAGAGGCAGCATCAATGTTAAGGAGGGGGAAACCCGTTACTGTAGGTGTGGAGATAGGTAGCCGCAATAAAAATGGCAGTAAAGAAATGTATTCACACTTTTAGCTGCTATGGAGAATGAAGAACCGACAGTTCTGATCTCACAATGATGTTCATGCTCTGCTCTCCATCTAGGCAGGGAATTGACAAGGTTTGTCGGAACCTTTGTTGAACTGCCCTCCAAATTCTGAGAAAAACTTAAGAAACTGCAGGCGCAGTATAAGCTATGCTAGTGATCTAAACAGCAGTTAGCAAGCTAACTTCTTACAGCCAACCAATGTAGATCTGCTACAACTAGAATTCAAAACAGTGACAGAATTGATTGTTTACTTGTTGCTAGTCGTTTGTTTTTGTTGCTAGTCTAAAGTTTTGTTGTTGCTAGTCTGACGTTTTCACAAATGGGCTGGCTGAAGAGTAATCCAGATAGGCTAGGGGCCAGACTATTTGAACACAAAGGTCCCAGGGCTATGGGGCTAGTAGACCTGGGACACTAGCCCCTAGGTGGCCCCCAAATGACCCTGGCCTGGCCTGGCTTGACAGTCTTAAGCTGGCTAATGTGTCTAAAATAATAACACAAAAAAATTCTGACCTTTAATGCCTTAATTTAACACACTCATTCAACACCCAGACCTGAACATTGTTGGGGAGGAATTTTAGCCCATTCTTCCTGGCAGAACGAGCTTTATTTTTTGTCATATTCTTTAGATGTCTTATGGGTATGGCCCTCTTTGAGTCAGTCCATAGCAACTCTATTGGGTTGAGGTCTGGGCTCTGACTTGGCCACTCCAAAAGACAGATTTTGTTTTTCTAAAGTCATTCTGTTGTGGACTTGCTCTGATGTTTTGGGTCGTTGCTCTATTGCATCATCCAACTTCTACATAGTTTTAGCTGACATACAGACATTCTCACATTATCTGGAAGAATCATTGGATATACTTAAGAATTCATGTTTTCCTCAATGATTCCAAGCTGGCCAGGCCCTGATACAGCAAAGCAGGCCCAAATCATAATGTTTCCTCCACCATACTTCACGGTCGGGATGATGTTTTCATGATGATATGCCGTGCCCTTTCTTCACCAGATGTAGTGCTCTGTGTTTTTTCCAAATAGTTAAATCTCAGACACACAACACAGCCAATTGTGCTGTGTAGTGTCAGTGCGCTCTTTTGTAAACTTCAGGCATGCAGTAATGTTCTTCTTAGTAAGCAATGGCTTCCTTTGTGGTGTCCTGCCATAGATACTCTGCTTGTTCAACGTTTTACATGTTGTAAACTAGCGTAGTAGTGAAGTTTGCTGCCCCTCCCATACCCATGGGAACGTACATGTTCAAGGGAATTTTTTGGGAATGGGAAGATTCTATTACCGATCATTGATGTCAACGAGCAAAACAAACGATAATCATTATCTTCATAAAGATATTAATTCTTTCATTAGTAAAACACGTTTGTGTTTTAAAGTGAATGAAGCAGTAACTTTTACTGTACTAATGTATTTACCTGACAGGCTGGTTCATAATGGTGTTTAAACATTAAAACAATAGTTAAACAATGGTGGCGTTAATTCACATATCTAAAACGAAAAAATAAAAATAAACATATGTTTTTATCAGCAACACACAGGTAGAAAATACTGACTTACCTTGAGAATTTCTGTCAGAAAAGTACAGTAATCCCAGTGAATCAAGTAAACATCAGATTAATTCACATTATGGTCTATGCGCATTAAGCGTTAATCCACCTCTCTAAAACAAATCGAATTTAAATTTGCATTAGGAAATGCATTTGCAGGTGTTTCCATCAGAGGATTTGTTATTTGCATTAAATGCCCATTAAAACTTGAATGGAAACCTGGTTATTAATGACTCTTCATTGTACTCTTGGTGACATTTTGACTGGGGGCCCACATCTTGGTAGAGTAGCAACAGCCCCGAAGTGTCCTCATTTGTAGATTGTTTTCCTAACTGTATACTGGTGAATTTCTAAAGTCTTTGACATAACTTTGTAACCTTTGCCAGCTTTATGTAAATCAACAATTTTCGATCGTAGATCCTCTTCCACCTCCTCTAACCAGAGTGGTTTAAACATGTACTGAATGTATATGAAGTCTGCCTGTGGTTCCTGCAAGAATAGCGTCAGTCAAGAAGTGATTAAGGGGCCAAGGGGTTACATTCTGAAAGCTCTTTTTGGCAAGCCATGACTCACATAAGCACGTTCTTCTTGTGCAGAGCAAACTCCACAAGTTAATGGATTTTGATCAGTCAAAGAAGCTGTAGTCCACACCTCCAAACACATTATCTTAACCAGGTGTGCTAAAACCTGACTCCAAATAGCTGTTTTGAGGTAATTAACTCAAGGGTTCACATACTTTTTCCGCAAGTACTATGAGGTTTTTTTGGTTGTTTGTAATTTGAAAGATCAAAAAAATGTTGTGTTATTATTTTAGACATTATATTTGTCGATAGCCTTGACTTAGATAAAGATCAGATCACATTTTATGACTTACTGACTAATGTGACTAATTTATTCAGAAAACCATAAAATTTCAATTTTTCTTAACACAGTGGATCAAAAACACAAGCACTGTCGATTCAACTTATATGCACCTATGTCCATCTTATCAGCTTTGTTCAAATCTACTTTCATTCAAAAATGTTACATCAGATTAACTAACATCTGTAACCAATTTAGAGTTAACTAATAGAGAGAGGAGGCAATGTATTGATTATCTTAGAAATGTCATGCTTAATTATGAAAAGAAAAGAAAACTCAGGAGCATTTTAATAATTTATATGTTGGACTGCAAAGTATGCAGAAATAAGAATTTTTGAAGATTTTGAAATCTAAATTTGCAGCTGATAACTGCAGCCACATTCAGAGCTTAGCTGCTGTCTCTTACTGTTGTCAATGAGGTACTTGACGATCTCCTTGCTGCCAGTCTGCACAGCATGATGTAGCAGTGTGCAGCCACTTCCATCCTGCAAGAGCATGTCTGCCCCCTGCTGGTGGAGCTCCATCAGCTGCAACATTACACAGGAGAAAGTGTCAGTTACCAAATTCAGTTTTGTATTTTTTTTTTTACATTACAAAACAAGATAGTTTGATGGAGAATAATGAGTGTGAGTTACAAATGAAAAAAAAAACAAAAAAACATTATTGTGACTCACTTTTTCCAAGTCTTCAGTCTTGACGCAGCTGATTAACTCTTCTTCTATAAAAAACAAAAACAAAAAAACATGAGAGCTGAAGCATGAGAACATGCATCAACATTCTGAGACCACAGTTAAAACCAGAAATGCTGTTGGTTTAATAAGTGATGCAGTGCTACGCATTGCAAACTATTGCTCTTAACCACGTTTCTTCTTATAATTATTATATTATTATTAATTATTCAACTTCCGTACTTTTTTCAATTTCGAATAACTCAAACTTCTCCTGTGTTGATGTGGCATTCAAGTTCTTTGCTAGGTTGTATTCTTTTTGATCGGTCATAGATCAATGACTATGATCAATTCTGGACAAATTCAGATATTTTAATGAGTGTGTATGTGCTCGGAATGTTCGCACTAGAGCACAGGCCACAGCAGCCAAAGTGAACGCAGTTAGGCTTAAAAAAAAGGCTCTAAATTTCTCTTTAAAACTGTGCTCACAGCCACAAATTTTACAGTGTACAGCCTAACTGCGTAATAGGATCCCATGTTAATCCAGCGAAAGTTTTAAAAAGAAAATCAGAAATGTGAGTGGTTTTCAACTCACTCCAGTGTCCACATTTTTGACACTAGGAAGAAAAAAAATGACATCTATGTGTTCATGATGGCCTTGTAGCAGTCAGTGTAAAAGAATTTTATGGATATCTGCTTTACTTTTTGAATAAATAGCAGTAGTTCGAGAACTAATCCTGTCCCATTATAACATGCACTTTGCCTGTGCTTGTGTGTGCGTGTCTGTTAGTATTTGTGTCTCATTAGTGAAGCTGCTGCACCTGTGCTCTCTCTCTGTCTGTATTTCTCCTTTTAAACATTTTGAACATTAATAACGTCATAATGGTTGATTGCACATAGACAAATGATATATCAAAACATGTGTCTTGGCCAGACTATTACTTTTTTATCCAGATCCAAATTTTTGATGACATAATACACAAATAAGTGCACCAAATCCTCCCCATTGTAAATGAATGCAATTAGATGAAAAGCTGAATTCAACATGGACAAAAGACAAAACAAGTCAAAAAAGGAAATTATTCGCAACGATAGTTGCAAATATTTCCCTCTTTCATTTCCTTCCTTTCCTTCCATAACGAAATGATTTGCGACCAGCATTGCGAATCATTTCCCTCCTTCCTTTCCTTCCTTTCCTTCTATAATGAAATGATTTGCGACCAGCGTTGCGAATCATTTCCCTCTTTCCTTTCCTTCCATAATGAAGTGATTTCGACGCTAGTCGCAAGTCATTTCCCTCCTTCCTTTCCTTCCTTTTCTTTCCATAACGAAATGATTCACGATAGTTGCGAATATTTCCCTCCTTCGTTTCCTTCCTTCACTTCCACAACGCAATGATTCGCGACACTAGTCACGAATCATTTCCCTCTTTCCTTTCCTTCCTTTCCTTCTATAATGAAATGATTTGCGACTAGCATTGCAAATCATTTCTCTCCTTCCTTTCCTTCCTTTCCTTCCATAATGAAGTGATTTGGAACACTAGTCACAACACTAGTCACAACACTAGTCACAACACTAGTCGCAAATCGTTTCCTTTCTTTACTTTCCTTCCATTATGAAATTATTATTATTATTATTTTCCTTGAGCATGGAGCATTGTTGCATCTTAGCATCGTAGTGTCATATCATCATAGCATTGTCGTATCTTAGCATCATAGTAACATAGCAACTGCAATAGCAGCTGCTACAGCCACTGCATCACTCTTGCAATTTCCCACAGGGGAATTGTCTAGTTGTGATAAATCATGCATTTAACAGAGTTTTACATCCAAATTACTGAGTGTCTAGACACAATTCACAGTTCACACTATGTTTCCAGAAACTAAAAAACTGTTTTTTACCTTTTTCATTATGCTGTGAGGTAATGCTGGAGGGGCTATTGGAGAGATCACAAAAAATGACAATGTTAGTAAATTAGTTATTTTTTTTAGTAAATTATTTATTTATTTATTTAATTTTACATCATCAATGAAATGCAGCAGAAATGCAAGACGAGATGTAGCAGCTCATGCCCACACACAGAATGAGTCCTATGTAATTACAGGCCTGAAATCAGTGATGGTTGTATTGGAGAGGTAGACATTGAGAATCTTTCCCCCTCTTCTTTGTATCACATACAAGAAACAGCCAGAACAAGATGGACAGGGGAACTGTCATGACCAGGAAAGCTGGTCGTATTTAATTGTCTTGTGTTAATCTTGTTTTGTCATTTCCTGTTTTATTTTGAAAGTCTGACTCCTCTCGTTTTAGGTCACTTGCCCTTCGTCTTGTGTCACCTAGTGGTCATTATGAGTACTTGGTTATGCCATTTGGTTTGACCAATGCTCCTCCAAGTCATGATCAATGATCTTCTTAGACTTCCTGAAACACTTTGTCTATGTATTTGGATAACATCTTGATCTACCCCCAGACTTGGACTCTCATGTTGGCCATGTATGTCAGGTTCTCCAATGGTTACTGCAGAGCCAGTGGTATGTCATAGCAGAAAGAGTGAGTTTCATGCCGTTACTGTATCTTTTCTTGGCTTCATTATAGCCCCTGGAAAGATGCAAATGGATCCAGCAAAAGTTAGCACTGTGGCTCAGTGGCCTACGCCTGATAGCTGCAAAAAGGTTCCCCAATTCTTGGGATTTGCTAACTTTTACAGGCGGTTTATCAAATAATGCCCCGAAAAGGACAACAAGCTTCACCCCTGTGCTTTTCTGTCTTGGAGGCTTTCGCCAGCTGAAAGAAACTACGATGTTGGGAATCATTGGCTAGAGGGAGTGCAGAATCCTTTTGTTGTATAGACAGATCATAAAAATTTAGAATACATTCGCAAAGCTTAAAAACTGAACTCCTGTCAAGCCAGGTGAAAGTTGTTCTTTAATTGTTTCAACTTTGTGCTATCATACAGGCCGGAGCCCCAGAATACAAAACCCAAAGCCTTGTCCCACCTGTTTGACCCCTGTTTGACCCCAAATCTATTGCCAAGGAACCTGAACCCATCTTCAGGATTGTCTTAAATACATAAAGGCCTGGATGACTCAGAATTTCTTACTTTTAAACTCAGACAAAACCGAAGTCATCATACTTGGCCCTAAACATCTACAACATAATTTTCAGATCACATAGCTAATCTGGATGGCAATACTTTGGCCTCCAGTTCTACTGTGATGAACCTTGAAGTAATCTTTGATCAGGACATATCCTTTGTATCTCATATTAGACAAGTCTCTAGAACTGGGATGCTGAAAAGTTAATTCATGCATTTGTTACCTCTAGACTGGACTACTGTAACTCTCTACTATCAGGGTGTTCCAGTAACTTTATCAAAAACCTTCATTTAATCCAGAATGCTGCAGCATGAGTACTAACAGGAAGTAGGACCAGAGATCATATTTCTCCTGTATTGGCTGCTCTTCATTAGCTTCCTGTAAAATCTAGAATTGAATTCAAAATCCTCCTGCTTGCCTACAAAACCCCTAATGATCAGGCTCCATCATATCTTAAGGAGCTCAGGATAATGAGGAACTCATTATCCTAATAGATCACTTCAATCACAAACTGCTGGTTTACTTGTGGTTCCTAGAGTCTCTAAGACCAGAATGGGAGGTAGAGCCTTTAGTTATCAGATTCCTCCACAGGTACTCCAGAACTATTATCAAATGGCTATTTTATTTATGAAAGTTTCATCCTATAAATTTACCCGATAATATTTATAATAATTCTATTCCTGCTTTTCCTCCCCAAATAAACCCATAAAACATGTTTAGAATACAGAAAAATAAACACCGACACCGGACCGGACAGGTAAGTGTTCACACCAACAACGCACTTGAACTACGGCACTAGCTACAGCACTAACCCATATGTTTACCACACGATCTTCCTCTACACATATTTACCATCCAATCTCTGCAGACTCTTAATATTTTACTATAATTTTCAATAATATACATAGCTTGACTCTTGCAGGCAGAGCCGAGTACCTACTCCCACCCCAACCTGAAGACGCGCCCACAGTTATAAGGTTCAATAAATAGCAAATTAAATATCCAATAAATAGAGTCATTCAAATATCTATACAAAATGTGCAAATACGCAATTTGCAAACTTTAACGTGCAAACCTTGGTAAATAAAGTGTGATTGTGGCTAAAGTGCAAAGTGCCGTCTTTTTTATAGTCAGTACATTATTGTGCAAATAATCCATTACTTATTTGTAATATTTACAAGGCCAAAGCCATCCATCTCAGGTAAGATAGACAATCTACCACCACATTGGACTTCCCTGACCTGTACTGAACAGTGAAATTATATGGCTGCAGGGACAGGTACCATCCCGCAATGCGCATGTTGGCATCCCGCAATGCGATGAAGCCATTGTAGAGCTCGGTGGTCCGTCTCCAAGAAGAAATGTCATCCCAGCAGATAATATCTGAGGGTATCGATGGCCTACTTCATCGCTAAGCACTCCTTTTCCACCGTTGAGTATCTTGTCTCCCTGTTCAGCAGTTTTCGGGACAGGAACACAACAGGTCTCTTCTCCCTCTCAACTTCCTGCAGCAGCACAGTTCCTAGACCCACTCCAGAAGCATCTGCTTGCAGAGTGAAAGGCTTGTCGAAATCAGGACTATGGAGAACAGAGTGAGTGCAGATGGCCTCTTTGAGGTCTCTGAAGGCCCTGTCACACTCATCTGTCCAATGCACCTTGTTAGGCGCCGAGGCCTTGGTCAGGTCGTTCAACACCAGACCTGTCTGCGAAGTGAGGCACAAACTTCCTGTACCAACCCACGAGACCCAGGAAACTCTTCACCTTCCTCTTGGTGGTGGGGACTGGGAAAGAATGGATGGCTTCCATCTTCCCTAGCTGTGGCTTGATCTTTCCGAAGCCAATGATGTAGCATAGATACGCCACTTATCTTCAGCCCACAGCACACTTTTGCGGGTTGATGGTCAGACTAGCTGCTCTGATCTGCTGTAAGACCTGTTGCAGGTGGAACCTGTGTTCCTCCCAAGACTGGGGCTGAAAACAACTACATCATCCAAATCTGCTGCAGAGAAGTCATCAACATCCCTCAGCACATAGTCCATCAGTCTTTGAAATGTGGCTTGTGCCCCCTGGAGACCAAATGGCATGACCTTGAACTGATACATACCAAAAGGAGATCTGAAAGCAGTCAACTCTTTAGCCTCCGGTGCCAAAGCTAACTGCCAGTAACCTTTGCTCAGATCCAGCATGGTAATGTACTGAGCTCTGCCCACCCTCTCTACCAGATCATTGTTTCGTGGCATGGGGTAGGGATCAAAACTAGACACTGCATTCAGGTACCTGAAGTCGATGCATAATCTAAGGGGTTCCATCTTTCTTAGGGACAAGCACAATAGGACTACACCACTCACTGCAGGAGACCTCAATTATCCCCAGTTCCAACATCAGCTTTATCTCCTTCCGCAGAACAGGAATCAATTGCTCTGGAATCCCTGTCTTCTGCTGCACTGGAGCATTATCTATAAGCCGAATGTTATGTTGAACCAGAGAGGTGAAACCAGGTGAGTCTTTGAAAAGCTCAGGGTCAAGCAAGGGCTTGGTCTCAGCCTGTTCACTAACAGACAGATATGACAGGTCGACTTCCAGGGGTTCTGTTGTAGTGGAGTTTGTTGGAAAAAGATTCTCATTTGTGTGCTCATCCTAAACAGCATGCACAAACAGCTGCTGGACCACAGGCTCCGACCAAACATGGAACTCTTTGAGCAGGTTGACATGATATGTCTGGTACTCTTTCGACTTCTCTGGCATATACAATTCATAAGTGACTACCCACTCATTTTGTGACTTTGTATGGACCATGCCATTTAGTCAGCAACTTGCTGTCACTGGTTGGCAGCAGTAACAGCACCTTTTGGCCTGGATTAAAAACTCTCTCTCTGGCCTTCTGATCATACCAGGATTTCTGGTTTTGCTGAGAAGCCCTCATGTTCTCACGTACCAATGTTGTCATCTCCTCCAGTCTCTCTGTCATTTTGACAACATATGCCACTATATTGTCTCCTTGTGGCTTTGGGCGTTTCCAATAGTCTTTTAACAGGTCTAATGGCCCCCTCACTTGCCAGCCATACAACAGTTCAAACGGTGAAAAGCCTGTTGATGCTTGTGGAACTTCTCGGTAGGCATATAACATGTATGGCAACCACTGGTCCCAGTCAGCACCTATCTGCAAGATGAACTTGCAAAGTATGTTCTTCAGTGTCTGGTTATAGCGTTCTACCAGACAATCCGTCTGGGGGTGGTAAGAGGTAGTCTTAATGCCCTTCACTCCTAACACCTGATAAACCTGCCACAACAGTTTAGATAAAAAATTTGTCCCACAGTCTGTTAACACCTCTTTAGGCACACCTACCCTGGAAAAAAGCTGTATGAGGCAGTTTGCTACCTGTCTGGCTTTGATGGACTTAAGAGGGAACGCTTCAGGGTAACGAGTTGCATAATCACAAATACCTAAAATGTAGCAGTGACCTGAGGAGCTTCTCTCTAAGGGTCCTACAATGTCCATGCCTATTCTCTCAAATGGGGTGTCTATGATTGGCAAAGACTGAAGCTGGGCGCGTGTTACACCTTTTGCGGAGGTAAGTTGGCATGTTTCACAAGAACTGCAGAACTCAGAGACTTGGGTATACATCCCTGGCCAAACCAAACGACTTCCAATCCTGTTCAGAGTTTTTTGGAAAGCCATGTGACCAGCCCATGGGATGGAATGACCAAGCTCCATGACTTTGTGTCTGAATTATTGTGGAAGTGCTAAAACCTCTGTCTTTCCTTTTTGCTGATACAACAGGCCCTCTTTCACCACATAAGTGGCCTCATCTAGACAGCTTACATTACCCCGCTTAACTCCCTCAACCTCTGTCACCTTTTCAAACCACTGCTTCAATATGGGATCCTGTTTTTGCAACATTCCTAAATCTGGGGGAAAGTTGCCATCTAACACACCCAGGCATGTAGTCGGGCATTTGATTTCTTCCCTAGGGGCACCAAACAACTTTTCTCTCCTCCTTTGTGCCTTTGACTTGGTTGGCTTTACCGGGCCTACCTCCCAGTCTCCCCCATAGAAAGGCAACTCCCTGAGGATCCCCTTTGCACTCTGTGCCCTTGTGGTGACATTACAGGGTTTGACTGGCAGTGTGACTGGTTTTAACAACACTTCACTTGGTAGCTGGCTGAGATCTATTTCTGAACTCTTATCCTCATTTCTCCATCTGTCAGACTTACACTCTGCCAGTGAACTCTGAACTTCATTACCCTTTATGGCAATCTCAAAATCTGCCTGCTGCACCAGGTCATAAAGAGTGGGAACATTGTTACCTAGAACGACTGAATATGGCAGTGTTGGTGCTAATGCTACAGACATAAGAAAAGTTTGGTCTCCTACTGTCAGATAGACCTCTGCTGTGGGACAAACATGTTCATCTCCATGGATGCAGCCTATCCTTGACCTATCATCACTCCACTTTTCTCTTGGAACCAAACTGGATAAAACTAATGTCTGGTAGCATGCTGTATCCAGTAAGGCTATCTCGCGCTGACCATTAATCAGGACTGGTGCTGTTCTGCCTGCCTTCTTTACAGTGTCTAGTCTAGTTGGCCTTGGAACTGAACACAGGAGAGCTGGCTTAGTGTGGTTAATGGTTGGACAGTATTGCCTAGTGTGACCTAAACCATTACAGTGGTAGCACCTGACTTCCTGTTTGACAGATCTTGGTGGAGGTTTTTTAATACGACTTTGGGATTGGGGAGTGAACTGCCTAGCCTTAGAAAAACCTCTACTTTGTGGTTGACCAGACCCCTACTCACCCCATAGGACTTGCTCATATGTGCTTGATGGTTCTCCCCACCAAATGCTGCATTCCAGCTCCCTCTTCTGGCCGACATGAAGACCTCTGCCAGGCGAGCTGCATCCTCTGCTGTTTTGGCATCGTGTTTTTTTTTGATCCAGATCTCCAGCTCTGGATGGACCATCCTCAGAAACTGTTCCAGGATAATGGTCTTGATATTTCCTTTACAGTTGCTTTCTCTGGCTTGATCCATTTGGAGAACAAATCCTTCAGCTGAACGTACAGCTCTCAAGGAGTTTCACCTGGCTCAATCTTCAGGGACCGGAATCGTCTTCAGTAGGTATCTGGAGTAATTTCATATTTTTGCAGAATTGCTGCTTTAACTTTGTCATAGTTTTCAGAGTCTTTAATGTCCATTAGAACATATGCACTACGAGCTTTTCCAGTGAGTAGGGGAACAAGCCGTACAGCCCATCCATCTCTGGGCCAGGGACAAATATGGGCTATTCTCTCAAACGTGGTCAGAAAATGTTCAATGTCATCATCTGTTGACAGAGAAAGCAATTTGGGCTCCCTCTGGGCCAGAGGTACTCTACCTAGTCTAAGATTTTGGCTGGTCATCTCACCTAGATCTTCATCATCATTATCATCATCATCCTTGGTGGCCTGGTTTTCATGCTCATGTCTATTTTCTTCTCTAATCATATTCATTTGCTGCTGTATTTGTGAAAATTGATGCTGCATACTTTTCCATCGCTGTTCTTGATGAGCAGCCTCCTTCTCCATCTTTTGCTCTTTCACTGCCTGAGATCGAACCTTCCAGCTTGTCTGATGCTGTAGACACTCCATGTCTTGATATTATATATCACATATATTACATATTATTAACACTCATCTGTATTCTCTAGCAGTTTGTCCCCCCCCCCCCCACCCCCTTTCTCTTTTTCAGGTAGTTTTGACTCCAGAGCAGTTGGATTCAAATTCTTCAACAACATTATTATTATTATTATTATTATTGTAATATTAATTGTAATAATAATTTTGCTTTAACAACTACTTGTAAACATCTAGTCTCTATTGTCTCTTCCTGGTCTCCCTCTTTTCTTTCTCCCCCCTCTCCCCTCCTCCTCCCCTCCCTTTCCTCTGTCTCTTCTCTTTCTCTTTTCTCTGTTTTCATTTCACCCCAACCGGTCGAGGCAGATGACGTCCACTCTGAGTCTGGTTCTGCTGGAGGTTTCTTCCTGTTAAAAGGGAGTTTTTTCTCTCCATTGTTGCCAAGCGCTTGCTCATTGTGAAAATGTTGGGTTTCTCTATGTAAAGTGCCTTAAGATAAATGTTTTTTATGATCTGGTGCTATGTAAATAAAACTGAATTGAATTGAATTGAATTGAATTGAATAGAACCACACTAAACTATGTGGTTGGAGCAGTGACTTGGCAAATGTCCTCCCAGAAGAACCATGCATGCCATTTTCCAGAGGTTTTGTTGCCCCTCCATGGGGCGAAAGTTCCAGGAATATGTGGAGGCATGCTCCATGTGCACCGAAACAAGACCTCATCCGGAGCACGGATGGGTTTGCTGCAGCCACTCTCCGTTCCTACTCATTCTTGGGCAGAGATCTCTTTGAACTTCGTCACAGGGCTCCTGGTCTCTGAAGGTAACACCACTGTTCTCACAGTGGTGGATAGATTTTCTAAGAAGACTCATTTCACTCCTTTGCCAAAGTTACCTTCTGCCAAAGAAACAGCAAAAATTATGATGACTCATTCGTATCCATGGATTTCCTAAGGATATCATGTCAGACCGGGGGCCCCAGTTCATCTCTACATTCTGGAAGGAACTCTGCAAACTTATTGTCAGTCTCACCTCTGGGTACCACCCAGAATTGAACAGCCAGACAGAATGTCAACCAAGAGTTGGAGACATGCCTTCAATGTCTAATGTCACAGAACCTAGATTCATGGAGTCAAAACCTTGTGCAAGTGGAATACGCTCAAAACTCCCTTCACACCTCAGCCACTGGTATGTCACCTTTTCCATGTGTCTCTGGTTACCATCCCCCTGTCTTCACTGAGGCAAAAAAGGAGATCAAAGCCCCATCTGCTCAAGCCATGGTCACCACATTGCCACTAGATCTGGGCCACCAGCCGCAAGGTCAGCACCTTGCACAGTAATTCCTGGGTGATTGGGAAGGTTATGGTCCTGAAAAACGCTCCTGGGTCCCTGCAAGCTTCATTGTTGACCAGTCACCCCAGATTCCTGGTCCATCAGGAGCCATCCCTAGTAGAGTGGGTACTGTCATGACCAAGACAGCTGGTCATATTTAGTTGTCTTGTGTCAATCGTGTCTTGTCATTTCCTGTTTTATTTTGAAAGTCTGACTTTCTTCTCGTTTCAGGTCACTTGCCCTTCCTCCTGTGTCACCTCTCTGTCATCCCTGATTCCTGATTATGTCCTCCTCATTACCCTCATGTGTTGAAATAGTCTGTGCCAGTTCATCTTGTCCCATGCCACAGGGAATCAGCTCCAAACCACTGCCTTGATTTTTCAAGTAATTGTTTCATTCCTCTGCCTTGTCAGGTTTTTGTATCTTCCTTTGTTACTTTGTCTAGTCAGCGTTTTAGTTGGTAGATTTTCCCTTGATCGAGTGGTTTTTTGTTAGTTCACTTTAGTCCTTATTTTGATAGTTGACTTTTCCCTGTAAGAGTGTTTTTTTCTCTCACTGAAGTTGTGTTTTTGTGTGGTGCGATTTTTTAAATTTTGATAATAAAAGACTTTAATTTCCTACTTTGACTCCTGAGTTGTGCGTTTGGGTTTCAGTGGGAGCAGTTTCAGTGGGAGCACCAGTGGTACACTTACAACCAGTGAGTGACTTTGATTTATGAACTCATGTCACCACTTAACAAATAAGTGTGAAGACTCTGTCCATATGATCAGACACTATGAATGGATCTGAGTCAGTGCAATAAGGCAAAAACGAAAGGTGTTGCTACCTGCAGAGCATGGTCTTAGAGCTCTAGGAAAAAGCATCAGCCCCCAAACTATCAACAAACACAATCACTGGAGACTCTTCTCTGAAAGTTTCTTGCTTTAAAATACGGACACACAGACCAGTTCTTCCTCTGTCTTCTTGTTTTGTGAATTATTTCTAAATTCTGAGCCGTTTCAGTAAACAAAGTGCAAGTGCAATGTGCAAGCCCCCAGGAACAGGGCCCACCCCTGCAGCTGGGCTGCTGACATCACTGGAATCCCTTTTCGAGGATTAAAAATTGACAGCAGGAGTTGGTGGTCTGTCACAAGGGTGAATCTTTGTCCATACAGGTAATGGTGCAACTTTTTAATACCCTGCACTAGGCTGAGGGCTTCACAGTCTATCAATACATAATTTCATTCTGAACTTGTCAGTGATCTTGAAGCAAATGCTATGTGACGTTTTGTGAATTATTTCTAAACTCTGAGCCGTTTCAGTAAACAAAGTGCAAGTGCAGGGGACTCAAAAAAAAAAAAAAAAAAAACTAAATCCACAAAGGCACAAACACTCAGATCAACTGTCAACAGCACTTCAAAAAGTAGCAGGAGCTCATTCACCTCCCCTCCACACTGCCAATTTCATCATAGCCGTTTCTCAAAAATTCAAGGAAGCATCCTAAAAGGCTGCTTTTTCAAGCAGCAACGAACAGCAACATCTGTGTTATGTATGGATAAATTAGTGTTTTAAACGGTCTGACAGAGTAAAAACAAAATAAGCATCTTCAAAAGAAGTCATTCTCTGTAGGTTCTATCCATAGGGAGCTTAAGTCACGCCCATTCTGGTTGAAAATGATTTTTATTTCTCCATTGACTCATTCATAATTTTTATGAGCACATGACCTATGGACTGGAAGTATGGGCATGACTTAGGCTCACTATACTAATGGCAGACACTTATACCAATCTGCAACTGAAGCTCTTTTAGTGGAAGTGGAACTACCCTGTGGAACTACCCTGTTGGGTCCATTCATCATATGAACACATGAAATGGTTACTTATCGCTACTCAATACTACAATACTACATAAAAATATAGTCCATACACTACAGTCATGATCCAGGTAAGACCAAAGTCAGTAGAAAGGGTCAAACAGCCTAGCCACCTGGCTAAAAACAAACACTAATTTTTCCTCTGCCCAATTTTACTGCTGATTCACTCCCGATTAAATGAAAAGCTGTCTTTCTCTGTGAGACTTAAGACTCTGGCATGAATTCGAAGGCCTGTCATCATAGCAGAAATCAGCATGGTTCCCTGAAGATGATGAGAGGCTTGGATGGTCTCCTGGAGGCACAGCTCTGATTATTCACACAGAATGGAAGGTTACTTAGCAATGAAAGGAGGAGACCAAGAGCTGCCTGGTGGGGTACACAGACAACATCAAGGAGAGACATGTGCACGCTGCACACTTACACATGTGCACATACACGTACAATGAATAGATGGATAGGCAGATAGATAGAAACTTTATTGATATACCAAGGATTCCTTAAGGAAATTCAGAAGTTTCAGTGCAGACTGTGCTGCACGCTGCACTGCACTAGAAAATAAGGACTTATACTAGACCTCGTCTTGCCTCTCACCTGGGTGTGTTTGAGGAGGTGGGGGAGCATGGGAAAGTGAACTGTCTCTGCTGGTCCTGGTGCTCTTCTGAGTCCACCAGGTCCGGCATCCCAGGTGAGGTGCCCACTGTCTCCTTTACAACTAGCTCTGGATCCAGGATGTACAGCTCTTCCTGAGAAATCTCTGTCACATAGTTCAGGTGCTCCTGGTGGGGTAGAGGGGGGACACAACACATTACACTTCACTGAAGGATATCTGAACACATATTTAAAAAAAAAAAAAAAAAAAAAAAAAAAACAGAATAAAGCCAACTGATAGCTGCAAGCTTCATGTGTTTCAGTGATATAACAACTAAAATTAAAAAGTAATCTAGGAGTAACTACATCTCAGCTGAAGATCCTGCATGTTGCTCCCATACCTGAGCTCTGTCGATCCTGTAGAAGCGGTCTGCCGTTGTACCTGAAAAAACAAACAAACAAAGATCAGGAATCTGTGTTTACTGAACTCTGCAGTGAGAAGCGCTGTTCTGGACTCACAGTCAAGGAAACACCACTTCATGGAGAGTTTCTGTGAAGATGAACACTCTCTCGTCATCATGTCACAGTCCTGGAATAGCAAGGAAAGAAATCAAACTTCTGGTTTATGATAAACTCCAATTCCACCGTTTCATATCTTTTAGAACAGAATCAGAACTCTGGCCTTGACTGAGTTATTTTAAAATTTTATTTCTTACATAACTGTAATGTTTCTTATGCAATTTTATAAACATAATATACTATAATAATATATAATATAATATATAATTTAATAAACATTCACATTAGTTTTTTTTTTTTTTTTTATACAGAAGCACTGAAAGGCAATTAGGGGAAAAAAATCTAAATGTTTTGTCTCTGTCACACCACGGTGAGGTTGTTTTGTCTTGGGTTATTGTCTTGTCATTTCCTGTTTTATTTTAAAAGTGTAACTCTCCTCTCGTTTTAGGTCACTTGCACTCATCATGTGTCACCTGTCTGTCATCCCTGATTCCTGATTGTGTCCACCGCCTACCCGTTACCCTCATGTGTTTAAATAGTCTGTTTCTCCCTTTGTTCTGTGCCAGAGTGTTTCTTCCTTTCACCCGATCACCCCAGCCTGCTTCATAGTCCTGCTCGTAGCAACAGTCCGTCCTCGTAAGCCTATTGTGCCTCATAGGAGAAATTTTTGTTTAGAACTTTTATAGTCTAGATTTTGTTTCATAGTCCTTAGTTAAGTCTCAGTCGTTTTGTTAGCCTCCCTTGGAGCGATTTTTTTTGTGAGTATTGTCTAGCCTCTGCCTTTGAGGAGAGAGTTTTCATTTTTTTTTCTGTTTTTTAGTATAGTGTTTTCTGTTTTTTAGTATAGGTTTTCCTCCGATTGGAGCGTTTTGAGTTAATGTTTTGATTTTCCCCCTTGAGAGTGATTTTGATTTTGATAAATTTTCTAGCTTTTAGTATTGAGTTTCTTTCCTCGTTAGGAGTGTTTTTTGTTTTTTTAATTTTTAGCCACGTGTTCTCCCGTCAGGGAGACATGCTAGGATAATTTCATAACCCCTTTGATTTAATCTCCCTGTCTTGAGGTCTGTTTGGCTACAGTAAAGTCTGCTTTACTGTCATCTCTGCCTCTGAGTCCTGTCTTGAGTCCTGGCCTGACAGCCTTGTATACTGAGCACTTCCATTTTGCAGTATTGATGTCATTTCAGTGCCAGAATCCTGACCTATCATGACTCAATTTCACTAGTCAAGTCATCACATCTCAGCCAATTTCATAACATAACTATAAAATAACTAATTAGAAGTAATCAGACACACAAAGTCAGTCATTAGGACAGGGGGTGGTGCTCTGTGTTGACCACGGTGAGAGTAATACAACAGCATTACCTGTGTGTTTTCTGTAGTTTCTGAATGATTAAACTCAAATGTCAAATTATATGATAAATGGACTGACAATGGATTCTAGTCACCTTGTGACCTTGTGGCTTTATACTACAGTTGGCATTCACCCATTCTTCTATAATTGACAGTGCCTCTATAATTCTGCTGTGTTAATATTTACATGGTCATCGTTGTTGAGCATCTTGCCCAAGAACACTCACAATTATCCGAGTGGACAAATTGCTCCATTTCCTAAACCACAGCCAACCAGAATCATAAGATAAGATAAGAATCATCTCACAAGAGATTGGACTTCCCCAGACATAAACTCTGGTGTCCTTCCTGTGCTGTACCTGGTCCAGGTTATCCTGCAGACGCTCAATAAGCAGACGGCAGGTCTCCAGGTCACTGTCTCCAGGGACAGTGATAACACCCAATGGCGTCGCTATAAACACAAGACAACAACTCAACTCTCAGACAGAGAGTTTTCTATTGAGACAAATTGTATTAATGCGCATATGAGTGAACATCAGGTGTATGTTGGTGTGTAAACTCACATGCATCCTTCAACTGGTCCTTGTCATAGTGCAGAGCCTCATAAGCTGCCATGCTAATTCTGTTCACTCTTATCTGTAGCTTTTCAGGAATAGGCTGCTGACTGCACACAAACAAAAATACAATATTTGTATATTAATAATGCAACACATGAAAAAAAACCTCCAAGACCAAAAGATAAACATCATTTCAAATGATTTCCTTTGCCAAAAACTGTAGCTCTTAGTATTTCATCTGAATTATTTTATCTCACTCATTAAGATGAGGCATAGAGATCCTCCTTTTGGCTTTCTGCACCATGTTGGCCTGGTTCCTCAGATTGATGTGTATGATGGACGGTGCCAGCTTGCAGGGCTCTCCATCCACCTGCATAGGGATGGACTTATAGGTAGTAAGCGTCACCTCTTTGCACTGGTGAAGACGCTCACCATGACCCCCCACCTGTAGTGTAGCCTGAAGACAAATGACAGGATTTGCTGTCAGGGAGGACCAAGGTCGTGTGCATCTAACCTGGAAGTAGAAGCTGGTCCGGACTTTGTTCACTGCCATTAATTATGTCAGTCTGTCTGATGTAGGATTCAGTCATGGTGTGGAATGATATGTTTGCTTTATGTTACATTTATCATTTCAACCATTAAAAACAAAGAGCAGAACAGAACAGATCTATCTGTCTAATTTAACACATGGTCCTAAGTATCTTTTGTTCAACATGTTGATTTCATGTAGATTCACACACTAAAACCTCTGTAAAGCTTGGTACTCTAGACTTCCCACTTAACCTAGCCCAGGGGTCAGCAACCCGCGGCTCCGGAGCCGCATGCGGCTCTTTAGCCTCCTTGTAGTGGCTCCCTTTGGCCTTGACAAAAAAACACATGAAAATAAATATTTTAATTTTTATTTAGAAATGAAAATAACGGTAGTAAATAAACATCAAAAATAATATTTTACTACTACTGCTACTGCTATTTTTAAAAAGTTTTTTTTTTAAATAATTTGTCAACTAAAATATGCGTCACATCAACGTCTATAGCCCTCGCCTGGAGTGTGCGACCCCTGCACTAACCATGAGTAAATCCCAAAAAAGAAAAATCTCAGAGGAAAAAAGAGAGTTTAATTCTGCGTGGACAGATGCATTCGCCTTCACCGCCAACGACGCTAGATTACCTGTGTGCTTAATATTTGACGAGAAATTACCGAACAACAAAAAATTTAACGTTGAAAGACTTTTTCAGCGAATGCTGAATGCTTGTTTTAAAAAAATGTCTTTCAACGTTACATTTTTTGTTGTCCCAAGTGAAGATGAACGAAAGAGAGCAATTTTGGAACTGCAACGGAAAGTTGAAAAGCGCAAACATACTTTCAAGAATTGGTTTACCTCTCCACAGTCAACAACAGTTGCTAGTTTTGTGGCAGCTAAGGAGATCGTAAGGAGGGGTAAGCCGTTCACAGACGGAGAATACATGAAAGAATCGATTAGAACTTTTAAAATTTTATAAGCTGTTATGTTTTGCGGCTCCAGACTATTTTTCTTTGGTGGAAGAGGGGGAAAAATGGCTCTTTTGATAATAAAGGTTGCCGACCCCTGAACTAGCCTAACCCTCAGCACATGTAGCTGTGCTTGACTGCGTCTGACATGTTCACTGCCTCTAGGGAATACCAGTGCTCAAATTAACATAACCATACCATACATAATCATGCCATACATTACCAACCATAGGTAAACAAGGTTTTAAAAAAAAGTTGTATTCAAAATAATTCCATGACATATCTGCATCTATATCTAACTTGTGTTCTAAGTGTTTTTAAACTGAAAACTTTCATCGCACCCTTCACAGTTAATCTAGTTGCTTCTATGCAGAGGACTGTTAGAAGTGAACTTAAAATATTGTGTGATCTGTTTGAGCACAGTTGGGAACTTACAAGAGATGTCATGGTGAAGCCGATGACCTCGATGTAGCCGTCGTCATGGCGCTGAGGTTCAAAGTCGTGATGGTCACTGGGGTGGCCCCAAGGCATGGTCCCTGCACAGTACCTGCAGCACACACAGGTGATAACAACTGCTTCAATTGACATTACCAACTAAAACTGGACATGCTGAGAAGTAAAACTGGAAAGTTACAGAAGTTTCAGTTTGTCTGGTTGTGCTTGCACCTGGGAATGTTGAGGAAAAGCAAACACTGTAACTTCAACTCCTGGACTTTGGCTGTCAGGTCTGTCCCATCACACTGCAGAGGAAGGAAAACACAGACAAGCTCTCAAATCTCCAAACATACTTTTTGCCTTTATATTTTATGGTTTTACTTTCCTTACATTCACCATGTCACTATGCATCTTAACTGAATGAATCACAATTGGATTGGATGTAAAATTTGAAATGGGATTTTTGAAAGGCAGTTTAGTACACAACAAAGCCACAGGGGAAGTGAGTTCAATGTACGCCCTCTCCAATACCATCCAACTGGGGCTGTCAACATCATTCCTCATCCAATACATCAATGTTCTAATATCTGCTGCCCAGTAAGCTCCTGCAACTGGAAAATATCTTTACTTATCCTCAGTTGTTTCTCATTCTATATAAAGGTTGATATCTGGCTATTCCAGTTGAAAAAAAAGATTTTAAGAGAATGGGAAGGCTCTGAAATAGATTTAGAAATTTAGGAAGTACACTCATTTTAATTGAGTTTATCCTTCCCCCGATGGAGAGATTGAGGGCATCCCAGTGATCTTGTTTGAGACTTAACAGGGGTTGGTAATTAGTCTTGTAAAGGTACTTGTGATTATGTTTTACCCATGTACCTAAATACCTACATTATTTAGAGCTAGTTTTGAAAGGGTTTAGCCCAATATTCATCTCATCTGCAGAGGTAATAGGTATCAGCTCACTTTTCTTGAGGTTAACTTTACAGCCAGATATACTTCCAAATTTTGCACTATATTTCGGACTATAGTCCATTGTCTGTATCTGGAACAATGTTCACCATCACATAGGCCATTGCTTTGTCTGCATTGGTGAAGTGCTTGTCCTCTCCTCCATCCGTAATTCAGAGCCAAGCTGGAAAAAGTAATCCAAGCTGGACACCTTGTCGGTCACGGAGGAGCTTCCCGACATCTGTGAAGGCAGCCCGGGCTTTAGCCATGCTTGTAGTGTAGTCAGGAAAGATGGTGATAGGTTCTGAATGGACCAAATTAGCACCTCCACACATTCTTGCTAATAATGTATCTTGACGATGATAACCTGGTTCTTGCCATCTGGATTTATCAGACCCGCGGCTCTGATGCAAATGCTTGATAAGCAGCTAGTTTTCAAGCTTGGCGACCGCTGCAGTGGAGCTGGAGTCGGGCATTTTGGGGAGGATCGAGGACCGAGGATCCTTACATTGCACCTCCTCATTCGCCCCTCCAAAATTTTCACAATGCTCCTTAAATTCTGTTAATTAATTCTTTTTTCAGATCTCTCACTGTTTTTGCAATGCAACCACTTCGTCTGACCAAGTAGATAGGCTGCCATCCACTTCCTTTGCCCTAGCCTTGACTTCATTGATCTCACTGTGGAGAGGCGCTGTTAATTATTTCGGTTTTCACTACTTACAGTTGCTCTTGAGAAAGGCAAAATTTTCTGTAAGGGCATTTTTCAGCTCTGATTTTAGCAGCGTTGAAGACTTTCAGACTTCAAAGCTGTAATGTCCATGTTGACAGAGTCTGGTGGAGGAAGAGAAGATCCTCCTGGGCATTTGAGGGCACTCTTATGAGGTGAGGCTCTCAATTTATCGGCCCATGTACGTTCCGACCTTCAACTGGGTTCACAAGCTATGGGTAGTGACCAAAACAACAAGATTGCGGATACAGGCAGCTGAAATGAGTTTCCTCAGGAGCTTGGACATCTGGGAGGGACTCAGAGTAGAGCCGCTGCTCCTCCACAGAGAGGGACCTATTGAGGTGGCTAGGGCATCTTATTAGGATGCCCCCTGGACGCCTCTATGGGAGGTGTTCTGGGCATGCCCATCCGTAAGGAGACCCCATCGGAGGCCCAGGACACGCTGGAGAGACTATGTCTCGAGGCTGGCCTGGGAACACCTCGGGGTCCCCCCAGAGGAGTTAGTGTGAGTGGCTGGGGAGGGTGTGGGCCTCCCTCCTGAAGCTGCTGCCCCACGACCCACACCCTCCACGGGAGGAAAAGTGGGATAAAACAAGATAAGCAGGAGAAAATGAAACAAAGCAAAAAAAAAAAAAAAAAAAAAACCCAAAAAAAAAACAAATCAATTTCAAGATTCTCTCCACTGCTGTGTCTGTAACAATTGTCGTGACATGTCTGTAGGCATGTCCCGACAATTGCTACAGACACAACAGAGTCAAGTGCGGATTCTTCCCTGCCTCCATCACAACATGGCATATCTACAACCTGCAAACCAGAGGCTTGCAGAGAAGAGAAAAAAGCCCAGAGATAAGGACTGTTAAGAACTGGGATGAAGACAGTATTATGGCACTTCAAGGTTGTTTTGACTGTATCTAATGGGAAGTTAGTAATGGAAGTAAAGTAAATGTCTGGACTTAAATGAACAAAGTACAAGTTTTATCAGATTATGTCACCAAGACATCTAAGATGTACCCTAATAATAAACCCTGGGTATCAAAAAACAAAATTAAAATTAAAGAAACTGAAAAAGAAGAAAATCTACTCTACTAACTCAGAAACTGTACTCACCACCACTTTGATGTGCTTGGCAAGGTCTTTCGAACTCCCACTCAGGAAATCTGAAAACGCGGTCTGAAACACAAAAAAAAAACATGGACTTTAGACAGATTTAATGTGCCACTGGATGAAACATAACAGATCACAGGGGACACTTACTCCTGCATAAAACATCTTATTCCTAAAGCGGCTGTTAAACTTCTCTGGGTTTGCCTCTGAAAGACAGAAAGAAAGAAAAGAAAAACAAATATGTATCAGTAGATCTCCCATCAAGTTACTGCCTCAAACTTATGCATGCAGAAAAAAATAGGAAAATATCACAAAATCTGCATAGCAGCAATCTTCATCTCAAGTGTTTAAATGATCTGCCTGTTTGAATGTCTTTCTAAATGTCTGTGAATCAGTACATCATGAAGTAGCAATGATTAGTCAGTGTGAGAATGTCCTGACCTCTCGATTCATGGAAGCCCAGTGTGACGTGAGCGTCGAAGCCAAGACTGAAGTAATTGTTGAAGACGTCGATAGGAAGCTAACATGAGAAAGTTCAGTTCAAAAAGGTTTGCTTTCATTCTGAACATATGCTTTCACTTTTCAGATGATTTAAACAGGACAGTGAAATGTCAAACCAACCTTGTCTGTCTGATGCTCATCCCTCTCCTCGGGTCGCGCGTCAGCGTTTGCCTCCACATACAGGTTCCACCGGTCCAACTGGACAACATTTCCATCTTCAACATGTGACAGGATCTTTGTTATGGGTTCATCGGTGTAACCCTGAGAGAGGACAACATTACTCAAATTTAACATTTATACATAATGCAAGTGCATTTTTCAGGTACCAAACCTCTGGAGGTAAACTAGACTCACCCCTCCCCAGTTTAAAGTCCTTGCAAGGTCATTGCCAGTCCCAAGAGGAAGGATGGCCACAGGAGGCTGAGGACGAAGATTCAACTGATCCAGAACTGACAAGATCCATCCAACCTAAACACACACACAATACACACAATCATCCTGTAATCACTGCTGTCTGGAAAAGGGTAGATTTATGACCTCTCAACTAGCTGTCACTAAAGTCTTTCTTTTTTTTTTGGTATTTGAATAAATTATGGTCACTCACTGTCCCATCTCCTCCACAGGCCAGGATCCTTAGGTTGGGCACTTTGGTGTACAACTCTAGCCTGTAGAAAACATAAAGCAGGGCAATTAGGCCTACACTGGACCTGATTGAAGATACACAGACTGATAAGACAAGGAAGAACTGGAGAGATCTGGATGACTACATGCTCTAGCAGCAGTTTGGCTTTTTTTGGGGTGCATATACTGTAAAGCTGCAAATAACACACTGAAAAAATGAGAAAAGGGTTAATTAACATTAATTAATTAAATGGTATTAACCTATACATAATACAAATTACCAAGTGCAGTTTGGAATCACATTAAGCTGAATTTAACATATCTGAATTATTTATTAATTGTTTTTTACTCAATTTTGTTTGAATAAAATTAGCTATGGATCAGTTAAGTAGAATTTACTTGCATTTTATCAATACATTCTAAGATGCTGAAAATTTAGTACATTTTACTCATTGGGAGGTTTTGGGTTTTAATCTCACTCCTGCCCTAAGCATTTTGCGCCACAATTACATGTACACCAGGGATGCTGACATGCTTTGAGGAATTTGAATTTGTTCAAATGACTAATGTGATTGTTCAAGTGAGTCCACTTTTATTAAGTAGTGAAGAGGTAAGGTAAAGAAGGACTCATGGGTATTGTTTAGTTAGAAATGTTGACACCGTGAGTAAAAGGGTGTGTGCTGGGAGAGACTTCAGCTGTTCAATTATTTGTGTGCACTTGTCACAATATTGAGTAGAGTAAACATAGAAGGATTATTGCAATAAAGAGATATGTAATATTATTGGAAAGTGATGGGATACCCATAAAAATGTGAATAAAATAATTAATTTCAGCACATATAAATAAGAAATGTGTTGAATTCAGCAGAAGTGTGCTAAAATATTAGTTGATATAGTTTATTTAATTAGGTGAAATTTAAAATTTAAAAATTTTAAGTTTTTAGTCAGAGTTGTAGAACTTAAAATCTACTCAATTGTATTACATGTCACTTTGTTGCCACAATTTTTTTAAGTAAACAATAGATAAAAAAAAACTTTAGTGTAGCTGATTGGCAAATAGACACCTGTCTCTTTTATTAGCCGACAGCAACACAGCAACACATTCAGGCAACAAACACTAGTATCAAATAACGGCCGGGTCTGATTTTCTCTTTGTTGAATTTAGCTCATTCTACCTCCCCCGCATCCAGACCAGAGCATGTGAGCGATGCGGAGTGTGCAAAATACATACATAATATATAGTTCTGCTTTGATCTTTGAGGGTTATGCGCAAAAGACAGGGCTACATTGGGCTACACACTGACAGCTGATGGTCTGCACATGCACCGTGCCCCACAGACATGCCTGGTGTGAATTACCTGGGTTACTCACAGACAGCTTCTACTATGCACTTCTCACACACTGTGCAGTGTGAATCTGGCCATAGACTACAAGTTTTCATTGATAAATGACAATTTAAGACTTTAAAACGTAAACCTAAAATACCACTTAAAATACTATACTCTTGGTACTTTGCCTTAAAATATTAAATGCCTGTCTCATATAGACACCTGACTCAAATAAGTCATTTGGGAAAATAAACGCCTGGACTGTTATTTGCAGCTTTATGGTATATACATATATTTACTGTCCTTTTATATACTGTCACAATAACCTGTTTAACAAATGTGCACTTTTATACAAACCTGCTTCCTTCTTTCTCATCTTTCTATTGGTTTATTAAACATATCAACAACTGTACATTTGTATACAATACCTACATTAAGTGCACAATGTAAGCTTGAATCCCTCCCTCTTCTTTGAGGTCTCTAAAAAGCTTAAGTAATATTGTTTGGGCTGAAAAAGGCCAAGGATCACGGCTAAATGGCCTAATACAACATGTGACTGACCTTACCTGTTTGATCCTGAGTCAGATATTTAGGAGCAGCCAGTTCCCCACAGATTGGAAATGAATGTGTCAGAGTAGTAACTATATTGTAGCAAAGTGTTTATTTGTGACACACAAATGAGCTGACGCACTTTACTGAACTTCAGAACTTTATTCCGCCGCTGTCGGCAGATGACCAAAATAAAAGGAAAACAAAGAGTTTAAAGTAAATATGACGTAAAATAGCAATTCTTCTCTCTTATCGCTCTCTCTCTCTGTCTAACTGTTAGTTCAGAGGGCTTTGCAAAACACATGAACATGCAAAACATGTTTAGGGGCCTTGCAAAACACAAATTAAAGCAGATGAATAATGCTAACATTACAAAATATATCATTTTGTTTCATCCCAGGCTGGACAGTAGCATAAATGTGTCTAATCTTTGATTAGATAAAATAAAACGTTATTTGTGCCACAGCAGGGAAATTCACAAAAGTGCTGTGAGTGGGATTTAAACCCTCACCTCTACAGAGACAAAAGTCTCAGGCCAGCACCTTAGACCACTCAACCATGGTATCCACTCTCTCTTTTTGGCATTAGAAGGGTACATATATATTTTATTTTTTTTGCACACGATTGTAGTTTGTAAAAGTGGGCTGGGCTGTGCATATTTTGGTGGTGTACCTAAGGCAATGTCATAAACTATGACGTTATAACAGCCTTTTGCAGATTAGACCGTTTTTATCACGATTGTTTCTAGTTTTAGAAATTATATGTAAAGAAGGCAGAGACAGGGTTTGAGTTTCTGGTATTTTCTGCTTGATACACTAAACTGTCTTTATTCAGAAACACCAGGGAAAATATGGTTTTGCATTCTGTGCCCCCTTTAAATCATCCTGGAGCACCCTGGAGATGAATAACACACATTTTCTGGATGTCATCAGTTATGTTCATGTTGAAGGTGGAGGAGAGAGAGCTGAAATTGCGAAAAAGGAATTTATCTATAATTACATGTTAAGGTGAGTCCTATAGGAGCAGGTAAAAAGAGGAGAACGAGATCCTATTGTGCGAAGAGATTTTGAAAATGTTCAAGGAAAGGTCCCCACATATTCAAAAACTTTTTGTATAAGTTATGGATTTAATATTGTATTTTGTCTTGGCTTAGACAGGACCTAGGGTGACCTCCAGAGAGGGCAGGGTGAGCTCAATGATCTTTTCTGAGGATCTTATGACCCACTGCAGACCTTTCCAGTCTGCCTTTGTGCAGTTCAATTTAGTGACCAAATGACTCAGTGAAAAGGCATGCTTTGAGGCCCAGAGAAGGGGCACAGTGGATATAGAGGGGTAGCGTGCTCCATAGGGTGGGGGCAGCAGGACAAAAGGCTCTGTCCCTAAAGGACCAGACTCTGCTGCAGGGGATAGCCAACTGCAGGGACCACAGGGGAGTGTATGGGTGGTTGGTAGTCATCCAGCGTTTTATTTTACGCAGGCAGTGGACAAGTGGCACGGGAGGGAGCTGTGTGGAAGGTGTAGTCCTGATGTACAGCTGGGTGTCATCAGCATAACACTGAAAACTAAGTCCATGATACGGATAATTTGGCCAAAGGAAAGCATGTAGATTGTGAAGAGAAGTGGACAGAGGACAAATTCCCAAGGCACACCATATTCTGCCAAACCTGGAATGGAGTTAAAGACTTTGAGGATTACGTATTGTTGCCAGCTTGAGAAATAGGACTGGATCCAGGAGAGTGCTGTACCAGAAAGGCCGATGTACTTGGAGAGACATTTGAGGAGGATGGCGTGTTAGACTGTCAAAAGCTGCAGAGAGGTTCAGGAGGATGAGTCCATTATCAGCCGCAGAGAGAAGGTCATTAGTGATTTTGGTGAGGGCAGTCTGTACTGTGGTACTGTGGTACTGTGGTGGGCTCTGAAACCAGATTGGATGGGTTCAATGTGCTGGTCAGCCCCTGCTCCTTCCAGAATTTTATTTAGGAAGGAAAAGTTGGTGATTGGACAATAATTATTGGGGTCATCAGGGTCTAGTCCATGATCTAGTTTTTTTTAGGTCTTAATATGAAAAAAAAAATCACTTTTGATAGTTTACAAATGTCTTTTTAGGTCTATACTGCCTCTACACACACTGTGAGTTTCATTTTTTTTAATTGTTTAAATAGTAAATTCACCAGTGTTACAAAACCATGTGCTTAAATAGATTTCTTCCCATCTTCTACTTCACAGACAGGGATATATGAATAACACCACCTCTCACATAAATATCCCTGCCCAACAAACAGAGCTGCCTCATCTGCCATTTTTTTCTCGCAAGCGCTAACTTGGATGTTATCCAATCACAGCTTGTTACCAGGTAGGAAAAGCCAATTTTTGACCTTTGAGCTACTCACAAAACATCCTGGAAGAGATAGTTGTTTAGGAAATGTGATGTTATTGCTGTGGATTTATGTCTTGTAAACTAGACAACTGAGGTAAAAACAGGTTTTATCATTGTTTTATCAATTGTTTGATGTCGCTTGTTTGTTTACAAAGCACCGTGTGGAGAGGGGGGGATCGCGGTCTGTGTTTACGTCTTTTTGTGGAGTTTTTTTTAGCTGAGATTCTGACATTTCAGACAGAGATACAAGCTGTGAAATCGGTTGTGACTTACATTGGGGCTCAAGATTAATCTTAAAGGCTCATAATCAGTTTTGTAAATGTTGCTGGCATTCTGCAGCCAGTAGACATTTAGGCAGACAGGATTGGACCTTTAAGGCTGGGATGACTGCTGCTGTTTTGAAGGCCCTACAGCAAGGCCAGCAATTGCTATAGGCGTCCTTGTAGCGTCTGTGTCTCCACTGAGGGTAAGACCCTAAGGACCCTGATGCAATGGGGGAAACAAGAGGGGATACAGAATCCAGGCTGATGGAAGAGCAGAGCTGTAGTTTTCTACCAGAAAGTCAACTGAGAGGTTAGGAGGAAGGGTGATGATAAATCGCTAAGGTGCTAGATAGCAAGGTGACAGTCTGTTTGTTACGTTGCCTGGGTAGGGACACAGGAACTGAGAAAATGACAGCACGGTGGTCTGATATGGTCAGGGCAATACACTGGAGGTGACAGGGAGTTGTTCTAATAGAACACACCAGATCTAAGGTGTGCCCTTGGATGTTGGTGGGCCAATGCGTATGTTGTATAATGTTTAAACAGTGATCACTGATAAGTGATAAGAGATCAGCAGCAAAAGAGAAGCTTTCAGAGTCCACATGAATGTTAAAGTCTTCCAAAAGAATGGTTGATGGAGACATGGGGCAGACAGTGGCAACCAGCACAGAAAGTTTCGGTATCATCAGAAACTTGATCTACCAGTGCTACGTAAATAGTATAACGTTGAACAGGTTACATAATGAGCATTCTGAAGTCACTATAGTACAGTGGAATTGGTTGTAAAGGCCTTTGGGGCTTACTTCAATGTAGGCCTACAACTTGTATAATCAGAACTGTTCTAGTCACTGCAGTCACCAGAACATGTGGACAGTGCTGTGCACTTTAATGGTACCTTTCTGCATCTACAGTGCCTAGTACAACCTTTTTGCAACCATAGCGCACAAGTTTTTCAGGGAGCCTCAGGGAGTGCTGTTTAAAGTGGCTGCCACCTGCCATCCCCAGTCTGAAGGGCTGGGGATGGATGAAGTCATTTTGAAATTTTTATACCACTGTCAATGGGGCACCACGGTGTTCTGCATTTGACAGTTCAGTCAGTGGCTCTTGGGGTATAGTACTTGGAACATAGAAATACATATCTAGTTTAAATTTCTATCACATTTAGATCCTAAGATACACCCATTTCTATTTTCATGTGTAGAAATTACATATCCCAGAGATCAATGACCCCTATCTGACCCCAGAGGTCAAACTGGGAATGCCTTATCTTAAATTCTTAAATTAAAATCTTAAATTAAAGCTTATATCATCATGAACAAACCCTAAAAGTTTCATGCTTTTTTCAGTCTGTGCACAGTTGTCATGCTTAACAGCCCCACTATGATGCACATGAGATTTTTTTGTCTGCACAGAAATTAAGAAACTGAAACTCAGGAAAAAAACAACAGAAAGATCTCTGGGTCAACTGAGGAGCAATGGAACAATCTCATAAGCAAACTGGGACAAGCCACAGAAGGGGGCAGGTTATAGAGGCTGATCTTACCCCTCTCTGGGACCACCCTTCGTCAGGTTGAACACCTGTCGAGGGTTCAGGTACCACATGAAGGACTGGATAATCTTAGCTCCCTGAAACAGAAGAAAAACACCTCTGAAGTGAGAAGATAGAATGTCCCTGTAGTACACAACAAGTTTGAACTTCTGGAACATCTAAATTTTCTCTGCGATTAGTGGTAGTGCAAAATATTTAAATTATTCATCGTGGGCTTTGGCAATGTGTGTTTGATATATTATATTATATATTATATTGTTATTAACAATTACATATTTCATTTATAGGACATATTTGTAGTATTAAACACCTTCTCATTACACTGGCTGACTGGAGTCAGCCAGTACCACAAGTATTGCTGAATGTGACTTTGTAGGTTTGTAGGTGCATTTATAAAGAATGTAATTATAAAGAATGTATACCTGTATACCTGACTGGATTCTGAGTGATGCACAGTCATGTCAACCACAAGTATTAGATTGCTGAATGTGACTTTGTAGGTTTGTAGGTGCATTTATAAAGAATGTAATTATAAAGAATGTATACCTGTATACCTGACTGGATTCTGAGTGATGCACAGTCATGTCAACCACAAGTATTAGATTGCTGAATGTGACTTTGTAGGTTTGTAGGTGCATTTATAAAGAATGTAATTATAAAGAATGTATACCTGTATACCTGACTGGATTCTGAGTGATGCACAGTCATGTCAACCACAAGTATTAGATTGCTGAATGTGACTTTGTAGGTTTGTAGGTGCATTTATAAAGAATGTATACCTGTTTTATTATCAAAAAGGACATGGAAGCCTCAGACCGTAAAACAGTTAATGACAACCTTCCCATCTTTACAAATCCTTATATTTATCCTTATATGTTTTACCTGGTTTCCTCCACTCTTTGGGTTCACAAACACCAGTAGAGGCTTCATGAGCTGTGAGGGCAGAGGCTTCACCAGGAAGGGCTTCCAGCGACCATCTTGGAGCTAAGAAACACAACAGAAACTGAGTAGAAACACATGGCAAAACTGAAATATAAATAAGTGTGTTGAATAACTTCAAACTTGTAACCTTAGCACATCACATTATCCCATTTCATTATTCTTAATATTCCTAATATGCTATTAATGTTAGAATGTTTAATGTTGTATTCAGAATTAGATTCAGAATTATTAGAGTATAAAGCACCACAGTGGTCAGTGTTAGTGACCTGCACTGTCTCATCTCTTACCTCAGATCCCTTCTTGGTTGACTTGCTTTTCAGTGATGTCCTTTTCTTCTTTTTACTGGATTTTAAAGATGACTGGAGGTTCGCAGAGAAACACAATAACATGTTTTAACATTGTGTCTTGCATTGGGAAAAAAAAAAAATCAATCAGTTTATGGCAGTCAGTGTTGATGCAGCCTGCCTTGCATTGAGCACTACATGGGAAACCCTTATGACATACAAAAGTTTGGTTTGCATGAAAAAATGTTCTTTGCAAATGACAAGTTGATATTTTGAGGGTGGATCTGTGAGTGAACTAACTAGTGAGGACACCTCTGCACTTTGGCTTGAGTTTGGTTAGAGTTTGGATAAGGTGTGTGTGCACCTGTGGTCGCCGGACCCTTATGATCCAGGTTGGGGGTATGATGACCGCAGCATGAGCTCCCAGAGAGCAGCACTCCCCTATCTGCTGCAGCATGAAGCATGTCACCTTGTTGTGATACTGAAACACAGAGTAATTTCGCAGAGATATTTCAACACAGACAAGAAATGACCTGACAGCCTCTTTCAACACCTACTTTTGAAAGAATTTCAACTGCTTGTTCAAAAGCTGCATATCTGGAATAAAAACATTTGTTTCCTCAGCAATAGCAATGTAGCCACCATATTTGTCAGTAATGACATGATGACAGGCTTCATTGCAGTCCATTGCAGTCCCACTTCCCACGTGCCCCTCAGTACCATCAGAGATTGGGTTCAGAATGGTGACTTGTTATTCAGCCTTTCAAACTTAAATCTTTAAATGCAGCTTAAAGAAAGTCACACCTTGTGTCATAACCATAGAAAAAAATATGTATATGCTAAATTCATAACATCAGCAAACCTTATAATCAATCACAGCTAGGCAAAAGTACTGTCTGGTACTTGGATCCATAAGTGATTGGAGAACCACTCATTACATTCATTCATGACAGAAATTCCAACATAAGCTTTGTCTTTACATTTGAGAAGTTTCCAACGGTGTTACATGCCATGAATCAAATATTGGTTGGCGGACTGTGACTTACCGCCTGTTTGCACCACGAGCAGCTGATGGCAACAATCTCTTTACTGTGAAATGCAAACTTCTGCTGAAACCCCTGTCAGTGAGGAAATAGGTGGCTTCATTAACTCTGTCCAGATTCACAAGTGTAATATTTGGAGGTTGGATAGATGGATGTTCACCTTCCCACACTGTCGACACTTCCCTGTCTGACGCCTCCTGTGGACCCAGTGGTGTCGCACAATGTTGGGCTGAAAAACAACATTTCATGTTCACTTTGGTTTTGAATATTTAGATTCTAATAATTTCTACACTCAACAGACACTCACCTCTCGAACAGTTCGTGATCCTGGTTCTCTAAACGACGGCTTGCACCTGAAATTAATCTGATAATAAAGATGAAATACTGTGAGGAGAGAATGATCCCAGAGTATATATGTTAATCCAGAGATGAACTGGTGTTTTACCTTCTCCAGCTGCTCCATGCACATGGTGTGAACAGAAATCTTACATCCAGCACATTTCTTTCTCCCCACTGACTTTTGCTAAAACAAAAACAAAAAAACTGATTTAGGGTTTGCAGGGTTTTAGACATGAGGAGAATCTGACTTTATACTGCATCTTAATAACATGAAGCTAAATCATTCAACACACTCACCAGTGACTTGGCAATGCAGTACTGCTCGCCCACGTAACAGAAGTCTCCAGACCCACTGGTCTCGAACCAGATGTGGTCCCCAAACTGGGCGTTGTCCTGTGAATTTTTTTTCCCCACATTTTCAACAGTCCTGATCACAATTTACATTTTCTTCTACAATGATTTAAAGGTCATAAAACTGAACAGAATTGTGGTACAGGTGATACAGGTGATAAAACTGAACAGAATGTATTTTACTTTATTGATCTATTTTCATTATTTTCTCTATCAACAACAAGCAAAATGGGATTTAAAAGGGATCTAGTCACACATGCTAGCCTTAAAAGAATACATTGGCATCAGCTATATAAATGTGATATAAAAGCACTCCAAATGTTGTAAATTTTTTGAAAATCCTTTTACTTATAGGTCACCACTGTCAAATGGTTGCCCAGGTCTATTCTCTTGACAGTAAATTAACATCTGTTCAGTCTTTTTGAACTGCTTGAACAATCGGAGAGGTGAAAAAGCAAGGGCCAGGCAAAAACAATGGTGTCTGTGCGGCAACTGCTTGTCAATGCCAACCACGACAGAGTGTTTGTTGTAAAGAGTGCTTTCTGTCAGCAGCTGTCCAGAGCTCCAGTTGCATTAGATTCAACTACGTTGGCTATAACATGATGCCCAGGTAGAAGCCAACAGGCTGTAGCAACGAGCAAAAACCTGGCTTCTAGCACGGTGTCTTGTATATTATTGGAGGTGTGCAAAGCATGCAGTACCACAAGGAGGGGGTTCATGTTGACACAGAGGCTCTGATTTGCGACAGCGTCAATTCAGCGGAGTAGCATAAATTCACCTTATGTATGGTCTGCTGTTACCTGACAGTTCAAATCAGCTGGCCACTGTACCACTGCATCCAACTTGTTTATATCTGTCTGAGCTGCTGTATCTGTCTTACTTGAAGAACACTATAACTTATGGATTCAGCTGGTGTAACGTCTGCTTCCTCCATTTTAAAAGACGAAATCAGCACCGTCAGTAGCCATAAGACATTCTGTATGTTTTTAGGAATAAGATGTTGTCTAATTCAAGTTGTAAATGATGACAAAATCATGAGAATATGTTTAAGGACATCACTAGGGGTCTAAAAAATATCAAACTGTAAATGACCATGTAGTAAAATAAACAGCTAAATGTGAATTGTGGATGTTTTTCCTTCCTTTCTTCTATTTTCTAAGGCAAACTGCCTCTCTCCCATATCATTTAGAGTCAGCAAACTTTGTCATTAGTTTTAGTCACTCAGTACAAGATGTTGTAAAGTAACTCACACTCCAGTCGACGGTGCTGTTGGGTTCCTGCAATGAGTCACCGCTCTGTCCTGGAGTCAAGGCACTCGGCTGAGTCCCTACATGCTGCAAACCTGATTTTGCAATGGCTTTCCTGAAAAGGCGAGAAGATGCACAGAGATTGTTTTGAGATTGTAAATAGGTTTTTAATTCTTATGACATTCTTATGACATGTATAAAGACCTCATTCAGTCTCAAACAGATCCTGGCTCAGTGCAAGACAGTGCCTCAAATGGGAATTATTAATTTACAAAAGATTTCTGATCTTGATCGAAGCCACAAGCTGAAACATGTTGGTCTGTTTAGTATCCTGCCTGGTGTCTGCAAATTTCAACCTTTTATCCATACAGGATATCCTATGTGTCTTTTGTGATCTCTGCACAATAAATTTGAAATGTTTCTCGGTTTCTAATGTCATGATATGAAGCAAGTACAAGCGACTGGGATATAGTTCACTGAGACAATATATTAACCAATGTGCTCTTCCTGCTGCTCTGTTAAAATCTCACTATTATAACCACATCTGACAACATGACCAGACAGTGGCTGATTCACTATAACATAAAAGTTTGATGCTTATTTATGTCTACCAGCTGCCATCAGATTCGTCAGTGTTGGAAGCCCTGTGCATCATTTGAGGTCCATCAATGGTGACTCTCGACTACAGGAAGTAGCTAAGTGTGATGCCAACCACAGGCCTGCATTAGACTCAAACTCACAACCTTGGGAGGCAGATAGATAGATTAGATCTATCTAATCTAATAGAGTAGACAGACTCCATAGGATGAACTTTTCTGCCTCCATTATATCTTGTACATTTTTAAACTGAGGGTGTAAAAGTCTGAAAAGAAACCATTGCCTGTTCTGAGCAGAAGTAAATTAAGTGTTTTCTCACTATTGTGAAGATGAGCTAAGCTAACTGCAGGCTACATACAGCAGAGAGGCACTCCAGCTCTCCAGACGGGAGTCATGGCCAAAGGCCCCTAGCGGATTGAGGACCCCTTGGCCCCGGTAGAAGGCCAGGTGGTTGAGGTAGTATACTGAACATCTGCGGCTGGGCAGCAGGGGGCCTCGCCCAGGCAAGGGGCTACCAGCTTTCCTTCTCTTCTTCTGGCTGGAGGCATGATAGCGGCTGCGAGGAGTGGAGTCACCTGTGAGAACCTGAGAGGAGTTCTTTCGGAGGCAGCGGGGGGGTCGGATCAGGGGTCGCGATGGTAATGGCAGCTGCGGCGTTCTTATCACCTCCAGGCCAGAGGAGGAGGGGGTAGAAGATAGAGAGGGGAACCATCCAGCAGACAAGGAGTCTTCCTCCTCCTTCTTCTCGGCCACCTGCTCCGACTCCGACAGCTGACACTCAGCCTCTGACTGGCTATCATTGGCAGTGGAATAATCACTGCTGTCATCATCTCCATCTGAGTGAAGGCTGCTGGAGTGTGAAAGAATCTTCTTGTTGGCTCCACCCCTCACCTCCACCTGCTGTTCTCCAGTCAGAAAACCCACCTCCTCCTCCTCCTCTGCCATCTGGATTAGACTGGCCAGCAGCACAGACGGCCCTAGCAAATGGGTGTCAATGGTCCGTAGCTTCCCCACCTTCTTGCGGTGCACAGCAAACCTGGGGTTAAGGTTAGGTGTGGTGGTGCTGGAACGCCTGCGAGCATGTCCTGTCCATCTGACATGTCTGGGCATCTTCGCCAAACGGCCCCCACCTGCACATGGCAGCCCACCCTGCAGATGGATGCTGGATCGCCGCTGCTGTGTTAGGGTCGAAGAAGGAAGCCCGACACTGGACCTGCGGCGAGCTTTACTGGTTGGGAGGGCCACACTGGGCCTCCGTTGGCAGGAGGGTGTGGCCACAGATTCCATCCCTAGAGCAGCCTCCTTCCTCTTAAAGTGACGCCGGAAAAACGTGTCCATGCTGGACGCAGAGATTGGTCAGATCACTGAAATGCTCCTCTGTTCTGCTCGCTGTTGGAATGTAAAAAGCAGTTAGTTTGGGGTCAAAGGTTAGATTGCTATTTCTGCAGATCTACTGGACCACCACCACCTCTGAAACATGAAATGCAGCAAACTACAACATCTTATAGCTACACAGCCCACTTTGAAAAAGTGATCATTTTTATATGATATATTAATGCTGCAAGTTTTCTAAGCTTGTGCAAGTTAATCTTGACCTTAAATGATATGAAATACAACATTTGGCTAGACGCATTTACCAACACCAACAAATTTGTGACACCATTGACCTGATGGTGGTGGGGAATATTACTTGGTGGCGGGAAGTCTTACCTAACTTGATTAGCAGCAGCTAATCAAGTGTGGCCAGAGGTGAATTTCCACAAATAGACAATTAAGAATTCTACATATCTATCTATCTGTTTGACCTGGATTACAAAGGAATCCACATTTGATCAATTTCACTTTTGTTTTTTGCTTTTTTGACCAGATTTTCAAGTAGATATTATACAGTTTGAGCACAAAAGGAGCACAAAAGCAGCAGCTAACAAAGCCTTTTCTCGCTTGCTATTTGATCAAATAACAGCAATGACTGACAGTGAAAGACTTGGAACCTTTAAAAGGATTGGCAAAACCTCCAAAAGACATATAGAACACCCTAAAGAACTAGCAAAACCTCCCAAATCATACCTAGAACGCCCAGAAGGACCAGAAAACCTTCAAATGAAAGAAACTAAAACAACATAAAGTGTAAGGAGCTGTTACATTATTTGCCAGAACCCCTATCCCATTTTGTTATGTGTTTGCTTTGCCTTGTTTCCTTGTGTGCATGCATGTGTGAGTATTTCTAGCTGGGCATAACTACCTGTTCTCTGGATTTTAGCAGACATTTGCAGCTCATCTGCAGTTTATTAGTCCAGTGTTTACCTCCCATCTGCACTAGATCGTTTTGTAACCTTTGTGGTTGCAACACACATGGCCACAATCTTGCTCATTTCCCTATACTTGCTTCCAGTAAGTAATTTAGTCTCTGCTCTGCATCCCTGGACCATCATTACACCTGGTAATTTGCAGCCAGCCTCTCTCCTGTCAGATCATTCCATGCCTCTAGCTGTGCCTCTCACAGCAACAGCCAGTGCCCCTGGCTGGTAAAATCCAAAACCCTATAAAAGACTAGTACCCTGAAAAGTACCCTAAAAAGACTCAAAGACCCTACTGAAGGCTGTTGTCAGCTGTTGTTTCAAGATCCACTTCTGAATACTGATTTCTGCCTTTCCAAGATGTGGTATCAGATTTCATACAACAGTAATTTTGCATTGGTTGCAAATTTAAAAACACAATTACAGGATTACAGGACACAATTACATCTATAATCATCTGTACCAAAGTCTTCACCAAAGAATCTGTCCAACATTGTAGACCTGGATCCACAGTCTAAGATAACATTCCAAGCAAACGGTTCTAGCAATGACATCACACTGAGAGGATAGAGGCCAGATAGCTCCTAACAAAACTATCCATAAATTGATGTTTTAAGAGGTATATTTGTAGCCAGACCTAATGTACTGCATTGTGAGTTCTTGATGAACATCCCCGAGAAAAGAAATACCGACAAACAAGACTGAGAAGACACCGTCTCAGAAAAATACCACCCAGCCAGTTGACAACAAAGCTGCTGCTAAAGATGGCATTGTAGCAGGAGCTAACCTTGTAGCTGTGGTAGTAGTGGAGACTACAGCTAAAGTCACGGCCGTCATGGAAAAGAAGATGTCCAAATTTTCTAATAAACTGGATATCATTATGGTGTTGGTTAAGTTATGGTTAAGTTGGAAAGTGATTTGCATGCCATTCTGTGAGTAACATTACAGTTAACATGCCACAATGTATGTTATCAGAGTGGTTCAATTCACAATTTACTGCTATATTAAATAAATTGTTTTTCTGACATACTTTATTAAGCTAAATCTATCTACCACCCCGTGTGTGGTATGTTCTACTGGCTACACATAAGATGACTTTATCATGACTGTATTTTGGCGGTTTGAGTCAAGTGGAGCAAGTGATTGACATGACAGCTGCATTTCATGGAGAGCATCTATGGACTGCAGTGAAGTGCGCTCACTGCACGCGTTGTTTCCTCCCAGCTCCAAGAGACCCTTTGTTTTGTATTCCTATGAGGACTGTTCATGTTGTCTCTACAGGGACATGTTGGTTTCAGTTGAATGTGTTGAACAATGAGTACTTGAGAGTTTGAATCAGGTCTGTGCACCAAGGAGAATTCTACTTTAAGCTAGCTAGTTAACTGATGTCTTTGCAATGCCTGCAACATACAGTATACTTGTGTGAGAGTTTAACTGTGCTATGAGTCCTTCAACATCAGGGCCCTAGTGAAGAAGGCTCAGCTCAGCTACACTTCCTGCGCCTCAGGAAGAACAACCTGGACACAATGCTGCTGCTGGCCTTCTATCACTACTCTGTGGAGAGTTTGCTCACCTACTGTCTGGGTGTGTGGTACCTTCCTGTCCTACCACAGTAGGAACGGAAGGCTGTGCAGTAGGCTGTGCAGAGGGTCATAAACACTACCCAAAAAATCATTGGCTGCCCTCTGCTCACCCTGGAACAAATCTCCACATCCTGCTGCCTCAAGAAAGCCAAGGCCATCACAGCAGACCCTTCACACCCTGTCCACCCCCTGTTTGACCTGTTGCCCTCTCAGAGACGCTAAAGGTCAAGTCCTACAACATCAGACTAACCAACAGCTTCTTCCCCTGGGCCATCCAGACTGTTAACACCAATGGACATGGTGGCTCTGTGGGAGTACCCTCGATATCAATTGTACCCCCTCTCAATCTAAAATGAGAGTGGCCACCAGGGAATTATGTATAGACCTACAGTTGTTTGATGCTTGGAGAGTTCCCCACCCCAGAAAAAGAGATTATACCCTCTTTTCACACCCACATCAAAGTTTTTACAGAATAGATTATTTATTTGTCTTAAGAATGGTGTTAGATAGAATAAAGAGTGCCATAGGTACCCGTGTATTGTCAGACCATGCAGATATGTCCATTGTAGTTTCTCCTTGTCAGCCCACGGTTCATCTAGCATCTAAAGCATCTGTGACTTTTGTGAAAGATCAAGTTAACCTTTTCTTCTCAACTAATGATAACAACGACACCAACCCATCAATACTATGGGATAACTTGAAGGCCTAGGAGAGAGGGCAGGTTGATTTGGAAAAACAATTAGCTGATGTCCACCAGCAAGTAAAGGACAACTACTCTAGCTGAAGCCACATGATCTGCTCTTAACCAACTCCTGACGCAAAAAGCAGGGACAAATATCTTTAATACAAAACACAGATTGTTAAAAATGGGAGACAAACCAGGATGATTACTTTCACGTTTGGCAGCTGGTAAACGAGATATCAGACCGATCTCCTCCTTAAAGGATGAGATCGGGAAAAATCATTATGAGACCAAAATGATGGTAGAGATAATGAAAAGCTTTTATAAAAAAACTCTATAACTCAGAATACTCCACACCATCACACTGTATACAGGGTTTTCTAGAAAAAGTGAATCTTCCTTCCCTCTCAGAGGCAGATAGATCTGCTCTTGGAAGACCAGTAACTAGTGAGGAGATCAAAAATGCAATTAATTCACTACAGAATTCACCACAGAAGGAAAAGCTCCGGGACTGGATGGTTATGGTCCAGAGTATTATAAAACTTTTTTAGACAAAACTCTGGACCATAACCGTCACGTCCTGGAGCTTTTCCTTCTGTGGTGAATTAATTGCAAGGGACACACTTATCAAGGGGTTTACCCTTCTTAAGGATTAATGCTATATTTGCAGCTCTTACTGCCCTATTAGTTTGAATGAATTTAAAAAATACTGGTGAAAAGACTTGAGGATTACTTGCCACTCGTAATTGGGCCAGACCAGTTTTATTAAAAACAGAAGCTCTTTTACCAACATGAGGAAATTACTCAACATCATTCTATATGCAAACACAACTTGGACACAAGGTCTTATTATTTCACTTGATGCCGAAAAGGTCTTTGATCACATAGAGTGGCCTTATTTATTTGCCATCATCATGGCTATACCAATAGGTGGGTGGAACTGCTGATTTCCTGGATGGGTAGAATACATTTATTAAAGATGAAAGTGCTACCCTGACTGCTTCACTCTGTGCGGATGCTGCCCCTCTATACTTCTAAAAAGGAAGTACGAGAGGTTGAAAGGGATTAGCATCTGCAACGACCTGGCAACTGTCCAGAGTGTACCCTGCCTTCGCCCGTAAGCAGCTGGGATAGGCTCCAGTTTGAGCAGCTCCATTTTGAGAAACGTGAAGTTAACGACTGAGGCGGCCACAGTCTGTATCCCAGGGGCTAGAGCTGGCAACATTGAGTCCTATTTAAAACTGCTGGCTAAACCCGTAAAACAGTAGAAATACAGTAGTAATTGTTATCCACGTCAGCAATAATGACACCCGGCAACGCCAGTCGGCATAGTTATTATGTTGAGTCGGTGTGTACATACTCCAAAACAATGTCAGACTGTAATTTTCTCTGCTCCCCTACCCAATGTGACCAGTGATGACATGTACAGCCACGTCATCATTCAGCTGCTGGTTATCGAGGTGTTGTCCAGCCAACAATGTGAGCTTTATAGACAATTGGAAAAGCTTTTGGAGAAAACCTGGTCTGATTAGGAGAGACGGCATCCATCCCACTTTGGACGGAGCAGTTCGACTCAGAGCTGAGACCAGGAGGCAGAGTTGCAGTCCTACACACTTCTCTGTGCTTCAGAGCTGTCACTCACACATAGATGTATAGAAACTGTGTCTGCTCCCAACCACCCAAGCTTATTAAACCAAAAAGAGGAGTTACTCATAGACAGTTAATTAAGATTAACACAACCACTACAGTAGAATCAAAACATAAGGTTATCAAATGTGGATTATTAAACATACGATCACTTCCATCCAAACCTTTGTTAGTGAATGATTTGATAATTGATCATAACATTGACATATTCTGTATTCCCTGAAACCTGACTAAAGCAGAAGGATTTTGTTAGTGTGAATGAATCAACTCCTTCAACCCATATTAATGCTTACATTCCTCAAGACAGACTGAGAGGAGGAGTTGCAGCCATTTTTAACTGCAGTTTAATGATTAATCCTAAACCTAAGTGTAGATATAATTAATTTAAAAGTCTCACTCTTATTCTCTCACATCCAAACTGGAAAATTCAAACACCAGATCTGATAGTTATGTTGTGTATTATTGTGTGTCGTCCACCTGGTCCTTATTCTGAATATCTAACTGAAATTTAAGAATTTTTATCTGAGATAGCTCTGTTACAGATAAAGCTATTATAGTGAATGATTTTAACATTCATGTAAATGTTGATAGCAACAGCCTCAGTTCTGCGTTTAACCTATTGTTAGATTCAATTTGCTTTTCTCAGAACATAAACAAACCCATTCACTGTTTCAACCACACCCTTGATCCTTTTCTCACCTATGGTATTGATGTTGATAATGTAACAACATTTCCTCATAATCCTCTCCTCTGACCATTTCTGAATGGCATTTGACTTTACAGTGTTATATACAGCTTCTGGGAGTCAGTTTTACTATAGTAGGTGCCTGTTTGATGATGCTGTGGCTAAACTCAATGAGCAGTTATTTACCCAAGTGCCCTTTATGAATACAATAGAAGATTACTATCTATTTTTTGCTGCACAGGTTGATCATGGTTTTGACACCATTGCATCTTGCCTACGTTCAACAATTGACGCTGTTGCCCTGCTGAGAAAGAAAGTAGTGAATCAGAGGAGGAGAGTTCCTCGGTTTAACTCAGAAACACAGGCTTTAAAGCAACAGTCACGGTTTCTAGAGAGGAAGTGGTGTTCTACAAAACAAGAAGAATTTTATGGAGCCTGCAGAGATAGTTTCACAGAATATAAGAGATCCCTCAGAAAGGCCAGAGCCTCTTACATTCTTCTTTAATTGAGGAAAGCAAGGACAACCCCAGGTTTCCTTTTCCTCACTGGAGCCAGGCTGACAGAAAGTCATAGCTCTGTGGAGCCGTCTATTCCAATAAATCTTAGCAGTAATGACTTTATGAACTTTTTTCAAATACAATTGTTGTCATCAGAGATAAAATTAGTTACCCCCTTCCCACTTCAGGAGCTGATATTTTGCCCAGTGCAGTAAACTTGGAATCAGCAGTAACAGCTGATTTTTATCTGGATAGTTTTTCTCCCCTTGATCTCCCTGAACTGACTACAAATTTTCTTTATCCAGACCAACAACTTATCTCTAGACCCTGTTCCAACCAGGCTGTTTAAAGATGTCCTACCTTTAATTGGCACCTCAATCTTGGGTCTGATCAGTTTATCTCTAGTAAAAGGCTATGTGCCAGAGGCTTTTAAAGCTGCAGTAATCAAACTATTACTTACCTACTTTGGACACAGGTGATCTAGCTAATTATAGACCCATTTCAAATCATTCTTTTTTTGTCCAAATTCCTTGAGAAAGTTGTTGCTGCTCAACTTTGTGATTACCTTCCTGGGATTAATCTTTATGAAGATTTTCAATCAAGGTTTAGAGCTCATCATAGTACAGAAACAGCATTAGTGAAAGTAACCAACAACCTTCTTATGGCCTCAGATAATGGACTTGTCTCTGTACTTGTCCTGTTGGATCTTAATGCTGTGTTTGATACAGTAGATCTGTCAGAGAGGCCGTGTGAGTGGCTGGATGATGCCAAAGAAAGGTATCAGACAATGAGCCGGTTTCTCAGTTTACCCTGTGTTTATTGTGCAACAATCATGATAACAGCCAAATGATGACAAAGCATCTAAGTAGATCTAACCAGCAACACAGACTGATCTTAACTGGCACCTTATATAGTCTGCCGCTGGTCCTCACCACTGGACACTTCCACCTGCAGGTACTCCCAAGCTATTGTCAAATAGCTATTTTACCATGATAATTTCATCAAATTTAACATATATTTACAATAATTCTATTCCTGCTATTTCTCCTCCAACTAAACCGATGAAATATATCTACAATACAGATAAATAAACACTGAAATTTTGAACCCCCCCCTTCCTATCCTGCCACTTGGTCTCTTCAGAACGTTTATCAAGGTGCCCATGTCTCTGGGGGAATCCTTTTGGCAGCACACCCCGAAGCAGACACCGGACCAGACAGGTAAGTGTTCACACCAACAATTCACTTGAACTACGGCACTAACCTACACGTTTACGACCCGATCCGTCACTACACATGTTTACCATCCAATCTCTGCAGAATCTTAATGTTTTACTATAATTCTCAATAATACGCATAGTTTGATCAGAGCTTAACATCACTCTCCTCTTTCAGGCGGAGCCTAGTACCTACTCCCACACCAATTAAATGGACTAATTAAATATTCAATAAATATCATTCATTCAAATATCTATACAAAATGTGCAAATACACAATGTGAAACATGTAATGTGCAAACCTTGTTAAATAAAGTGCTATCGTGGCTAAGGTTCAAAGTGCCGTCCCTTCTGTAGTCAGTACATTGTTGTGCAAATAGTAAATTATTTGTAATATTTACAAGGCCATAGCTGTCAGTCTCAGGTAATGAAATGCACTTCGTTACAAGATCACAAGATTCTGTGATTAAGTCGTATCTATCAGATAGATTCCAGTTTGTTCATGTAAACAATGAGTCTTCCATGCTTACTGCAATTAGTCATGGGGTCATAGGGTTCTGTATTAGGACCAATCCTCTTTATCTTATACATGCTTCCCTTAGGCAATATCATCATGAAGCACAATATAAACTTCCATTGTTATGCAGACGATATCCAGTTGTGCTTATCTATGAAGCCAGATGAAACTAACCAGGTCATCAAACTTCAGGATTGTCTTAAAGCCTGGATGAATTTCTTACTTTTAAACTGAGACAAAACTGAAGTTATCATAGTTGGTCGTACACCTCTCAGAACATCATTTTCAGATTACATACTTAACCTGGATGGCATTACTTTGGCCTCCAGTTCTACTGTGAGGAACCTGGAAGTAGTCTTTGATCATGACATGTCATTTGTATCTCATATTAGACAAGTCTCTAGGACAGCTTTTTACCACCTTAGTGATATTGCAAAAATCAGAAACATCCTGTCTAAAAAGGTTGCTGAAAAGTTAATTCATGCATTTGTTACTTCTAGACTACTGTAACTCTTTGCTACCAGGGTGTTTCAGTAATTGCATCAAATAACTTTTGATTTTACCAGTTAATCCAGAATGGTGTAGCACGAGTACTGACAGGAAGTAGGACCAGAGATCATATTTCTCCTGTGGCTGCTCTACATTGGCTTCCTGTAAAATCTAGATAGATATTTTCTATTTGAATTCTAATATTTTAATTCTAATATAGAATTCAAAATCATCCTGCTTGCCTATGAAGCCTTTAGTAATCAGGCTCCATCATATCTTAAGGAGCTTATAGTTCCTTATTATCCTAATACATCACTTCGATCACAAACTGCTGGTTTACTTGTGGTTCCTAGAGTCTCTAAGACCAGAATGGGAGGTAGAGCCTTCATTTTTCAGGCTCCTCTCTTATGGAACCAGTTCCCAATTTGGGTCTGGGAGGCAGACACACTTTCTACATTTAAGGTTAGACTAAAAACTTTCTTTTATGATAAAGCTTATAGTTAAGGATGGTTCAGGTGGGACATGGACCCCGAACCATCCTTTAGTTAAGCTGCTATAGGATTAGACTGCTGGGGGACTCTGACAATACACTGCACCAGTTCTCTGTCTCTCCCTCACCCTTCATGTCTTTATATCAATATATTACATATTATTAATATTCATCTGCTCTCTTTCGCAGTTGTGGAACTTCCTACCTGGTGTTGAAAATGTTGTATTCCGATCCGGACATGAAAAGGGAATGAGAGTGGCTGGAGATCTGTTCGATGATAATAATATCCTTCTGTCCTTTGCACAGGCACAAAATACATTTGGGCTTGCTTATCTTCAAGTCCAACACTTTATCAATACAAATTTCAAAACAACTCAGACTTAAAAATGGAAGTGATTGATGAGTTTATAATTAATTTTACATTGAGTAAAAGTTTTATCAAGTATTTTATAACAACATTCAGAAATGTAAATAGCATAATACTGACAGGCTTGTTAAAAGATGGGAGAAGGACCTTCAGAGTGTATTATGAAGATGCTTGGAAAGGATGTATTCAAACCACTCACTTTCTTTTTCTCAGTAATAGCATTAAAGAAATACAATGTAGAATATTTTTATAGACAGCACAGGTCATTCGATTTTGATCATGATTTGATCTGAGTTTTTGTTGTGTTTCATTTTTAATTAGTTCATATATTTATTTACCTACTTTCATTTTACTTGTTTATCTCCCCTAGATCAGGCCAACAGTCTTAAATGTATATTTTCATGCATCATGTAATGTAAATATTGGAAATAAAATAAAATTTGATTATTAAAAAAGAAGAAAAATCCAGGCAAACACAAAGCATTTTTTCATATAGGATGATAAAGTTGTAGTAATCATGCATGTTATAATTTTCTAGATTTTCAGGACATGCCATAAAAGCTTCAATGTTGAGAAACAGATTGCATTAGTTCACCTCTTCTGCCTCAGCATGAATCACAAAAAAGCAGGAAGAAGAATGGGCGTCTTTCTACAGGAGGGGAGCAGTAGGCATGATGACAGGAGCCTGTCATCGCGCATCATTGAATATGTTCAGCCCTTGACATGGATTTTAATTTCCGCCCACTGTGAGTTTTCAGTTTTACACCCCTGTGAAATGCCCTAAAGGACCAGGGACACCTCCAAAAAACACACTAGAGGATCCAAGAAAACCTCCTAACAACATCTAAAACTAAACTAAAGGACCATCACAATCTTTGTTAGATTGTTGATGTGCTGAGATATTGAATGAAAAGGAAGTATGTGATGAGATGTTGGGTTACCTGTTTTCATTCAGGAAAAACTGTAAAATTATGTAATAAATATCTCCTATCTGTAGCAGACTCTGCCTCATATGTTCATATCAAAACCTAAAAGACTCAAGTTACATTTCTTATATAACCATCTGGACTTTGATTATGTATTAATGTAATGTTATTTATCTTTATTGTGTTATCACCTGTTATGGTTATTATGTTATACAGGAAGCATTCAGTTGTTTTGAGAACGTCATTTATGCATTCATAAATGTTTTACTATTGTTCGTGTCATATTGCAAGTAACAATTCCTTCCAATGAGTTTACAGTCACCATAAGAGGTTACTGCCAAACAGTAACCACTCAAATGTCATTATTATGATATTCAAGTATCATGTAGAATATGAAAATGTTGTAGAGATCACACATGTTCAATATTGACTACATAATTAGGTCATGGGTGAATGAGAACGAGAAAGGTGGCGGCAGGCCCTAGACTCCAAGCTTGTGCAAAATATAGTAAATCAGAAATTCTGCACCAACTTAAACAAAGGAAACTTATTGCAGCCAAGGGTGGGTGACATCACGCACCTCACAGTGAAAACTTTTGGACATTCATCTCTTTTTTTTGGCACTCTCTCTACACACACCTCCTAGTCTTCTTATTATTTCCTCTTTTGCTTAAGTTCTTGAGACAATTTTTTTCATGCATTTACTTTTCCTACTGTAACTAAGTTGAAACGTAATTCAAAGTTTTTCTTAATCTCACCAGCCAACATTAATTATTTTTGTTCGTCTTTTTAAAATATATAAATTTTATTATTACATTAGTGTGTTGATATTTGAAAGTTTTTGTTTCGTTCAGCCAAACGTTCAAATTCTTCATCTACGATCGAGAAACGTCTTCTTTAAATTGGGCCTGCTATCATCCTCATCGACCCCCAAAGAGTTCGAGCAGATCAGAAACATCTGATCCAATTATCCACTACCAGCCTGAACATTAGCAGAGGTCGCCACCAGGAGGCAGACACTGAGTCTGCCCGACTCACACACGCCCAGGACTAAATCTCTGATCCATGGTTCACTGGTCCTGAGATATTCCGCCCAGGACTCATCACACCACTGCGTCACTCTCGAGTCTGGCAAAGCCCCTGAACCGCCAGCTGAAGCAAGTTGAGTTTCAATCTTATGTGGTCATGTGTTTGAGATCTGATAGTATAAAACCTGAATAACAGTTCGTTTAAATTAGTAATTTGTAGATTCGATATTCCAATTGTTAGTCCCATTCAAATAGATTCCTTTCACCCTGACCCAATCTTTACACACACACACACACACACACACACACACACACTAAGTCATTTATTCATTCACATTTGTTCATTCATTTAGTTCACTTGTGCATTTAATTCCGCTGGTTTATACAGTCTTTACTTTCGTGTTCATCACTAATTCACTTATATTCACTGTTTATTGTTTATTATTGTTTTATCTTTGTTTATTAAATTTGTAATATTTAGACTAAGTTCTTGTGTTTGGTGCTTTTGTGGGACGGATCTATTGAATCAGAACTCCACCTTCAGATCTCGATAAAATCAATCAATTCAGTAACAGTCTAAATTTGTTAAATTTCATTCTAAATTTCCGACGTAAAACATTCCTCTTAGACGTCAGCAAGAGGTGGTACCGTAGCTTTAATAGACTGTTAATAATTGTTAATCAACATTAATAATCCTCATAAAGAGGCTCATTTCTTCTACATATCACATGACCAGCCTACGTGACCTGCAGTAGAGCACATCTGCACATTATGTCAATTCAGTATGTATTCTCCTGGATCTGACTTACAGTGATCCGTGCTGTATTTTCAGGACATTGTGACTGCTGTGACAGCTTTGCTGTAAGACATGAAGTCAGTAGCACTTGAAAGAATGAGAGCAAGTAAGAGATTCTACTCAGGCTGATTATCACCAGTGATTAGTGACACACGCACACACACACACTGCAGGGAACCCTCACTATTTATAGAGCTCCTGCCTCACTTTCACCCTGAAACCTCACCTCTAGCTTTTCTGACCTGTCACAGTCAGGTTACCCTCTGTTAATAGGCTGGCAGACTTCCCGCTGCTCACTATACCATTCATAACCAGGTAATGTGAAACTCCACAGGTCCTTAGGTAATTCACTCAGCCTCAAGGACCAGGGATGGAAAAGTCCACTTACTGCCATGTTGTGACATGTTAGTGTAAAAAAATACTCCATACAGGATACAAAGTGGTTTTTAGGTAGATGATGCCATGGCTGCAAAAAGAATGTCCTACCAAGTTTACAACATAACAAAATCCATTTTAAAAAACCCTAAAAGATGGGTAAAGCCGCGAATGGCCACCTACAACACCCTAAAAGACATGTAGGACCCCCTGACAGTCCAGTGAAACCTCCAAAAGTCTTTCAGAAACCCCTACAGGATAAGTAAATCCTCCAGTGGACACCTACAACACCCTACAGGCCAATAAATAATCCAAAATAGACCTAAAACCCACTAAAAAAGAAGCAAAGCCTCTTAAAGTCACTTTGAATATGACTGAATAGAATAGAAATTTAATTCAATTTGAATAGAAAAGGACTAGTCAACCTCTTAACAACACATTCCAGGGAGTAGCTACCGGGAAAGCAGCATAATGTGTCTCACTGAGACCTGTCACCGGACAGGAGTGCTAAAAAAACCTGCAAGAGGAACGACATGGGGATCACAATTAAGGAGAGATAGAGTAACCCGGGAAACATCGATGTTACTGAAAAGCACTCTCACAGGACATTGAGCTGCTCACTGTTAGCGTTTTGCCGTCCTATGCCCCGAGGTAATGCTCACATGTCATTGCGATAACTCTGACGCTACAGCTACCTGTGAACTCTCTGTCATGTCCCAGCTGGAAACATCGCACCCACAAGCCTCCTCCTCATCTCTGGAGACTTGCACTTTTTTTTTTCCTACAGTTTTAACTATTTTTTTTATTTTTTATCAACTTTTTTATTTTATGTTAATGTATTTTTCATGATTTTTTTAATGCTGTCAAACCGTTAAATTTCCCCTTGGCGGGACAAATAAAAGTCTATTCTATTCTATTCAATCTCTTAAAGGACCACAGCAAACCATGTTAAAGGCAAAACAACAGAGAACATTATGAAAATGCCACACATTTACTAGAAAACTGCTAAATTTATGACATTAAAAAACATTTTTACTCATGAAGATCATTGTTAATTCCTCTGCTCACAACACACAGAAACTGATGATCTTATTTGCAGTACTGCGATATATTAATTGTAACGTACTGTGACATGAATCATAACACACAATAAATCAATTTTGCACTGCTGTTTGTGATCATATGAAGTTTCTCAGATCAGGAGTCAAAAACTAAAACAACAGGTGGTTTTGTCAAACTACAGCAAAAACTGGGGAAAGGGAGGAGATCTGTATTGGGGGTGGTTCAGAAGGTAAAAACTATAAAACATTCACAGCAACAGAAAGAGTAGAAGATGAAACTTCAAACCTCAGTGCTGCACTGACAGAGGACAGAGACTTAAAGGTGACAAGACAAGACTTGGAGAGTTTAGTTGAATACAACCTGAGAGGAGACACTCAGTCGGTCCTGGACTGACGAAGAGCAAAAGCAGACAGAGAGGCAGGGTAAGATCAAAAGGGTGAGAGATGCAGGAACACAGGAAGAGAGGAACAGGCAGAGAGAGACAGAGAGAGAAAAAGAAAAGAGAGAGAGAGAGAGAGAGAGAGAGAGAGAGAGAGAGAGAGAGAGAGAGAGAGAGAGAGAGAGACTAAGCTGCTGTTTTAAATAACTAACTCAGCGGCAGCAGATAAATCTGCTGTGGGTGCAGGTCCATGTCACTGACCCAGGACCAGGACCTGAGCCTTTTGCTGTAATCATCACTCACTTCAGTGCTTCAAGCTCATCCAGAGATGAATGGAACCGCTAGGCCACTCCAGCATCCCAGAATACTCTTCATTAACACTTCAAGGCTCTAGTGCTGCTGCATTATGGATCAGATAAAACAACAGAAGCTGAGGCCCCATGTTAATGTGTCCAAACATTTGGCCTCATGCTTCTGACTCATCAGCTTTATCTCCCTCTGAAGCTTTGTTTCTTCATCAGGCTAAAGGGAACTTGTGCACTGAGAGAAGAAGAAGACTAATTAGCTCTGGAAGGATTACATTCTGCTGGTCACTTTGGTTGTTACCATGGAGAGAGGTAGCACCAACTGAAACGACGACAGATTGTTGTTCTGATTTTTGAAAAAAAAATACATACATTTTTTAAACAAAAAATAGCACATTTGGATTCAAACTATGTTTGTGTGTGTGTGTGTAGTACAATAATAATTTTATACCATGAGAAATCTATATAATGATAGTTTCCAGCACTGATGTGTGTGTGTGTGTGTGTGTGTGTGTGTAAAATTACATATAAATATATATTTTGTTATATACAATTCTGTTTTCAATATCCACATGGACTCATTTTTTTTATTTGCACTAAAAACAAAAAGTGTGGATAAATGTTTCTGTTGCAAATAAATACATAAATAAATACCTTTTTTGTTATTGAGGTCTCAAACTGCTGTGTTTTGTAACCCTGTGTTTTTATTTTTAGTACAATACCCCTTTTGATGATGAGCTCTGTCCTCTGAGCGAACAGCCCCTATACCCACCACCACCCATCACTGATCCTCTCAAAAACAGAGATCAGATTACCTGCAAGAGGCTTAAAAGATCAGTGGGCTGCAGCTTCACTTGTTGGATCAGCAGAGGCTTGCTCACCACCACCCCTCGTCAGAGGACAACTTTATTTTGGATTCAAATTATTTACAGTGACCAGTGACCCCTCCAGACTGACCCACATTCATCCCATCCACAGTACAGTGAAGCAAAATCATGAACAATAAAAATTTTTTAAAAAATTAATAAATAATCAATTCTTAATAACAAACTAGACTGTAATAGCAGGTGATCACCTGAAGAGGTCACTGTGAGGATAATCAGTAGGTCGTACAACAGTAATATGTTGACAGAGAACTAGAAGAGGTAGTAGAAGAGCAAAACATGTCCTGTTCAGTCATGTTCCGTGGATGACAGCAATAAAGCAAGCCGAACACAGAAGTGTCTCACATCAGCGTATTCATTTTATGTCTGTATAGACGCACACAGACATTACATGGTGTCAGTAAAGCCTGTTTGTTGGCAAGTAAGACATGTCCAAGTTCAGCCCACCAAGTGAATTTAAGTTCGAGAGCCCAGCGGAATGGCCGGAGTGGAAACAAAGATTTTGCCACCACCGATTAGCCACAACGCTAAGTAAAGAGGACGGCGAGATTCAAGTAAGTTCGCTAATCTACGTGATGGGCAGTGAGGTGGAAAAGGTATTTAGCTCATTTGAGTTTGCAGAGGAAGATCATAAAAAGAACTTTGATGCAGTCTTGACAAAGTTTGACAAATACTTTATTCCATGATGAGACATCAGACATGAGAGAGCATGTTTCTACCAACATTGTCAGCAAACTGGGGAAACGGCAGAGATGTATATCAGGACATTATACGAGATGGCTGAGCACTGCGAGTCTGGAGACAAGAGGGATGAACATAAGAGACCGCCTTGTGGTAGGCATTGCAGATAAGAAGCTATCCCGCCAGTTTCAACTCAAAGCAGACCTGACGCTGGCGCATGTGATTGAGCATGTGCACCAGGCAGAGGAGGTGATGCGTCAAATGAATCTTCAAGCCAATCGACCTGATGCTCAGCTGGCCAACGTGCAGGCTGTCCAAAGGAAGGGAGGACAGTATAACAAAAAGACACCACGACAGGAATTCAGCAGCCAGGCAGCCCGAACAAAGGAGGAGTGTGGAAGATGCGGTAAACCACAACACTCTGAGGAACGACTGTGCCCTGCATTAAATAGTGCAACAAATGTTAAAAGAAAGGACACTGGGAACGTAAATGTCGTACTAAAGCTGTGAGAGAAGTCACAAGCGAGCCGCCTGAACAGACACACTTTTTGGGAGCAGTTAACAGACAGAATAATGAAGATATATGGACTGTAGGTTTACCTATAAACAATACGACAGTGACCTTTAAAATCGACACTGGAGTGGACGCTACAGTGATTGACCAGGGGACATTTGAAAAGATGAGTCCTAAAATAAAATTAGGGCCTCCAGACACAGGTTTTGTAAGCCCAGGGGGCAATCTCAGATGTCTAGGCATGTTCTCATGTACCACCAAACATAGGAAAAAATTATTCTTTAAAAGTGTACAAGATAGGACAAGATGGAAGCCTACTGAAGACTGAACCTGTCAAAATAACCCGTGACGATGCAAAGCCCTACGCAGTACACACCGCCAGGTGGATACCCCTGCCACTGATACCGCTAGTAAAAAAAGAACTGCAGCACATAGAGAGTGAAGGAATAATCGAAAAGGTCACACAACCAACAGAATGGTGCGCCGCATTGGTGCCAGTGCTGATACCTAACAAGAGAGAGATACATATCTGCACAGATCTCAGGAAACTGAACAAAGCAGTGGGACGGGAAAAGTACGTCATGCCCACAGTAAAGGAGATTCTGTGTAGCATTGCTCCCTCAGAAACCATAAAATCTGTCAATCTGGTAAGTCAGTAGAAGTCTGGGGACAGTCCTGCTCCTCCACCTACTGCACCACTGTATCCACAGCTGCCACAAACCATTCTGCCACCACCATACCACATGCCCATTGTCTCGATAGCAGGACTAGTGGAGATGGAAGGTATTGAGAAAGTTGAGAAAGGAGCTAGAGGAGGCTAAGTATAAAGAGCTGCAGCTGGTGAAAGAGAAGACAGTCAAGTCGCAGGTGAGGGCAAGGAAACTGGGGGAGCAATCAAAGATTATGTAATAACTAGAGGAAGAAGACGAGGAAGTGGGAGAAAGCAGGAGGAAGACAAAGAGACACTCAGACTACAGCAGATACCTAGCACACCTAAGTGGTCGAGTACAGAAGCATATCCTCCAATGGAGCAGGAAGCCTTTAGTTCTTGCATGTGTAGAGTAAGGTCAAGGGGACAGAGAGCCAACAACTACTAGTTAGCAGTGGTGCTAACCCAGAAGATAAGAGACATAGAAAGAGAGAAGGTGGTAATAGAAAAGACCATCCTGTGCAGACTGGAAGGGAAGGAAGAAACAGCAGATAGACTGTCTAAGATAGATTTGGGCTCTCCACCAAAGGAGGAACAGTTAGGGCTCAGGGCAATCATGGCGATCAGGAGGAGGGAGAGTATGATAACCCACTAGAGATTAGACTAACCGGCAAGCTGCAAACAAGAAAAAAGAAACAGGCTGAGGCAGTGTACACAGACAAGCAAACTCGCTCTCAGGCTAAGACATTTGGACATCTGATGCTGCCATTGATGGAGAACACAGGGCGTAAAGGCAGAGTAAATCAACTCTTCTCTTTTGCTGATATGAATTGTCTGCTGGAGAAAATGCCACCACCCATTGAAGGAGGCGGTCCATGGATGAACAAATTTTCCCAATTGACTATGGGGCACATTAGCTATGGCTCACTGGAGAGCACTGTTGGGACAGCAAGTAGGAGAATATGAGGTGCACATGGCAAAAATATGGCAAGGACTAGTAAACTCCAGCCATGTGTGCAAAATACCAAGTGCCATAAGTAGCCATGCATTCTCTAGTATTCCACATAAATGATAGAGATGATGTGCCACCATTCTTGATTAAGTGCAAGTCACAGTGGGCAGATGCCACTGGGACTCACCCTGGAAGAGATGATCTACAACAGTCGATGTTCAGGAAAGCTGTAATGGAAGGTTTGTCTAAATCAGTAAAAGACGCTATGGAAAGTAACCCAGAGATAGCACATCAAAACAAAATCCAATCATTAGATTCTGAGAGGACAGTGATGGCGGTGCAGAGTGTGGTGTAATTTTGCAGGTGCTTGATTGGTTGGTCTCAGAAATGCCTGAGATCAAAAGGGGGATTGTTGGGATATCTTATCTAAATACTTTGCTAATTACTTTTACTACTTCCACTTTGCTAATTACTTTATATTAAAACATTGACTACTAATTTTTAGATGTGTGTTTTAACTGCTTGAGCTCATTGTATTTAGAGGTGACTGTATGCCCCACACCCTATGGCAGAAAAGTAGGTGAAGAAGCATGATGTGTTCAAGGATAAAAACTTGGTGTTTGCACAAACAACTCCCTATATGAAAGAGATGACCTTAACATGTTTGTGACAGTTGGAGTGCAGCGTCATAAGATGTGTGAGCTGTGTGTTGACCGCTTGAATCTGGCTGAACTGCTGGACCTCCTGAAGTCAACCACCATCTTTTTTGTTTTGGTGGTGTTCAGCTGTAGGTGGTTCATCCTGCACCATATCACAAAGTCCTCCACCAGGCTCCTATACTCTTCCTCCTGTCCATCTCTGATGCACCCCACAATTGCAGTGTCATCTGAGTGTCATTCTGCATGTGGCAAAACTCAGAGTTGTAAAGTCTGTTGTGTACAGAGTGAAGAGGACAGGAGAGGGGACAGTCCCCTGGGGTCACCAGCACTGCTGACCACAGTGTCCGATATGCAGTCCCCCAGTCTGACAAACTGAGGTCTTCCTTAGAGGTAGTCTGTAATCTAGGACACCAGGCATGGCTCCACTCCCATCTGTAGCAGTTTTTCACTCAGTAACAGTGGTTGGATGGTGTTGAAAGCGCTGGAGAAGTCGAAAAAGAAGACTCATTCCCGCTGTCCAGGTGAGAGTACATCCTATGTAACAGATAGAGGCATATATGGCATCCTCCACACCCACCTTCTCCTGGTAGGCGAACTGCAGTGGGCCCTGTGCATGTCTGACCTGTGATCTCAGAAGACGTAGCAACAGCCTTTCCAGCGTCTTCATCATATGCAAAGTGAGGGCCACCGGTCTGAAGTCGTACAGGTCACTGGGCTGGGTCTTCTTTGGAACCGGTATGAGGCATGACACTCTGTCTGGGCCAGCTGCTTTCCTGGGGCGTAGTCTCCTCAACTCTCCTCTGACTTGATCTGTGGTGATGGTGGGGTCCCTGCAGTATCTGATGGTGTTGGTGTAGGTGGAGGGAGGGGTGACGGGGGAAAGAGGTGTGTGGGGGGTGGACAGCACTACTGTCCAATTGTCTTTGTAGTTGCTTCAATTAATTTTGCATATTGTCTGATGAGTTGTGAGAGAGCTGTTTCGTGAGGTGTTTGGTTTTCTGTTCTAATATATTTTCCAATTTCTGTTGCTGCTTTTTCTTGTGTGATGAATATGATGATTATGCCTCTAATAACGGTCTTGCCTGTTTCCCAGAGTGTAGGTGGGGAAATCTCTGGAGAGTCGTTCATCTCCAGAAATGATGCCCACTCTCTTCTGATTAATGTGGTGAAATTTTTGTCTTCCATGAGTGATGAATTTAGGCACCATCTAGTAGAGGGTCTGAAGTCAGATTTAGAGATTAGGGATAAAGATACAGATGCATGTTCACTGATGACAATAGAGTTAGAGAGAATTTTCAGAGATCTGCTAGATGAGAGAGTTGCTGACTAGGAAGAAGTCTTTTCTTAAAGAGGACTGGTGAACAGGTGATATGTATTTGTATTGTCTCACGAATGGTTTCCTTGTTCTCCAAGTATGGCTAAGACCATGGTCGATCATGTATTGTTTGATTATTTTAGCCAAATCCATGTGGCTGATGCCAAATCCATGTGTTATTACGGTTAACCAGAACGATACATTGAGTTGTTATGAATGGTGTTGAAATCACCAGCTAGAATGAGATTTGAGGAATTGAGGAGAAGGCAGAAGAGGTTATTGAAAAAGGACCGATCATCATTATTTGGGCGTGTTTGTGTAGATGTTAGCTGATGTTAGCTAGATGTTAGATGTGAGGGTTATGACTAATTGTGACATTAATAATAATAAATCTTCCATTTGGGTCAATGATTCATTAATTTAGAGGGAAGGGGATGCTTTTATTTATCAGAATTGAGACGCTATTGGAGGTAGATGAAAGATTTTTGTTGAATTGCTTGAATTTGAGATGTTCTGCATCAGTTAAATGTGTTTCTTGTAAAAAACATAATTCAGCCTTCAGCTTTGCGAGGTGATTGATTACTTTAATTTGTTTAGATTGAGTGAGAAAGCCACATACATTCCATGTTATTGGTTAGGTGTATGCATGAGTGTATGTTATGCATAATACAGTCAGGCCGGGCATGCGGAGACTGATAGAGGGAAAAGATGATAAAGAGCGATTGAGTGTCAGGAGAGAGGGGGAGTGGGTAGATAGAGAGAGCGAGAGAGAGCGTATAGTATGTGTGTATCAGTGTGTGTGTATGTGTGTATAAGTTTGTGTGCATGTGTGTATGTATGTGCTTATGTGTATGTATGTGCTTATATGCGTGTGTCATTACAGTAAAATTTCCACCTGGTATGGTATCTCCAGGTTGTCCAGAAGCATGTGGGTCTAGATCTACACATAATACACTAATACATAATAATACACATAAAACATCCACCCTAATTGAGAGTTGCATGGAGAAGAATATGCATTACCTAGAAACATTGAACATACAGTGCATACAAACACTGAACATACAGAGAAAACTGGAGAGAGTGAAGTTAGAAAGACAAGATGAGATATGAGAGAGAATAGAACAGAGAGAGGAGGGCAGACAGTGCTTCTCGTGCTAATTGCTGATACAACATGTAACAACAGCTGTTAGGAGGACGGTAGGGGTAGAATCAGAGTTCAAAGAATATTGCTGGCTGGTGAGAAACAGGCTGTTCCATCAACATAAAGTTTATCCAAAGATAGTGTAGGTCATTTTCCTTTTTCACGAAAGTCTTTCATTGTTGGGATGAGTCTTTTCCTTCGTTCTTGTATTTCTTTAGGGATTGTTCATCCCAAATGGAGATCCTTTCAGGAGTTTGCCTCTGCTTTTAAGCATGAATTTATGTTTGTAATGTTCGAATTTGGTTATCATTGGAGACAGTTTGTTCTAATTATTGACTTTATTATTGACGGTGAACACGGTGGAATGTTATTTCATTCACGGTCTGTTTGGGTAGTTTCAGGGATGTTGCAATAAACTTTTTTAGAGTTTCCTCTCGGTTATCAGGGTTTTGCTCGGGTATGCCAGAGAATATTAAATCATCACACAAACTGCGGCACTGAAGATCAAGCAGTGTGGCTTTTATGGTTTTATTTTCATCGGTGAGATGCGGTACTTGACTGGATAAAGTTTTAAAAGTTACTTTCAGTTCATTATTTTCTTGCATGAGCGTTTCGATTTGAAATTGCAAAAATTAAAGACTAGTTTTAAGCTCCCTGATGTCATCACGGAGTAATTCCAGTACGGACAGTTTTGAATTAATGGATTCAAGTAGACTGACCTCAACTGATACGAATCCATTGTCCGTTTTGGTGGACCAGTCTCTTTTGGTTTTCTTCCTTTCAGATGTTGTCATGGTGTTGAGGTTGTAGAAATAGTTGTCGATGAATATGAAGAGGGAAGTTGGATTATCCAATGTTAAAGATAAGTTGATGGTAGCAAATTCAGTGAAGGAAAATTTAATAAACTTAATAAAACCAAACAAGCTTGATGAGGAAAACAAACAAACAAACAAACAAGTACACCATCTCCTATACACACATGCACGTTACTTTTTTTGTTCTTTTTTTACAGTTTAACTTTATTAATAAACTTAATAAAGTTGAGTTGATTGTTTGAAAGTTCAGTGTGCTGCCATGTTGGATCTCACCTGCTGCCTCACAATAGCCTCAGCACTGCGTCATCCCCTTCCTTTTAAAAAAACTTTAATTTTTACTTTTATCCTTCATCCATCCTTCATCCATGGTGTCCCTGGAAGACTTAGACCCTCAGATCTAATTATAGATTGTTTGATTGTTTAATTACTCTCAGATCTGATAAAAAAATAACACATCCTCCGTCCAACATCGTTGCATAGACACAAAGAGTTTTGCTTGTCTTGTCTGTGGATCAGTGTGGATGTTGAAACATTTTGGACAGTAATGACGTCAATCTTCAACTTGCTGCCCGTTACAAAACAACAACAATGGAGGATATAAATGGTCTCTGTATGTTTTTGGTTTGTTGCTGGAATTTGATTAAACTTTTGCAAACAGCTGTAAAGTTGTCACATGATTCTGTTTTTGGAGCCTAATGACTTTTCTAGAAGAGATCCTGACTCAGCTGAATAGTTGACTGATTAATGATGAAAGTTACTTGACAACAATCTAACTTCTAACCTCCTACCTTTACAACAAGAATTCATTGATATTGCCACTTCCATATGAGGGAATAATTGTCAATATATCTTTTTTTAGAGAAACAAACAATTATCACAGAAATATAGTCTCAGTTCTCCATACCTGATATTTCTGCCAGATAATTACTTAGCACAGAAAAAGACCTCTTTTTCTATGTTATGAGATGATTCAAATGATGTGGCCTAAACCTGGAGCTGTTGGAGCCCTTGAGGGTCTCAGTCTTCATGAGTGACAATATGTTGCCTGTTCAGAGCAGAGAGCAGTGGATGGATGAATGATAACTTGATTTAAGTATCTGATTTAATTGTTTTTGAGTTTGACAGCGATGAAAGTCATGAATACTTAATCCTCTGCATATTGAATTCCCCTTAAATAATACCAGCATCCTGTCGCTTTCCTGTGGAGGGAGACTGACTCAGGACCAGCAGAGCATAACAGATCAGCTCTCTGCTGACACACTGGATTGACCCTGGTGAGGCTCAGATGCAGGTATTGTCAGTAATCATCATCATCAACACCTGCGGGAGATAGTCCTTTCCCATCTTGTCCTGAACCTACTAGTTCCTGTTACTGTGCTGCCATCTAGTGGTTTCATTATTTACTGTTCACAGTGGACTGTCAACTCAGGGGGACAGGGGGAACACATTTTCAAGTTTTTTTTCTGTCCTTACAGAATCTGCTGTTCGGACGTCCTTGTCTTGGATTTTGATTTTTTTGTCTTACTCTTCATACTGTTCTTCCACTTTCTGGTCTCCCCACATCTCCTGGACTTCTATTTCATTAACCAATTCCTCCTCCCTATATTATCCTCCTCGTTTCTTCCTCTTTCTTCTCTCTCTTCCCCTTGCCTCAAATCTCCTCTTCTGTCTTCTACTGCTGGTTCTGTTTCTTGTCTTCCTCCATACATCTTCATTCAGAGTACCGCCTCTGTGTACCTCTACCTGGACACACTATGACCCCCAGTTTCACACTGTATTGTCTAACTCCTGGTCCTCCTCTTCTGGCCTCTACTCCTTGTCCTGTTATTTCTGCTCTCCAGCTCCTCTCCCTCCTCCAAAAGGTTCCTCTCGTACTCCTGATACTCCTAGTCCTCTTCCCTATGCCCCATTCCCCATGGTCTTCCTCCTTCTCAGAGCCTCAGTGAACCTCCTCCTGGACCAGAGTATAGATAGAAACAGGGCAAGCAAGTGACAAAGATAGCCCTGGAAATGGGTCCAAGGTAGTCCCTGGGTATGAAGGCACACGCGCACGCACACGCACGCACGCACGCACGCACGCACACACACACACACGCACACACACTGTGTAAATGTATACAATCTACATATTTATATGAATATGAATATTTATCCTTTATCTATAATAATATCTAATTTATTTCATTAAAACAAAATAAAGATATAAAAACTGTTACTACTTATCTGTATTTATATTATATTTAATTGTTGTTATATGCAAATGTACAATTTGTATATTTATACAAAACAACATCAATTTTATTTTATCGTTTTGTATTACATTCATTACTTCACATTGTATAATATAAATGCATACAACTGGTATACTTAAGCTTAAATATACTTTAAACATTTTATTGTATATATTTTGTTTTTATTATATGTACATTTATACAAATCTTTATATTCATTTATTTTATTATTATTATATTTATCAGCATTTATTTTTGCTGTCTAACTACATATAACTATATTAATTCCTATAATCTATATATTTATATAATGAGTATATTGTATAGATTATAACCTGTATACATCAATGGTGTAGTGACTCCAAACCAATGAAACCAAAACCAAACCACAATGCAATCGTCCACAACACTGTGAGGTGATATCTAAAGATGGAAAGCAATTCCACAAAATAAACAAAACAGAAAAGAAATGTTTGAACTGAACCACTGAACTCTGTTCCCTGTTTAGCTCAGCTTTAAAAACATAATGGTCTAAAGTGAAGTCTATAAATATGAGTCTATAAGGATGGTTAATATATGTGAAGTATTTGTCCTTGGTGCTCAGTTAGAGCTGATACAGACTGTCTTTTTGTCACTTGGTAAGCATCGGTGACATTTACAATTGAACTTGAGGTGCTAATAATTCTTGTTTAATAAGCCTTTAGCCTGGACGATGTTGCTACTGTTGTGTAACATACTGTGTGTAACCCTGCTTGAAAGTTTTAAAGAAATCATGCACATGAACAACCATAAACTTTAACAGGAACTCAACCCTTGTCAGCTGTTACACAATGAGCCACATAACCTCAACTTACAACACAACACACACACATACACACAGAGACTTCCCATGTCATTTGGGTGTAAACAATTGATGGGGACAAAAATATGCGCAATCAGTACTGAGTAAGAACAGTAAACGCAGCAACCGCCAAACAGCTGCTGCAGGGTAATATACCAGGGTAGGTGTCTATGTCAAAGTCCACCCATTAAGTGTTTTTGCCACTGAAATGGTCTGTTCAAGGCAACCAGACTCTCATTAATTAAATTAGGTACTTTACCTAAGGACACAAGGAGTTTATGGTCTACTGTTGCTGTTGGTGTGTGTTTCTTTAACTTGAGTAAAAGATCTGAACACTTCTTCCACCATCTATAGTTACATGGTAACACAGACTAACTGATTAAGACAGTGGTAGATCAGCAGTTTCATCTGTTCAATAAAGTAAAATTTGTTTTTTTGTCAGTAGAGTCTGGTGGTTAAGATGAGAGCGCTATGCAAAAGCTCATCTCCATGACCCCCTCTCTTTCTTTATATAAATTTGCACCTTGTAACATGCATAATAGGTCAATGAGAGAAATGTGATCTTGATGCATTGAGCCTCATTTGTTCCAAGTCATTTCCATGAGACATCAGAGATTCGTATCTGGAAAGCTCCTCTGCTCCACATTCAGGTGTGGTCATGTGCAAGATAAACCACAATTGCATGAAGATATAGTCACACATCATGTTTCACATCAAATTTTATTTCAAGCAAAACTGTTTAGGTTGTTCTGAGCAGCCTGACAGAAAAAAAAAAAAAAACACTGGCCTGTTTCACTGTCCACCAGACAAGTGACCTGGTGTGACACTGGCAGCAGGGCTCAGTGACAGTTTGCTGCTCAACTGTTATACAGTTATATATACTGCTACTGAACATAAAAACACAAAAGGCAGTGCCATGTTTACCTAATGTTGTCTCCTGTCAGTACCTGTAGTCTCAATATGGTGGCATAATATGGTGATCTGTTGTTGCTGCTGGTAGTTCTATACAAAACATTTCTAATTGTTGATGGAGGTATTTAGTAATTAATATTATCATTATCTGGTTATCTATTAACAAACAAAAAAAATTTGTTAATAGATAACCAGAAACATTAGACATTGTGGCTTTAAGGCTGAAAATCTGCCATTTAAGCTCATCTTTATGGTGTCATTTCAAATCTATTGTGGTGGTGTTCAAAGGCAAAATTACAAGACCTGTGACTGTCCAAATACTTATGGGCCAGTATTAACTTTTTTTTTTTTTTTTTTTGGCAGTATTTATGAAACAGGTGGCATGCGCCAGCATTACTTTTCCTCTACTGACCTCTGCCAGTGAACTATTCCTGGAGTAAACAGTGAAAGCTGCCTCAAATTCACTTCACTCACGAGCTTTCAGATCAAACTGTAATCATATCATATCAATACCCATATCGGAGTAAAGACTGAACAAATAATTAAATTAAAAAGCAAAAACAAAACAGGAGCTCAAAGAAAAACAAAGATGCTATTTTTTTTTTTTTTTTTTTTTTTTTTTGAGGTTTTGCCCACCTGAAGAAGTGTAAGCAGTTTGGTCACTGACAGAAACTGTCATTAATGTAAGAGAGACATGATTAAGCATGCTGGCAGGAGACATGACTCTGATGTATGGTACTGTTTGGTGTGTTTACAGCTGAATACACCAATATAACGCATCAGAGTTTTTTGTTTTCAAACAAATGAGTAAAAATGCTATAATTTTTAGCATCACCTTTGTTGACATATGGGTACAGGACATACACTATTGGGAACCACCAGTTCCCAATAGAACCAGACTCAATGGTCATTTTAAAACGTGTCAAACGAGGGTTTCAGATGCCTTAATACTTTTTCCTTTTGGTAGGAGAATACACCATGAGTATTTCATCTCATTCTGTCCATTAACTGATGGACAGATTGAAACACTCACGTCACTAGTCTCTTTACACTGTCACTTTACATAAACACCTGTCTTTCCATTCACACACAGAAGACACACTCACACACTGCACTCCACCCACCCCATCCCATATCATGGCACCAGCCACTTTATAATCTCTGTAGGTGTATATCTGTTTTTCCTATGGTACTTTATAGTCATATTTTGTGCATATTTTTATGCTTATATTTACTGTTATTGTATCTTTTTATATGTATATATTTATATTTGTTTTTTTGTTTTTTTTCTAATAAGTCTAAACCGAGGAAACACCATTACAATTCATGTGTATGTCGTGTACATGCAGGAGAAATGAAAATAAAGTTGACTTTGACTTGACTTTGATATTACTGACACACAAAAAGAATTACTAAACTAAAGGCATTGTTAAATTGATGTTTTCGATGATGGAGAGACCTCACAAACAAACTGAGGAGGAGCTGGTGCTGGTGGAGGCAGTTGTCCTGCTCATTGGCTTTAATCGTGTTAGAGAGGAAAACATGAGGCAGCGGTCCACTCATCATCTGGACTGTGACTGAAAAATTAGTTATCTGCCCGATCAATCATGTCATATAACAACAAAGGCACCTACTGTGTTCTACTGCCTCACTAGTGTTCACACTTTTAAACTTGTCACCTTTAACCCAAAAATATGAATTTTGAAATAATGAATTAAACCCTACCAAGTTTATGAAATAACAGTCAGACCAAACTGACTGAATGTGGTAACATTCATCATCTGTGTTTTGCCTTCTATTCCATGTTAGATCAAGATCAGCAGGTCTGCTGAGCGACACTGTCCAGCTCCTCCTGGAGGATCCTGAGATCCAGTCAAGATGAGATATATAATCTCTTCAGAATGTTCTGAGACTACGCCAAGGTCTTCCAGACCAGAACTTGCGCAGAAAACCTCCATCAGAAGGCAAGCGTATCAGGGTGTATGCTCAAACTGAGCCCAGACTTAACACCTTAACACCATAGATGAGTGTTAGGGTGTAGATCAAATAGTCTAAAAAGTCAGTTCCCACTTCGCCTTAACAGAATGCTTCCTTTAGATATATTCTTATCCTAATTAAATAGTTTTAAATCAAAAATTATCCTAGAATATATCTACAAAATGAAGATATGAACACATTTGGTGTTTCTGAAAATCTGACTTCAAGGTGAAACATCAGGGGAGAACGCCACTAGATTTTTTAATATAATTGAAATCCAGCCCGTGGTCACCCTTGATTTCTTGCAGTGTTTATTTATTTATCAATAGTTCAATTGTATGATTTATTCTGGCCAGACAGCATGACTCTGATATTTTTCAAACACTGGCAGCTTCTAACTTCCCATCAGTGGAAAGACACTATTTCCTTTTTTGATAATATCAAACAAATAAAATTACAGTGACCCTTGACTATTTCTAGAGAGGAGGAATCAGAGGAGCTGAGTCCTTCCTCCGAGGTTCACAGATTGGATCCTGTCCTCCTAAGTGAAACATTCCCACCAGGCCCTAAAAATGACCGCCTTTAATTAATTGCTATGTCAATCCATTAATAGCAGCTATAATTAGAGGTCCATGGGACATCAGTGGCAGATTAAACGAACCACCTGACTGGACTTGAATTTGCATTTGTTACCGTTTTATTCACAGCGGAGAATATCAAGGATCTGACAGAGCACCATTCAAATGTCTGCTCAGTGAAAGTAATCTTTTAAAACAAAACATGAAAAGGTTTGCGTTGGAGGACATTCTAATCCTTTACTGCAGATATAGGATGCTAGGGACAGTGCCCCATATAAGTACATGGTCATTATAAGTATATAAGTTAAAAGTGTGTTTTCATGCAGCATGTTGTCATGTCATATAATGTTGCACTGTATCATGACCAACTATGTCAGACCATGTCATGTTAGGTCGTCATGTGTTGTCTCATGTCATGGCCCATCATATCCTTTTGTGTCATTTCATGTAATTCTGTATCATGCAATGTCATTCTATGTCATGTTGTGTCATATCATGTTCTATTGCGACTTGGCATTCCAAGTGTTACTGTATAGTATGCGTGTCATATTATATCATGTTGCATGATGTCATGACATGTCATATCTTATGTGTTACGGTGTTATGTCATATTGTATGATGTTGTGTCATGTCATGTATTGTGTATAATACTGACATTAACATAACTGACATATTAACTGCTGAATAAACTGTTTCATTAAAGAAATATTATATTTGGTGAGCTTATGGTTTATATAAAATGTGAATTTTGTAAACAGTGACCAGTAATCAGCAAGTCCAGCTGTCAGATAAATGTAGTGCACTAACATGAAGTGTCAGTGAGCAGATGAAGAAAGCAACAGAAAACAGAAAATGTAAAAGAGAGAGTACATGTCCCAAAGTAGAGTAGTGGAGAAAATGTACTCAACTCTGTTGATGATAGTGTGGCAGCAGACATCAGTCTTTGAAACTCATTATGCAGCACTGACTCATACACACACTTAGTTCACAGTGGATCAAAGAGGAAGTCAAACCAACTGACGATCAGTGCTCTCTGTGTTGTGTATGAGCTCAGTGTAAGTCTATAGTGGTGGGGGGTTATTGCTAACCATCCTCAAGTGAGGATCTTTTTAAGTTTTAAATGTGAAAATTTACTGCTTGGTTGTGGTTGTCCATTGGTTGTTCTTCCAAACTACAGTCATGTGTTTACAATTTTTACATTTAAGATCTGTTGTTTTATTATTAAGTTTAATCATGACCTAAACACAATTATTCAATTTCAAAAATCATCATCATCAGTATTTTACAGAGAAAAAATTATTTTCAAACTGACAGTACAATTTATTTTTGGCTCAAATGTTTTTCATCTGAACCAAGAACTGGTTTCTTTGCAGAAATTTAGATTTTCCACTTATGCAAGCATTAGATTTTCACCTCAGGACAAGATATTACAAAAAGAAACTAAGCAAATTCAGCTTTTTTGTCACCCTTTAGTCTGGAATATCTATTTGTCTATTAGTCTATTGTTTCTGAGAAAGAACCAACAGTTGTACCGATATTGATCACAAGGTATTGTTACAGCAATGAATAGCAATACTGCAGGACAAATAAATAACTGCATCACTTAAATTAGTGATTATTCACAAAACATTCAAAAAACTGATTCTAGTCTAGTTGACAAACTGTTTTTATCTGTCTTTTGGACATTCCACCAACAAAACAAAAACAAATAAATAAATAAATCAATTGACAAAAACATAACTCAAAGAAAAACACCTAAGAGCCCCACAAAAACAAATCCGTGTCAACTACAAAAAACCTTAAAATTCTGATGAGAGTTTGGAAAATAACCAAAGTGAAAATGCAGTGACACGCACAAACTCACAAACAGACCACACAGTGACAGGCTCCGTGACTGTGTGTCTAATGTGGTAGTCTGCAACACAGGAGCCTCACAGGTTACACTACTCTCCCCCTTCCTCTTCACCCTATACACCTCGGACTTCAGACACAACACACTCCTGCCGTCTCCAGAAGTTCTCTGATGACACAGCCATTGTTGGTTGTGTTTTCCGAGGGAATGAGAAGGAATACAGGGGGGTCATCAATGACTTTGTCACCTGATGTGGAAATAACAACCTCCACATCAACACTGGGAAGACAAAGGGTTTTACACTGTGATCGATTTCCGCAGGAGTAGACCACACACTTCACCAGTGAACATCCAGGGTTTGGACATTGACATGGTGGAAGACTACAAATACCTGGGTGTTGACCTGAACAACAGATTGGACTGGACTACAAACACTGACACACTATATAAGAAGGGCAAAAGCTGCCTCCACCTGCTGAGGAGACTAAGGTCCTTCAGTGTGTCTCTCACCCCCTACACAAGACTGTAGCTGCCCTGAGCAGGTCCTTCAGTAGCTAACTGCTACACCCACGGAGCAAGAAGGAATGCTACCGCAGGTGGGGGAAACTCATTTTAGGTGTGTGTGCTAGCATGCTAACTAGCCCCTAGTAGCTAGTGCTAGTTTCCCTTTACAACTTGACCAGGAGATATGATTTGAACTATATAATTATGAACGAACTAATGAAACTTAAACAACATATTCAATATCTTTATGGTAATTAGTATGTTTTATTTACAGTGTAATATGCATAATGTATAAAATAAGATAAAAAGCACTGATGTCTGTTTCCAAATCCCTGCCAATCAAAAGGGGTTCAGCCTTTTAGTCAATCGTTATGCAGGAGCCTGGCTTCATGGCCAGCCCACTGCTCCATTCACCCCTAGTGAAGCTGAGCTTCAAAGGTTATGATGATTTTCAGCATTTATCCAATCACCACCTGACTTCGCTGCATTGAAAAAAAAGCATCACATGGACACCCATAGAAACTCAACATCAACAGGGTTTCATTCACAGCGCGGCGCATTCACAATAATCAGAAAATTGCATCGTACAAACAAAAACAGTGAAAGAGTGAAAAAGACTTAGTCATGAAGTTAAACACATTCTAGGATGCTTTTAGTTTTAACACAATGGCAATCACAATTTAATGTAAATTCAACAGTGCATATTTGACCATTTACTGTGTGAAATGTTAGAGGAAGCTTTCCTTGTTGTCTCAGAGCAATCGCCCCTGATATATATACATACCATAAAGCTGCGCATAATAGCCGAGTGGCGAATAGACGCCTGTCTCTTTTAACAGCAACACATCTGGGCAACAAACGCCAGTGTTCCAGGTTAACTGGTTTCATTGGTTCTGGCCACAAAATAAATGAAAAACAAAAATAACACAAAACAAAAAACATGTGGCCACGGCTGCATCAGGATTCAAAACGGCATCACTCGGTAACATGAAACTAATTCTGCAGACTTTCACACCAAGCAGCTCACTAATGGATATGTTTTGCCTGTAGATATTTATAGTAGTCTGTCATGACGTGTCAATTCTTGACAACACATGTTAACCTAAGGGATACATCCATGTTATCTGGTGACAGTCACAACTTAACATACACATTAATTGCCAACATTTAAGCAACCTTTGGACACAAATTGGATATTTACGTGAGCACCAGTGAAACCTACATGACATGAAGGACAAAAAAAAGCATAATTTTAAGGGGAAGTGACTGACCATGAAACAACAGCATGAAGCCTATAGTATCATTGTGAATAAAGTAAGTGACTGTTTGTTTCACCTGTCGTCAGTTCAGATAAAACACATCTGTAGATTTACTAAGATTTAGAGAAACGGCTCATTGGAAGACTAAGTGTTGTTAATTTCAGCAAATAACATGACATTCTGTGATTGACAGGTACATCACATGTTAACCTGACAGTGGTCAATCTGAGGCCTATACCACAAAGCAGGATTTGTTATTATCGCTGTAACTTTAGGGTTAACTCTGGGTTTTCCATCCAACGAAGGTACCAGCGTACTTCTCCATGGTAACTTATGTTGAACAGCTAGCCTGCTGCGGAGCAGGTTATGTTCCAGATAAGAAATTGGCACCTATGAAAGCCTGTTACAGTCTGTCGTCTGCGTCACTTATATATCTGTGATCTCTTCAAACCACACATTGCATGTCCATTCATGTTTACAATGGGTGACAATGAAAATCTCAGAAAGAATACTGTATGCTATGCAATACACAAATATAATTATTTATTATCATAATTTTTTTTTTTTTTTTATTAGCTCCCAAGTCCATTTTGTTTCGCTAGAGTTGCATCTGAAAATGAAGGTTAAAATTGTATCAGCCTATTCACCATAAGAACAGCCTAAATTTCAGCATTCATTTGATTTAAATTTAATTAGTCAGATCTACTTGTGCTTTGTGGGGCTGTGAAACTAGAAGGACTTACGCATTTACACAATCAGCGATCTTTTGCCAGTTGTCTTTTCAGTTTTCAGCAGCTGCCACCATGTTGCTTTTTGCCTGGATTATAGGCCAGCATTCCTCATATTGTTGTAAAATAATCGTCTGCTCTCTGGCTGTCAAGTCCGCCGCTCTGCTACTGATACCACTCTGGTTTTCCATGTTTGTGATTGGCCATCTGCTGAAAAAAAAAAACACCTCTTTTATGTGAACGTGCTCACATCTTGATTCAAAAAAACCTGGGTTAACTAATCAAGTTGAAAACCACCTTCGTAGGACCACTTAGCGAGACTGCAATTTTGAGGGTTAGTGAAGCCAAATAACTGAAATAAATCCTGGGTCTGTTGAACTCGCTTCATAGTATACAGGCCTGTGATGTGCAGGGGTAGAGTAAGTGGGACTGCAACGCTGTAATTGCCAAATGTCATAAAATGCATCAAGCCATGTTTACAAAGTTCAGTAAAGACCTCGTAACGAGACACCCTGTAATCCAACATTTCTCACAGTTAGCAAGAACTTTGCAACAGTACACAACAAAACTTGCACAGAACAGGACTCTGTGTGTGTAGTCATTTGTTCTATCAGGATTCACATTTTTGGTAGAGGCACACTAGACAGTAAAGCATCACTGAAAACATCTCACTGACCAACATAACTCCAGCTCCTACAAGACAAATGGTGGCAGAAAAAAAGACATTACAGTGTTGTAGTCCCACTTGCTCTACCATTGCACAGGTTTACCACCGTCAGGTTAACATGTGACATACCTGTCAATCCCAGACCCACAGCCATGAAAACCAGTTATCCAAAGACCAAGCGATCTCTCCATCTCACTCCGGTCCCACTCTGATACCACTTACACCACAAGTCTAGGACATGAACAGGGCTATGCGTACTTTTTAAAAAGACAGGTCTACATTGAGCTGCCACTACCACTGCTGTTATCTAATGTGGTGGAGGAAAATAAACGCCTGAGCTGTTGTTTGCAGTTTTACAGTGGTTTTTAAACCACCACTGTGTCTTTATATTATTCATTACCACAGGAAAGTGACACATTGTTTTCACAAGTTAAAATGATATATAAATAATATTTTTTAACTCTTAAAGACTATCTTTTGAATGTACTTTGATGTAAATGATCAACTAGGACAAAAACCTTTACAATCAGTCCACTACCACTGCTGTTATCTAATATGGTGGAGGTCTACTAAAAGCAATTCAGTAAGTGTGAGACAATATTTTGGATGAGACTACTACAGAGAGAGTGCTTTTTGTAAGAGAGTAACATGTTTTGTTTAACCTGAAACAAATGCTAGATTGCTCTTTTCAAAAAACAACAGACTCCATAGACAAAGACTCATTTTAGATGACATAACACAGGGGACAGATAATTCACTGCTGCCTCATTTGGTTAGTCAGTTTGATCTAATATGTCATTTTTGGCAGTGGAATAAATTTTCAGATCCTTTACCTAAAAGTAAAAATACCAAACAAAGCAGCAGCTCAAGTTTTCTGTAGGCTAAAACTATAGCTGACGATTGAGTGTGAGGGCTTTTAGGCATACTGTTCTCATTCAGCAGTGAACTTATTGCAAAGATGTTTGTCCCAATCAGTCATTTACATATAAGAAAGGGAGCAATAAGGACTCAGGGTTTTACACTGAATAAATAAAAGCTGCATGTAGACAACTGAATAATCAGTTTCTTTGACATTTAGGAAACATGTTGCATTGTAATTATAAGGAAGACAAAAACAATGTATTGTCAAGTTTATCAATAAATGAAATGATCATGTTTGTTGAACAACCTCTCTCTGAAAGTCTAATTGAAAAGGTCAACACCACCGTGATGTCCTGTTTCCACATGTAACGAGAGGAGTCAAGTACACATCTCAGATCTTCATTGTGAAGTGGAAACATGTCAAACTACATCGAATCACTTCCTGTGCCGCAGCAGCAGGTCTCATACTCTGGATGAATGACCCACAGTTTTTTGTTGTTGTTTTTTCATGGAAAGGATTGCAGAAACACGTTTTTTGTTTCTTAGAGAAAATTGTAAAAAGTGTTTTGACTCTAACCAAGCCACTGTGTGAGTGTGAGGGAGAAGAAACTGACCTCCTGCAGAAGATCCGCAGGCCAGTGAAAGTTCTGCTGGTGTGGTGACAGCGGGGTGCCAAGGGCGCTGAGGGCGCCTCTGTGTTGCAGGAGGACGAAGTGGTGGAGGAGGAGGAGGCAACAGGGTTGGGGGGCTGCTCTGCTCCATCCTGATGAGACAGCTGCTCGTCCTCAGGCTGCTGATGATGATGATCCATGGCTCCCTCGGCCAGTCCCCCTTTCCCTCGCTCTCTGTCTCTGCTGCTGCTGTTGTTTTTCATCCATTCACAGCTGGTCTAGGGTCATCTAACAGCCCACACGGCCCAAACGGCGGGCAGCCATTCCAACGGTTTCCACTCAATTCAACTTAAAGCCTCAAACACAGGAAGCGCAGCCGAGAGTCTCTGTGCTGTTTCTTAGCTTCTCTTCACACCAGGAAACAGCAGCAGCTCACGACCATACAACTCTCTGACACTGACAGCTAAGGTAGGAAGGAGAGGCCAAGGGGGGAGGTAGAGTAGAGAGGCTTTGGGGGTGGGGGACTGCTTTTCTCTCAACTGGCTTCCTTATTTCCTTCCTTCTCCTAACCCTCCCAGCCTGAGGAAGCCTCTCTCCACCTCATGCTCCTCTCTTTACCCATAGTTCACTCACAATATCCAGGAAGTTTGCAGCTCTGCTCCTGAGAGGATCAACTCAAGCAGTAGCAGAAGTCCGGCTCCTTCTGCGCTTCCTCTTTGCAACCTTTAGCTCCTCAGACCCAACAGTTTTGCTTTCTGTCTTCAGGAGACGAGTGCCTTTACTGTTCTGCCCACTTTACTTTTATCTCAGCCCTGTGGCGCTCCCTCTCTTTTTTCTCCTGTTGTCCGCCCACCTCACAGCTCCTCAGGCTCCGATTGGCTTAGAGGTAGACATGAACACCTCTGCCACCTGCTGGTTCTTTTGAGGCTGTGCAGGAGGTAAGGGGTCTAAAAAAATAGGAGAAAAGGAAACAGGGCTGAAGCCGAAGTAGGAGAGGAAACAGTAGGAGCAGGGAAAGGCCAGAGCCATTATATCAATTATTGTTAGTAGTAGTGGTGGTAATAAAAAAAAAAATAATGAAAGCCTTGTGCATCTGTACAGTGATGAAAAAACAAAAGTTGGTAAATAAGGTTACACAGCACACTTTTTAGTAAAACCATTTTATATAGGCAGTGTTTGGAGAGTAAAAGACGCTCTTGCTGTAAAAAATGATCAGACTGGTGGTCCTGATGAAGTGTTCACAGACAGACAGACAGGTACATGAAGACAAAGAGAAATGTGAGGATAACAACAATGATAACATGACAGCTCCCCAGTGAAGTAAAGCCAAATCACAAGTTGTTAGCTGGTTGTAGTATGGGATTTGAGCCCTGCCCCTTTCATAACATAGCAGATGTTAAATTGACTACATTTATATAGCAATTTTTCATCTTTTGAAACCACTTAAAGCGTTTTACACTACAGATCCCATTTATCTATTTACTGTGTGCCTCTTGCATTCGCACACATTTACACAAAATAGAACTTGTCATCTAGGGCAAATTTAAGGTTCAGTATCTTGCCCAAGGACACTTTGATATGCAGACCAATATACCTTTAACAACCTATTCTACCTCCTGTCCCATGTCCCTCAGGAGGAACATGGGACATGATCCAAATTAAATCATCAGTTCTCATTAAATAAAAGGTTCTGTGATATTATGTAGTTTTTATCACACTGATGTCAAGTCTGAAGTCTTCATATTTCTCATCAGCTTGTTTTGAATTAGTGATGTTTTAAAAGCAGGCAGAGATATCATGACTGACAGATGAGACTGGCCCCACTTCCTGATCATGACTGGACATCTGGATGCACTTGCAGGATTTACATCATGCCCCAGAACCAATAAAAGTTTAGTGACTAAGTAACAGAGCCTGATGAAGAAAGAAAGAAGAGGCCTCCATGGTAAAGGAGGTTAATAAACTGGTGTCCATAAACTGTCCCACCACACTTTGAGACCAAGAGAAGTACTGGGCAGTGGTTTTGACCTATCAAATAGAAACACATTAACATACAGCGAACATAAGAAGAACAGTGTCTCCTCTACAGCCTGTCTCTCACTTGGATCTCATTTCTGAAGCCTGACTCTGCAGCGTGCTCCATCCCACATAGGTTTTACATAAAGATGGAGTTGCCAGCCCACACTGACAGAGAGAGAGAACGCATTGCAGTGAAGAAGAGGTCGCACGGCAGCAGTGAGACCCACGCACAGTTTTCACCACATGCACGTGGCAGTTTCGTCCCCTGGGTTCCTGCTCCGAGGCAGAACTGAAGGATGAGCAGGGTGTTATTTTTGACAGCCAATTAAATGGAGGTGCAGCGGCCAGTAGGCTGGGTGCTGAGGAGCAGTGTGCTCTCACTTAAACAGATGTTTTTGCACTGCTATGGTCTGGTACAACACCTACCTCACTAAATTATTTGTTCCGTTTATATTTCTTCCATTTAACACCAGGACTACTGGAGAAAGAAATATTAATTTGACCCTCGTAAAAGTAAAAATACTCTTTGGAGCCTATCCCAGCTAATTACGGGCAAAGGAAGGGTACACCCTGGATGGTCAGCAGCTCGTTCGAGGGCCACATATACAGACAACCAACAATTCACGCTCACATCCACACCCACAGGCTTTAGAATGCTCAATTCACCTATATATTTTGGCGGTGGGAGGAACCCAGAGCTCCCAGGAGGAGCATTCACAGGGAGAACATTTCACAGAGTAAGCCGCTGCACCCGACCTGGGAGTCAAAACTAGGACCATCCTGCTGTGAGGCAACAGCAGCTGCAGCTTTACTCTGCCTTGAAAAAATACAGGATGGCATTACTTCTTCTGCCGCTCAACAGTGCTAAATGATGATGGGACATAAGCTTGTAGTGATTATGTAGCAGCGACCCGAGGTGTCCAGTTTCACCTCAGAGGACCTCAGTGACTGAGGAGTGAGAAGGTGAAGATTTCATTTTGTTTTCAGTAAAACTCAGGGGAGGTCTTAACATCGACTCTCATTACACTGCTATTTGGTCTTAGCAGCAAACATGATGTTTCAGTGGGATGTGGGCTCCACGCAGCTGCTGTTATCTAACTATGCAGACGCCAACCTCACTTCCAGCAGCTCCCTGGCTGAAGCCAATGTTTCTGATGCATCAGTTCAAAATCCCACACCACGTCCATCCTGGTTCACAGCCTTGTTGACTCCCTTATCAATTACTATAACTCTCTCCTCTTTGGCCTCCCCCACAAATCCCTCCATAAGCTTCAAATGTTCCAGATCTTAGTGTGTGTGTGTGTGTGTGTGTGTGTGTGTGTGTGTGTGTCTGTATTAGGGGTGCAACAATACACAAAATTTATAGTTCGATTCAGTTCAATGCTTAAGTGTCACGGTTCAATATTTTTACGATACAAAAAAGAGAAATGTCCATGTCTTTTTTAACTTGTAGTTTATTGAAATTACCAACATTTGTTTCAACTCAAAATGATCACAGTGTTTCACATACATCAATGTGTGAATCAACACCGCTACAAATTATTTAATTTATTTTTTCCAACACTAAACACAATGTTAAAGGAGACATATTATACCTCTTTTTAAACAAGTTAGAATAGGTCTATATGGTCTATACAAAACATTTTCTTTAAGTTTTTTTCACAATATCACTCTCACATAATTAGATCCCAGCAACTCTATTCTTGTTAATTTCAGTCTCTTTCAAATTGAGCTGTTTTAGGGCTGTCACTTTTATGCAAATGAGCCGCTGCTAGCCACGCCCCACCTGTCCCACTTTATGCTGGTCATTTAATGCTAGTGAAAATGGCAGAAAACAGAGACGCTCTCCAGCTCAATATATTTGACCCTGAGTCGGACCCAGAAGAAGAGGAACCAGCGGCACAAACACCACAAACGTAGCAAGCAGTTTCTGAACGGTAAGTCAACTTTTTTAATCTGTTGTGATAAATTAATCACGATACATTCACCGCAACTCAGTAGCTTTGCTACTTAAATCTGTTAGCAACAGTAACCATGTTCTCGTTAGTCCACCTCCGTCAGACTATAACCTACTGTTCAGACTGTTGCACATAAACTATTTAATGTTCCTTAATTTTTGACATAATGCCAGTCTCTTTACAATATCTTAAATTCTTTTACGTTTGCTTGCATTTGAAACTTCCCAAAGCTCACAACTCAATTAGATTTTTCTGTTTTATATATCCTGCCATTTATAAATATGCTAGTCTGTTAGCATAGCACTCACCTTACATTATACATAATAGGTTAAACGACGTCTGCAGCAGCTCTTTATTCTCTTCCAATGCATTCAACCTCTACAGAGCTGACTGTGGGGCTTTACAGCTACTTAGTTTTTACCAGTATTTATGACAAATCTATGACAACATACTGTGTTTGTCAGCAAACGATTTGTTTTACTTTTTTTGTGTTCATAAGTCACTGAAGACCTTACATACTAATACTTATATAATTGGACAGTGCCCCAGAAGGATTGGTTTCTTTCTTATTATGTGTAGCTATTATCTGCAAATACAGCTGGTATCAAACATACACACATTTAGAAATAACAAAAAATATTTATTACACAAAGCAAAACCATATTTTCAGCCACCTTGTGTGTGACAATGTGACAATTGTAGAAAACTGACAGATTATTTAACGTGCTAACTAACACAACGTTCAACTTTTAGTTGTTACAGGTATCTTGCCTACAAGAGTTTTGTGAGTTGGTGTTGGGGATTCCTTGGACGCAGGATAAGGTTCGTCATGCTGTCGTGTGTGTGGTCCTGCGTGTTCGTCAGGAGTTTCCTGACAGCCAAGGACAATATGTTGACTTCAGACCTCCTCCCATCGATTAAAGGGAGACACGTAGTTGACGATCACCTCCTTCTTCTCTGGATGCTCATACTCTGAAGACAGGTCATCAGGGATGTGTATTTTCAGGATTTCGTCCCTGTAGGCTGCTGGTTCCACAGAGACCTGTCCCATGATGAGGCCCAAGTCTTCCATGTACTCAATTTGACAATCACAAACACTTCTGTAAGTATGTACATAGTTTCACAAGTATTTCATTGTTCAGTTTTTTATTTATTTATTGTTTTGTTTAGTTTAAAGATACTGAAGTGCAATAGTATATGTACAGATAATGTAATATAATGTACAGGTCCTTTATTGTTGAAAAATAAAAAATATATAACTTACAGAATGTTGCCTGTGTTTTGATGGGTTTCACCCTGCACTCTCCCTGGTCCCTGGTCTAGAGAGGGTCCCCATACAGAGTTCTCATTGCAAAGGAGAGCAGCCAGGTAGCATCTTGTACAGTAAAGAGAAAAAACAAACATATATATATATATATATATATACCAAACACAGCTAAAGCTACAAACAAGGTGAGCAAGTAAACAAACTCCACAAAAAGACGTAAACACAAACCGCGATCCCCTCTCTCCACAGGGAGCTTTGTAAACAGACAGAGGTCTCTGCTGAGAGCGGAGGTCTCAACACCCGTCAAAAAGTGACTGAACCAGCAGTGACAGAAGACCACAGTTATGCTTCGTGTTCGATAAACACGATAATAAATAAATGAAGTGTGGGGTTCCACGGGGAATGTACATTTACTTTATGTAATGTTATAACGTGACGCTACAGCAGCTAACGTTAGCCCAGACTAACGGCCTTTAAACACCGCCCGCATCTATTGTGGATAACATGACGATATCTAATTCAAGTCTAAACAACATTTAAGATTTATCCAGCTATAAAATGATTCGATTAGCTGTGCCCTACATTTACAGTTTGGAGAAAACCACTCCAAGCCAGTGCAGGGCTAGCAGTGACATTAGCATTAGCAATAGCGTTAGTGTTAGCTTGTGCTGAATGGTGAAACGCTAACAAGCGAGAAACACAAAACTCATATGAAAGTACTTACTTAACCTTATCTGCTGACTTGCCACGGACAGTAGGTACAGATCCCTCCGTCAGACGAAGTCTGCTGGTTAATCCTGCTGTGTACTGTCCTGAACAGGTTCCACACACCACACGATTCTAGCCGAGAGTTGCTGGAACAGCATGGAAAATAAAATAGAGCCACAGAACACTTTGTACAAGACTTTCTTTTATCAGCCACAGCGCTCGGCGTCACGATGCTCGTAAACGCAGCACACCACAATGGCGGATATTCAGCTAATCTAGTGGGTGGGGGCTGGCAGGTGAGGGATGGTCCTATGCAAATTCCCCTATTGTGAAGTCACAATAGAGGAGAAATCCAAACTGCTCGCTGAAGCACATCATTCCTGACACCAACATCTTTTAACTGACTCACAGAAAACGGGTGGATGTGATCAGGGTCTTACCCTCGGTGGAGACACAGACCTACGACCTAGTGAGAGGAAAAAGTTCCCAGCCCCTAAACGTTACCATGAACTTACTTGGTGGAAACACAGCTATTGAATGCAGTTTAGTTGATCTGCGCTGGACAACAGAGCTTTCAGCACAGAGTGCATCATCACAAGTTAATAAAATTTATATAAAACTGCGTATTGTTCGATTCATAGCGTACCGAACCAAGACCACTGTATCGAACGATTTGATCCAGATACACATCGTTGCACCCCTAATAGAAAACACAATGTTTAAAGGAGAGTTACATTTAAAGGATTTGTCACATTTGTTGTCATATATGCAGTAATATATGCAGTATATGCATGTACAGAATCAATATATGGTTACTACTTTGCAGATATTTTTACCTCTGTGGGGGGTTCTTGAACTTAACCCCCGAGACAGAGGGAGGGAAGTGTTATTACAGATCTAAATGTTATTAATTAGTGGTGCTGTGCTCCATAGCCCTCTATAAACCCTTCTATAGCAAAGCTATAGGGGTCAATAGTGGGCACACACACATAGTTCATTATGGAAGAAGGACAGGGTGAGATTGAAAGTGAAATTTTGCCGACGTTAGTCGCCAAAATTTCATGCTACAGTAGTATTGTAGCATCATAGCATTGTAGCATCATAGTATCGTAACATCATAGCATTGTAACATCAGCAAGTCATCGACAGTTCATTATGGAAGAAAGACAGGATGAGGTGAAAACCAATAACCCAATAACCAATGATTGCACGCAGACATATAATACAAGAAAACGTGTGGCTCGATTGGATTCGGTATGCTATTACTTTTGTTGTACATAAGTGAATTTTTCACGATGTAGTCACAAAAAATTCACAGAAAATTTCCCACTGTGATTGCATGGGAAAAGGTGAAAAAATGTTTTAAGGTTTTACAAACATCTGCTGCTCTGGCATACTTTCACTAACTTTTTGATCAGTCACAGATCAATAACCATGATCAATTTTTCACACTTTACGATGAGTGTATGTGCCATGGAATGTTCATGCTAGAGTGTGCAGCAGAGTGGAGACAGCTTTCACAAAATTCTCTGATTTTTTTTACACAATGCTCACAGCTACAAATTTTACTGTGTAAGTATGATGTGACTACAAAGTTGTAGTCACATTTGTTGTGTTACACACAATGTGTTTATCTAAATGATACCATTTACGTTTTTTGAATTAGCAGCCTCTAAGTGACAAGAGTACTGCCCAACTGCCCAATAGGCTTCCATATTAATCCAGCGAAAGTTTCAACGAGAAAAGCAGAAATGTCTGTTGTTTTAATTTGCTGTTATTGTCCACATTTTTGACACAAGGAACAAAAAAAATACATCAATGTGTTCACTAAAGCCTTGTAGCACTGATGGTGAAAAATTATTGTCAAAATCTCCTTTACTCAAAATAGCGGTAGTTCGAGCTCTACGTAAAGGCAGATTCTGCCTGTTTGAGTACTGATTACAAGATCCACACACCTGAGTCTTCATATAGAGTGCATGATTGTTCTTTAAAAGTGCGGCCAGATGGCCCAGAGGTTAATGCACATGACCTTGGTGCAGCAGACTGTGAGTTTAAATCCTGGTTGATCATTTTTGAAACCGCAAACTGCACCACATTCTCCCCTTTGAAAATGAATGTGAATAGATGAAATGCTGTTATAGAAAAAGGACAGGACAAGAATAAAGGAAAAAAGGATAAAACAAGGTGAAAAAGGAAATTAATAATTAGTCGCAAATAATTTCATAGTTATTTTATCTTGAAAAGCTGAATTTTTGCATCGTAGTATCATAGCGTCAAACTACTGTAGCATCATCATAGCACTGAAGCATTTGTAGCAACATAGTATCATATCATCATATCATCTTATCATACACTGCTACAGCACACTGCATCACTCTTGCAATTTCCAGCAGGGGAATTGTCTTGTTGTTATTGTCAGGGACAAAATTTGTGTAATCTCTTTAAGTTAGTATAGCAAGTCTCTGGTAATTTTGCATATCATATTTTTGTTATCTTGTTGCCTCATTGTAGTTTTGTAATTTTGGTCATTTTGCATCTCTTTGGGGTCTATTTGGATCAACCATTAATTCAACATCAACACATCTACACAGAGTATACATTACTAAAACATTAACATATCACTTTCACTCAGCTTCATTTCAAACATTTGTTGGAATCGCAGGGCCTCCATCTTGAGGCTGGTCAGGTTTTTGTGTTCAGGAAGGAGAAAAAGGTTTCTCAGGTTGCTGCCTGATTAGAAAACTTCTGTGGGTGGAGCTGCAGGCAGCAGTTAGTCAGGTGAGGGTGTGACATTGGGAAGGAAGCATTTTCTAGTTGTTGTTTTGAATCTCTTTGTAGTTGTAATTATAGAGGAACTCGACCAGAACTTGGCCGTTGGGGCATGTCTCCAAAAGAGGCACTTTGTTCTCTTCCTCTTTCTCTCTCTCTCTCTCTCTCTCACACACACACACACACACACACACAGAGAGAGAGACTGCAGCCAGCATGCAGTTTATTAATAATAACACAATGAAGTGGTCGCAGAGAAGACAAGACAATTTGTCCCACCCCGCATCCTGTCAGTGATCAGGGTCTTACCCTTGGTGGAGACACAAATGCTACAGGGTGAGAGGACATTACTGAAAAGTACCTGGACTCTAAATTTTTCCCAGAAGTTACCCAGTTGAAATGCAGTTATTTTGTCTCTTTGTGGTTATATGTTGTGTCTTCGGAGTTATTTTGCATCTCTTTGTGGTTGTTTTTTGTCTCTTTGTTGTAGTTTTACAATTTTGGTCATTTTGCATCTCTTTTGAGTCTATTTGTGTCTCATAGTGGTAGTTTCATTTGTCTTTGTAGTGGTTTCACTTGCTGTGGAAGTTTGAGTTTCAGCCTTCAGCAGACAACAGACGTGGAGTGGAGCAGCGGGGGTGGGCAGGTACAGATACTTTATTCCCACCCCCGACATGCTGCTGCCCTGCCTTACATAAAGATTGTTATGAAACACAGTCAGCTTTGTCCTTTGATTTGTACATGTGGTCATAAGTCAGTTCCATTTCAGTTGGAAAAGGTAACAGAGGAGCTGGGCTTCTGACATCCGTGCCAGAAACTGGAGACCACATGTTGCAGTCCTGCAGCACTCAGAGCACTGAAGAGTTCTGTGGGCAGAACATGAGTACTCTTCACTGTGTAATACAGCATAATATTTTCATGTAGCTATTAGTTTCATTATACAATTATCATTGTTTAATGATGTGATTTTTCACTTGCAGTTTCAGATTACAATTATTATACAATTTTTTTTCTGTTATAAAACTATTGATGTCTGTGATGTCTGTGCAAACAATTCCCACTACATAAATAAATTTATTTAAATTGCAAAATTCACATAATCAATATTTTTAGTTAACTCATTATTTGACAGGTTTATTTATAGATAATGTTTCCTGGACAACCAAATAATTAACAATTTAATGCAGCTGAATTAGAGTGTGATTTGTGTCTCCTTGTAAAACTCCACTTATTGCTACATTCTAAGCTACCAACGATTACCAAAATCAATTATCAAAATTATGTCCGGTTATTTTCTCTTCAACTACTCATTTTACCTCTAATCCAGTGGATTCACAACCTTGGTGATGGGGAGATGGACGCACTAAAACCCATGAGTGCTAGCCCCAGTTGCTTTTATAGTGTCAGGATGGATGTGTACACACTGCACAGCATTGGACCTGTTGGCTCCGCCTCTCAAATTGCACACCTATGCTGTAAATCAAGCTGTCCTGATAGTAGTGCCAGAGGAAAAATCAGTAGAGTGATTGCAGTTCATCCTGAGGGCACTGTGAACATACAGCAGATACATGAAGTGGTTTCAGATCCAAACCTTGTGTTGTCCGTTTTACTTTGAAGTCTTTGTCTCTGTTCCTTTTACATCTAACAGCATCAGACCTGAGCCCAGTCTTATCTGAGCTAAACAGGAGAACATGAAAGCCTTTTGACCAGTCTAATGCATTTAAACTCAGATGTGATCTTATGTTTGTGCTGAGAGTCAGAGGGCAGAGTTCCTTTTCAAAGAAGAGCAGACACACCGGGAAAATGAATCATCACAGCGGAGCAGAGCGCTGCAACATTAATGTGATTATTTCTTTAATGAGGCCAGGAAGTTATTATCAACTGGTAGATGATGGATACGCCACTCTGCGGGGCAACAGACCAGGATCACAAAATTCACCACGTACACCTGTCAGTCACAGGACAGAGATTAGTGACTGGCCTAGACGAAGTATCTTCAATCTGTCAGGACACACATTAAGAAAGGATCAAAACAACCCTTCCACAGGACCTCTTGATCCTTTTCCCCTCTGGATCCTCCCATAAACCTATTCAGACAGATCAAAGATACTGAATTCTGGGTAACCCTCATAAAACACCTCCTATCGCACAAAACTTTAGATAAGACACCATAAAACTGGTTCTTATCACCCAAAACTCTGGGTAACTGTCACAGGATCACCGCTTCTTACACATTCCTAGGACACCTGGTCATAGGAGGGTTAGGAAGTAATGTGACCATCTTCACCTTTTGGTTGTAATATTATTTGTCTGTATCGTGTTGTCACCTGTTATAATTATGATATTATACAGGAAGTATTCGGTTGTGTCGAGAACTATTCACTTATACATTCCTAAATGTCTTAGTATTGTTTGTGTCACATTGTAAATAACCATCCGTCCAGTAAGGTCACAGTCATAGTAATAAGTTGCTGCTAATTATAAATGCCATTATTATAATATTCAAATAACATATGGAATATGAAATTGTTTAAAGATCACACATGTTTAACATTAATGTGCAGGATCACAAACGTTGACAATGGTAAATGTTTTACTTTCTTAAGTTCTCGAGACAACCTTTTCCATAAGTTTCATTTTCTAGTAACTAAGCTGAAACTTAAAGTTTTCTTAATTTCGCCAGCCAACATTAATTAGTCTTGTTCGTCTTTTTACAACACTATTAACTTTTGTTCGTCTTTTTGTAATATATTATTTTTATTATTACGTTACTGCGTCGATTTTTGAAAGTTTTTGGAGTTTTTGTATCGTTCGGCCAAACGTTCAAATTCTTCATCGACGATCGAGAAACGTCTTCACTGATCGGACCTGCCATCGTCATCCTCGACCCGCAAAGAGTTTGAGCAGATCAGAGCATCTGATCCAACCATCCACCACCAGCCTGAGCATCGGCAGCGGTCAGACACTGAGTCAGTCCGACTCACACGTCCAGGACCAATCATCTGCACCATAGTTCATTGGGTCTCGAGAGAAACCATCCGTGACACGTCATGCTGCTGAGTCAGTTTCCACCTTGAACCGTAGCTGAAGCAGGTTGAGTTTAATCCTTGCTCTTGGGTTTGAGGTCTGATAGTATAAAATCTAAATTACCGTTTATTTAAATCAGTTATTCGTAGACTTCGATAGTGCGATCGTTTGTCTCGTTCAACTAGATTCTTTTCCCGCTGACTCAATTTAATACACACACACACTAAGTCTTTTATTCAGTTACCTTTGTTTATTCACTTACTAATCCATTCACTGTTTATTGTTTATCTTTTGTTTATCTTTTGTTTATTAAATATTGCCATATTTAGACGAAGTTCTTGTGTTTGGTTCATTTATGCCTGAGACGAGGGATCTGTTGAATCAGAACTCAACCTTGAGATCGAGTCAAAATCAATAACAGTCTAAATTTATTAAATTTCATTCAAAATTCCTCTTAGACATTGGCAAGAGCTGGCGCCAGGCTTTAACAGGCTGTTAATAATTGTAATTAATTGTTGATTATTAATAATTGTTGATCAAAATTAATAATCCTCATAAAGAGGCACATTTTGGCGTTTCTCAGAAAGTCCCTATGCTCAACCCAGTAGAACCCAGGACCTTTCTTGCAGTGAGGCAACAGTGCTTACCTCTGTGCCATGATGCCGCACTAAAATGAGATCATATAATCCATATGAATCCCTCTGGATTCAGGTGAGCTTTAAATCTGATATCTGTGGAAACACAGATGGAGTCAATATGACATCCAACAACAGTTTATGATGCTCCAGATAAAAAAGGAAACTGCATTCACAGGAAGGATCTTAGTTGACAGATGTAGACATTAAACAAATGTGTAATTGTTGTCACTACCAGGAGAGGGAGACAAAAACTTGGTAACGGGAATCATACAGGAATAATGAACCTCATTGTGCAAACACGGTTTAATGGTGTGTTCGCAACAAATGCAAAGCATTGTTATGTATTTTGATTACACACTAAGTCAATTAAAGACACACAAAGTGCCATTTTGCATTTGCTGACAGAACTTGCAAATATATGAATTGAAAATATTTAACTTCTACTTCTACTTCTTCAGCTACTACATTGTCAAAGCATCAGTGATGGCTGGTTAACAGTGGGCACTGGGGCAGTGCACCCATCATAAATGCAACATAAATTAATTAGATAATGCAAAATATTTTTTAATTAAGATTGATTACTTACATCCTGTTCTAGGTGGTGTCTTGTGTGTATTCTGTCAGCATTTATTGAAAATTAGTTGTATTTGATTAATAGCTTTCTATTTTCTATTTCCTGGTCATGGGACACTAGGCAAATCGATGTGTATGTAGGTCCATAAACTTTTGACAAGCAGGTGACCTGAGGCTGCTCCCACATTGACTCCGTCAAATTCTCCCTGGGGCACACATTTTTGCACCCCTAGCCAATCAGTGTTTTATGCTCTTATTTATCGATTGTGATTGATTATCAACACCTGTCATTCAAATTAGATCCCTAGTGTGATTTGATTGACACCAGAATGACAGTGCATTGCTGTGTGGGTGTGTAAACAGTGGACACAGTTAACACCCTGACTTCATTTCACATTATCAGGATTATAATTATTATCATTAACAGAAGGCTGAACAAAATTCTCTCCATCTTATCCAATCACTCTGATGCCCTCTAGTGACAGAACTGCTGACATACCAGGTATAATATCACAGATTATATATTTAATATACACGACTATGTCTGCTGAGTACTACACATTAACTGGTAAAATAAAAAATATTCACAATGTGAATAAGTATTCTCATTAGTGGTTATTTAAAGAAATTTGGACATGTTGGTGGAGGTGTACATCATAGTGCAGTGATTTTAGTTTCCTTATGTCTTGGTTCTGCTGCACAAAAACATAATGTCAGGCCTTGTTCAAGTGAAAAATGTTTGTATTAAATGGTTGCATTGCTCATTTACCACAGCAGAGCTTGAATATAAAGTTTCAATTTTCAATACTGTAATCAAAGTTATTGATTAGTTAGTTTGTTGTCTGTGGAGATTCTCATTCATCCAGGTCATTGTATCTTATGTTGTTGAATGTAAAGTAACTGGACTGTTGTATATACTTGCAGATCTTTCACCTTCGCTAATTGTGATAGTGTATTTGCAGAATTTATCCTCCATGAGTGGACATCAGAGATCTAGCGTTCAAGGGTGTTCTATTAATGGTCGTTACGGATCTTAGCTAATTTTGACAGTGGCCATTAGGGTTACTAAAAATCAGTTGGGAATTCCTGGTTATTGTAATGATGGTTGCTAAAGTCACCTGAGATCGAAGGGCCACATTACCTTGTTCCCACCTGATGCAGATGACTTCTTAAGTCTTCTATGAAAGGATAAAAAAAGTTTTAAAACAGTTTTTTTCTCCACTGTTGCCAAGTGCTGCTCACTGTGGAAACTGCTGTGTTTTTCTATTCTATAATATTGTAAAGTGCCTTGAGATATATTTCTTAATGATCTGGCGCTGTACAAATAAAACTGAATTGAAACTGGATTTTATGAGAGGACAGCATTGGGATAGATGGTGGTACAGGCCTTTTCCTCTGTTGAAGGATGGTTTCTTCAAAGGAATGGCCTTCAAATGTAAGCACACAGCTGAGTGCTGTCCTGGGGAGTTGATTTTTCCTTGCTGAGCCATTGTGCTTGTCGAGGGTTTTTTCATTTCCATGATCATTCCCCATTCATTGCAGTTCTTCATGCAGTGAACTGCATAACCCAGACTGCTCTGCTTGGTTTGTGATGTATGATCTTTTGGATGAACCATTCTTTGCGCGAGTGTGAGTGAGATTTGAAATACACAGGAAACTGAAGTTTCATTGGGATCTAATAGCCTCCCTCTTCCTGTCCTTATGTTTTGCTGGTTTTCCCCTTCCTCAAGTTTCTTGTATGTCTATGGTTTGTCATTGTGTGGGTGGGACTTGAGAAATGAGTTCTAGTGCACATGGTGCAGCTATCTGGCTTTTGCCACTACCAGGCTGTCTGCTCTGTGTTGCAGAATTCTGATAACCTCTAACACAGGGCAGTATGTTTAAAAGAGCAAGGTATTGATCTCTATGTGTGGATTTCCTGACTGATGTTTTTCTAACTTCTGACTCTGATGGCTTTCCTAAAGCTGATGTGAAGGCTGTCTTCTTTAATTTGAATGACATGGTCAATTAAGTTCAAATTTATTTGTATAGCGTCAAATCATAAAAACATTTATTTCAAGTTACTTTACATAGAGAAGCAGAAGCTCATTTTAGGAGCGCTAGTTAGCATGCTAGCACACTAATGCTAGCATGCTAACTAGCTCCTAGTAGCTAGTGCTAGTTTCCCCTTACAACTTGACTAGGAGATATGAGATACAAATTTTAATAACTTTATGGCAATTAGTATGTTTTATTTGCAATGTAATATGTATTTTGTGTAAAATAAGCTAAGAAGCACTCTGACAGACAGTACGTTGTCTCAAGACTACTCTACTAGGGACAGAATTATACTTTGCTCCAATGCCGATGTTTGTTTCCAAGACCCTGCCAATCAAATAGGGTTTAGCCTTTTAGAGAGTTCCACCAATCATCATGCGGAAGCCTGGCTTCATGGCCAGCCCACTGCTCAATTCACCCCCAGTGAAGCTGAGCTTCAAAGGGAATGATGATTTTCAGCATTTATCCAATCACTACCTGGCTTTGCTGCCTTGAAAAAAAAAGCATCAACAGGGTTTCATTTACAGCACGGACAAACAGAGTGAAAAAGACCTAGTGATGAAGTTAAACACATTCTTGGATGCTTTTAGTTTTAACATAATGTCAATCCCAATTTAATATATATAATGTACACAGTGCATATTTGACCATATACTGTGTGAAATGTTAGAGGAAGCTTGGCTTCCCTTATCGTCTCAAAGCAATTGCCCCTGTAGAGAAGCCCAACATTTCCAGAATGAGCAAGCCCTTGGTGACAATGTGGAGGAAAAATTTCCTTTTAACAGGAGGACCCTCCAGTAGAACCAGGCTCAGAGTGGACAGGCTCAGTGTTTAACATGCGTGCGAACATTAGCATGTCTTCTTTAATGCACAGAGGACCTGATCTCTGATCAGCTGTGCTCTTGTTTCAGTAACAAAAAAATTTTGCAGGCAGGCTGTTTGTTGCAGCCATCTGCCTCGACTGGTTGGTGTGAAATGAAACAAGCGAAAAGAGAAAGAGAAGAGACAGAGGAAAGGGAGGGGAGGAGGATGGGGTAGAGGGGGTGAAAGAAAAGAATAGAAGGAAGGAAGAGACAGAAGAGCAGATAATAATAATAACTAGATGATTGCAAGCAATCATAAAAGGGTCCATATGAAGTCATCCCCAAGCAGGACCAAGAGGCAGGTCCAACACAGTCTGAAAGTTGGCCAAGTGTCAGTGGAGGAGCGTTTTGGCTGGCAAATGAGCGAGACACAGTGGGGTCGAGTGTGCCGAAACTTAGTGAGCTTGTAAGGAGTCTTCTGCAGATGCCCCTGTCTCAGTCCACCACCAGAGGGAGTCATAAGCTAAAGCAGGTGGAAAAGGGCCTGAAAGGAGACCAAGTATGACCAGGGTAAAATTGTGTCTGTCAAGTGAGTAGGACACAGGACTTAAATTCGAATAATCAGAGGGGAAAAGAAGTTTGTTTCTAGGGTACTCAGTTGTCAAGATATAAGCCAAAATGTAAATTGGCTTATTTTAGTTTTAGTAGTTTTGCAATGTGCAATGATATCTTGGCAAAGTTAAATGCCACAAGTTCTACCAAGTTGCCAGGGTTTGGTGCATTTTAGGGCAACATAATAATAATAATAATCCCTAAAATAACAAAGGGAACCTGCAAGTCCGTTGCATGGACTCCTGCATGGACTCCTAATAACAATAACACCATACTGGCCCGAATATAAGACGACCCTGAATATAAGACAACCCCTCTTTTTCAAGACCCATTTTGGAAAGATTTGTGAGCAACCACTGGACTTGTAGTACACTAGTACACTACAAGAAACACTTGTAGTAGCAAGCATGCATCATCTAGGAATTAGTTGTTTTTGTTTTGTTGTTTTTGTTGGTGAGTTTTTGCCTTTAATGATAAAGACAGTGTAGAGAGACAGGAATGGAGGAGAGTACACGCAGGAAAGCTTGTCTGGATGGGTGCATGGCCTAGACAAGCTAATGTGGTACCCAGTAACCACTTCCCACCACCCCGCCAGCCCCCATAGTTGCAGTGTTTACCATGCATGTGAGCATTAGCATGTTAGCCTTAGCATTAGCATGTTTTCCGTAATGCGTGGAGGACAATTCAGCTGTGCCCCAGTAAAAAAAAATAATTTTTTGGTTTCAGTAACAAACAAAAATATGTGGCATGTGCAGTAGATTTGGTCAGATCGACAATACACCAGTCCCTCCAGGATTTCACAGGCTGTTTGTTGCCTAATTTATCAAACTGAACAGCCGCTTGGAATGCAATTTAAATTGCAATAAAAGTTGTGGTGTTTTTTTAGGTGTTTTGTTTTAGGAGCAAAGTAGGATGGGCAAAGGAGCAAAGGATAAAAGTTGTTATTTTTTTGCCTTTACAATTATACTTTAACAATCAATTAAAAATAAAGTGAACAAAACCAGTAACTGGTAACCTTACCAAAAATGGAAAACAAAAGATTTCAAGGATTACAGAAAGTTTATTGGTACACAAACAAAGAACATCAATTAAAGACAACATTATGACAACATTATGAATATCTTGCAGCAGCAGCCTGTGTTAGAGTAGTTTGTCTACAAGTAAAGAGAAGACTATGCCTACACTGCAGTATATAGCCTACTTCTATTTGTATTTTATGAAAATAAATTGTGTAATCGCAATGGCAAATTAAGAAGAAACATGCTCTTTTGCTGCGCCACTCTGATTCTCTTTTTTTGAGCCACTATACATTTAATGTTCTTCCTTGGTCAAAGATGTACTTTACCTACATATGTGTGTAAAGAATGCTGACATGAGATATGAAAGACAGCCAGTAGTCAATGTGCGATTTAATTAGGCTTCTCCATCCATCCATCCATCCATCCCCTTTACCCCACACTCACACTTAAAGAAACCCACACAGATACGGGGAGAACATGCTTGCTTCTTGCTGTGAGACAACAGCGCTTACAATGCTAACCCCTGTGCCACTAAGCCCTACTGCCCTAATTAAGCCTCTATATTGGGTTAATTTATTTGTAAGTACAGGGAAATCATCAAAAGTCATTACTAACATGAACAGGTGAAACCAGGTATAACTCCATCCTCACTTTCCTGCTGCTGGATGTTTAAATTAGTTGGTCTGGGCTAAGCTCCTTTATCCTGTTTTTTTTCTCCAAGTGTAGCCGTATGAAAGGATTTTTTGGTAAAAACAAACAAAACTAAATTTCATTAATTTTTTCCAAAGTTGTATCGGATCACATCTGTCTATCTCTCATCACCCAGTCGGCACTGTGACATTTGTGCTTGCACACTTTGGACCCCAGAGCTGGACATCTTTTGAATGACAGGTGTCGAGAACCAATCACAATCCAAAAATAAGAATGTAAAACAACATTGATTGGATGTAGCCAATGAAGGAGCAGCCTCAGGTCACCTGCTGGTCAAAAGTTTAAGGACATACATACACATCTATTTGCCCGGTGCCCCACGACCAGGAAGAGATATATTTACACACAGGAAGTCAGTAATCAAATATAACTAATTTTCAATCAGAAAAACTTTATTGTCCCCTGCAAAAGGCAATTGAAATTTGTCTTTGACATGCCCACATGTGTGCAAAAACAAATAAATAGCAACAGAATACATATGAGGAACATCAGCTACTTTGCCGAAGAACAGACTTCTTCGTCTCCCGATATTGATATATAATGAAATTAGCCGAAATGACAAGTAAATCGGGAGGGTGACATAGTGCACCTATCAACCATGGTCAATCTGCTGCTGATTGGTCAGGACCAATTGGCCTGTGAGCTGAATGAAGTTAGCCCAAAATGGTCAGCAAATGTGTTGGTAAATAATGAGGGTGGGACGATCATTGTCAGTCATTTACACCCAGAAAATTAACAGAGCAGATTGAATGTGCTCAGGCTGCATGAATTAGCCCATTTAGAGATTCTCTGTTTTTCTTGTAGCCTAACTATTTGGTGCTGTTTCCACTTTTTTTCCATGTTTTCACTAAAACTTCCAACAATCTTTTGTATGTTACTTAGAAAGACAATAACGTTCTCATCTTTTTTGTGAAACACAGGAAGGGCTTAGCCCATTGATAACAGCTGTCTGTGATTAAAACACTAAGAAATGCCAGCAATATAGTTTCTTTAGTAATTTGGTCAATAGTTAGATCTAATGCGACGCTACTTTGTTCACTAACTTTATTTCATTCACAAGACAGCGTGCATTATATTCATCAATATTGGCTGACTATAACTGAATCTTAACAGCCTCCTGACCGGTTGGTGAAGAGGGCTAACTGGATTGTCAGTAGCCAGCTTCAGACTTTTGGGCCGGGCCAGGCCAGGCCAGGGTAATTTGGGGGCCACTTAGGTGTCCCAGGTCTACTAGCCTACATAGCCCCTGTTCAGATTGTCAGACCACTAGCCTCTCCCCCTCCCTCACCAGCCCACGTTTGTGAAAACGTCACAAATTCCACCCATTTTCAAACAGGATGGGAGGTTCAAGCATGCAACAACAAACGACTAGCGGCAAGTAAACAATCAATTCTCTTGCCGTTTTTAATTCTAGTTGTAGCAGACCTACATGCCTCTGCTGTAAGAAGCTAGCTTGCTAATTGCCGCTAGCAAAGCTTATACTGCGCCCCCAGTTTCTTAGTTTCTTTTTCTCAGAGGCCAGCCTCTGGATACTTACCTTGCAAAGCTCTGCCGCAATGTGTTTCATTCTGACAAACCTCTGCTGGACATTGTCCTCTGCCCAGATGGAGAGCAGAGCATGAATATCATCATGAGACCAGAACTGTCGGTCCATCGCTCATTACATTTCTGCACTGCCATCTTCAGTGCTCCTACCTGCTGTCTACACACCTACAGCAATGGGTTGACTCCACCTTAACACTGACCCCGTCTAATAGCCCTGAGTGGCCCAACGTTTTTTGGTTAGGCCACAAATCTGGAGCTAGTGGCCCTGAGACAGCCCCAAGGTGGCACCAATAAGCCCCGGCACGCCTCAGTTAGCTCGGCTTTGGCCCGACAGTGTGAAGCCGGCTAGTATTACTGTGGCATTAAAGAGAAACTGAGCATAAAAAGAAACAGGACCGTTGTGAAATATAAATGGTGAATCTTCAAGACAATTCCTTTCTCCTATGCCGCTATGCCACACTCTCTTGTTTCCACTCAAGTAATGGTGCTGGTTGCACTGAGGCTGCCATGTTAACATTATTTGCTTTCAAGATGAAACATCATACATGTTTCCATATAACCGGTAGCAGGTTGGTTGCAGGTAATTCTTTGCCTATCTGTTTTATCAGTTATGTAGCCCAGTATAGGAAGGTGAGGTGCTTTTTTGCTGTCTATAGGAGCAGCAAAATGGGTTGATCAGAATCGTTAACATTACTCACTTTGGGCAGTTGTTAGCTTTTCGTGAATACAAAGGTAATGCTTATGAATTTTGGTCAAAGAAGAGATCAGATTAAAATTCCAATATCCTGTATCTTTACATACTCAGAAAGGTTTTCTGTTTCAACATAAAAATGAACATGAAATAAGTAAAATGCCAATGTAATATTACATTTGAACATTGGAGGACAGTTAAATACTTGATATAGCATAGTGGTTTTAAAATAAAAAATGAAATAATGCTAAAACATAATAATAAAGAATTAAAGCTATTACTAGAATGTAATATAGTAGAAGTACTCAAAGTTTCATCATCTGAGTAAACCATGTGAAGCATAAACTACAGAACAAAGAGCCTGAAAATGGAAATACAAAAGTACAAAGTGTGGATGTGGATGTACTTAGTACTCTAACATTGATCTTGTGTGTTTAGTTGTTATTTACTGTTTGTTCTTTTACGTTTTTGGATACATCTGGTAAGATTAAAACTTGACGTCATCATAAATGTGTATTTTACTCCCTGACATTCGACTCACATTCAACTCGTTAGTGAGCTACATTCCCTGTAGTCACCGGAACAGACAGTGATTCTGGTAGAAACAAGGGAGCAGGAAAACAGGCCGCGCCACCTGTCCTCCTCTTCATTCTCCACCACAAAGTGCAACAGTCCGACAGCTCCGTCAGCGACCACCCGAACCTAGAGTCTGTTCAATGGCAAGCTGAGAGCTAACGCTCGGCGGCTCTGAAACCGCGGACTAAACACATGACTGGAGACACAAAAAAGACAGCAACACAACCAGCCGCTCCACTGCTCTGCTGAGTTGCACGGCTTGTGCGTGTGTAGGTACGTGTGTGTATGTGCTGACTTCTCTCCATAGAGTTTCACTGAGTTTACATCCGGGTTTTTTCCCTAGGCAATGGGAGTCGTAGCACCGCCGTTCCTTAGGCAAAGTGAAATAAATTCGCCGCACCGACACAAAAAGTAGTCCGCTTTTCTAACACATTTTCTCGTCTTGTCGCTTTGCCGATCGGTTCGATTCAAGCAACTTCAACGGCGATACGCGCCGGTATCGAACGGTTGGTCGCGAATAAACGGTCACCAATTGGACGGGTAAGTAGTTTTTGTCCCCCTTCCTCCAGCTCCAGAGCGCATGGATCTGTGCTGTGCTACGGCTGAGCTGAATGAGATTGAAGAAGAGTTCTTCTTGTTTTGTAGCTTCAGTTTCTCTGTTTTTACACAAATTTTACTGGAACTAAATATAAAATACGGCAATAAACACAAATCTCTGCGGGAGGAAGTCAGTCGGGCTCTTTGTACGCTGTTATTCCACCGTGGATCGGCTTCTTTATAGATATATATTTAATTAATCTAGAGGAGGACTGCTGCTGAGTAAGTGTACATTGGGGCTTTTTAATTTCATAACTTTAATTTTCTCTGTTGTCAAACTTTACCTGCCCTCCGCTCGGCCGCCTGTGTCGGTGTGGCGGAGAGTGTCTGCGGGCAGGTGTGTGTGCTGGCCGGCGGTGTTTGTCTGCATTCAGCACTGCTCTCGTGTGTTTCTGTGTGTTTAGCTGCTCTGTTTCTTATTCTAGGAGTTGATATTCAGGAGGACAAGGGGCCGATATAACTTAGACCCAGCGACGCCTGCTCGGTGTCATAATTCTTGAAAGATGGCGTCTTTCGGGACCGTTCCCGCACGGGTTTCTTCACCACCTGTGTGTTTTTCCTTCTCGCACCGCGGCCCATGGCATTATTTTATTCGTCTTTGGTGTAAGTTATCAGCGTGGTTCGTTAGCCAGAGCGGCTAGCAGGATGGTTAGCATTAGCGGCTACGGCTAACGTTATCCACTTGTTCTCCGTAGCGTCTCTCAGCCTCTTTCATACGGAGCAATGACGGCTTACAAGAGAGTGTGTGCGTGTGTGCTCGCGCGCGTGCTGGAGGGGGGGGTTGTTTGTTTTTGTTTTGTTTTTTGTTTGTTTCTTAACACGCCCTCGCTGAACCCGATCCGGAGCCTGATAAACCTCCGTAACAGGACATGTAGCCAGGGAGGAGGATGAGCCGAGGGGGCTCGGTTGGATGGATGTACAGAAAGCGGAGCGTCCAGACGGACACGGCGGGTTAATAAGGAGGTTATAAAACATTCATCTCGCTGCCGAAACAAAATATACTTTTTTCATTGTTTTAACTCCCGCGGCAGAAACACTTAATGGCTCTCATCTTGAAAACCTCCATTTTAGCTTCATTTCTTCCTTTTTCAGGCCCAATGCTGCGGCATGTGATGATGGAAGTTTATCCAGTAAACTTCATGTCCCACCCAGAGAGTAATTACTGCAATTAACCATCAGCATTTATAGTAGTATAGTAGTCGGGAACTGGAAAGTACAGTTGTATTTGTAAGGCACTTGATTGGAAAGTTTTCGTTTCATAATAGTTCCACTTGATATATATGTCTAATAGTTACTAGTTGCTTAGTGATTAAAGTCCTTGCACTTACAGTACAGGACTACAGCACTGTAGTAGTACATAGCTTTAATGTACTTTGACTGGACAGGAATATTTGTCACTGCCTGGTTCTATTTTTTCCTGCCCCATGTTTATATTTTACACCACTGCACTTACCTGTGATAGTTACTTTGCAGCAATTGTGGTGCTTGTACTGAGGTGCGTGAATGGTACAGTACAACAGCAGTATGTTTTTGAGGTACTCAGTGATGGAGGGAATATTTATAAGCCAACATACTTCATGTCCTACCCACAGAGAAATTTTTGCTATTAACCAACAGCCTTTACATACTGCTGATAATTAACAACTAGTACCAGTAGTAGTATTCATAGTAGTACTCGGGAAGTGGATAATACAGTGTTAATTACATTGTACAGTTTTTCTGTATTTGAAAATTTCCATTTCAGCATTTTTCTTATGCCCTCCCACTGTATTTTTCTAATTGTTAGGCATTAATTAATAGTACTTAATAGAGCAGTTAATAGAGTACTTGTTTACTATTAGTTGTACACTGTCAGAGTAGTTGATGAGTAGGTACATGTACTTTACAGGTGTGTTGCCATTGTCTGCCACTTGATTCTTCTGCCCTACTTTGTCCCACTGGCATTTATCTGTCTGATAACTACAAGTTACTTTTTTGTATTTAAAGTAATTGTACTTCCAGTATGGTACTACACTACTGTAATGCTATTTTGGAGGTACTTGGCGATAGAGGAAGTGTTCAGAACCAATGTAGTATTTATTCCAGAAAACTTTATGTCCCACCCAGAGAACAATTACAATAGTTATATTTGTGTTGTAAAATTTTGATTTACTTCAAAGTTTAATTTCATATTAGTTGATATTTCCACTTCATTTTTGTCTCTATTATAATAGTTATTATGTAGTTATTTAGCATTAATTAAAGTACTTGTACTTACAGTACAATAATGCACTAGTATATTTTGAGGTACTTGATTAAGTATTCAAATCTGATGTAAGTTTGCAGACAGCTTTATGTCCCACCCAAGGACTCTGCCATAAACCAGCAGCCTTTACTTACTGTTAAATAAGAAGCAGTGGTAGTGCAGAACTTGACAGTACAATATTTATTTAGTGTACATTTCCATGATGATCATGATTGTTCACACTTTGACTGTATTGTGTGTGTGTGTGTGTGTGTGTGTGTGTGTGTGTATGTATATATATATATGTGTATGTGTGTGTGTGTGTGTGTGTATATATATATATATATATATATATATATATATATATATATAATTACTTTCCAGTAATTAAAGTTGTGGTGCACTATTTGTTGTACTGTCAAACTAAAAGCACAATATTGGTAGTATAATTCAGACATACTTTTTATTTCAAGTGAGTAGTAATAGTAGGCTAATAGTTCAATGTTATTGCAATTGAATGTTTCTATTTAGTGATTCTATTCTGTACAGTGCCACAGTAGTTAAATTTTAAGCTACTCGGTGATGGAGGAAGTATTTAGATCTGATGGAATTTTATCCAGAAAACCTTCACTAAGGGATTGATTACTGCAAGTAACCAGATGCTTTCATATATTCCTGGTAATAAAGTACATTTTCTCAAGTATTTATTGTAATTTTCTCCAATTTTCCACTGACTATTTTTAGAGGAAGATGTACTGTTTACTCTATCAGTTTAAGGTACAGTATTTAGGTTACAAGTTGTAATAAGTACATTTACTCAGCTATTGTTACTTGAATTTCTATGTTACATTTTCTGCCTCTTATGTCTCGTGTCATGTCTTGTGACATGTCTTTTTCTGCCTGTTACATGTCTTGTGTTAAAAAATGTTCTATAGTAAAAATAGAATGTTTGAAGGAATATATTAACAGCTTAGCAGCTTATTGTAAATATAGTACCACAGTAAAAGTACTTCATTGTGCAGTTAAAGGCTGAGTTATGCTTCTCCTACTGTGTACTGCGTAGCCACACAGTCAGATCAATGCAGTTGTGAACTCTTTCACAGTTCTCTGTCGGTTAGCGGGTGTTGTAAATCATTTCACCGCCAGAACAGTAGGAAACGACACGTTTTTTTTCCATTGCGATTATCAACTATTGCTGATTGTTTATTTACTGCCCAGTCTTGTTCCTCCACACACAACGAACAATGGAGGTCGAGAGAAGACATTTGTTGGAATTGGAACTGATCGTCATTGAACAACAAATCATTTTATTGCCAATGAGACAAGAACTGAAGGGGAGATGCATGGTGATATTGTTGTTGTGGAAGGAATATAACCTGAATCAACCATGCGGTCTCCATGTGCTCTCCGTCTTTTCAACTGATAGTTAAAAAATTGTGGAGGTCCGCGTAAACTCACAGAGAGAGGGTTGGACGGGCTATGCAATGATACAGAGGGCTCTGCATTGTTTTTGTATCAATGAGATATAGATGAGCATAAATCAGGCTGAAGAGTCTCCTCTGACTGATCTGAGACTGTTTCTGTTGTAGCTGCTTTTAACCATGTCACATACACTTAGATAGTTAAGTCTGTGTATTTTAGTCACATGATTCATGGGAAGAAAAAAGTTTGAGTGGCTTCAGTGATGCTGTTTTTTGATGCTGTATCAAATCTGTTTTTGTGTCAAATTTGTTTTTGTGTTTGTTGTCAGAAGTAAGAGTGACAATCATGCAGTTTACTTTCACTTTGCCTGTGTGTGTGTGTGTGTGTGTGTGTGTGTGTATTGCTGGTACTTCAGCTGATGATTTTGTGTCAGTTTGTCATTGTTTACTATTTGTACTATACTGTTTGCTATTTTTTGTTCATTTGTTTTTTTACTGCCTAAATTTATTTGTAACCAAGTGTTTGTTTTGTTTTGTAGGGCAGCACAGAGGGGTGGAGTCCAGTCCCACATCCAAGTGGTGAGTCCTGAAACTCAGTGAAATATGACAGTAAAGATTCATGAACCGAAAAGTCCAATTCCTCCACATTAATCCAGGTTAACAGCATATTTTCACATCATATGACACATAATTAGTCTTTTTTTTGATGATAAAATGTGATTTAATTGCTTTAGTTAAATAAGTATTATACATTATTTAATTAATACAATTAAAAAAAAGACTTGTTACACATAATACAGATTCTGTTACATTAACTAAGTAATACAGTAACTAGTTACAGTAACTAGTAATAATGAAATAGCTTTTAACCACTTTTGTTAGTGGCAACTGTCAACTAAGCTTGTTAAAAAAAAAACAATGTCAATGTCAGAAAGTGTAGGTGGATCTTTTTATAATTATAATCCAAGTATATTGAAAATACCGAACATTTAGTTTAAATGGGACATAGAATGCAAAACCATATTTTCCTTGGCGTTGCTAAGTAAAGACAGTCTGTTGTGTCAAATGAACAATACCAAAACCTCAAACCCCATCTCCACCTCTTTTTTAATTAAAAGTAATTTCTAAAACTAGAAACGGCTGCGGTAAAATGTCTTTCTGGGAAAGGCTCAGTTATGACGTCATAGTTTGTGACATCACTTTAGATACACCCCCAAAATATGTGTAGCCCAGCCCACTTTTATCAGTGGGGAGCACTACAAAACAGTGCGGTCGCGTTGGCCAAGGGCTGGAGCTGCACTACTCATACAGTACTAGCAGTATAGCATTATAGTACTATAGTACATTCTAGTACTCTAGCACATATGTATGAAAAAATAGCAGCTTGCCTCACATCAGCGCAATTGAATCTTTTTGAATCTTTACTATGATGAAGGTGCTGCAATGCCATCCACGCCGTTTGGCCCAATTAAAGCCCTGTACATGACATGTTTGACTCGAAAAAGGACATTGTTCTGTGGAGTTCTGAGTGTTTTGCTGAGAGAGAGGTGTGTGGTTATTTTTGTTTTGTTTTGTTTTTAATTTGTTGTATGGTTGTGTGAATTTGTTGGCTACTTCAACCCATAATGCTTTGTGTGTTCACATGGTCTGGTGAGCTCTATTTACTTTTAACCTTTGTTTTCTTTTATTTTGGTGTACACCATGGCCAACATCACCAAAATAAAGTCCTGGAGTTCAGTAAAGTGAGTCAGCTCATTTGTGTGACAGCAACAGACATTTTGCTACAATATAGTTGCTTCTCTGACACATTTATTTCAGTCTCTGGGCGACTGACTGCTCCTCAATATCTGACTCCTCTGACTCAGGATCAGACAGGTTGAAGTTAACTCTGAAACCTGTTGTCAGTCACTATACTCAGCACTGGACCTTCTTTGCCTTTGTTGTAAACAACCAATCAGCACGCAGCTCATTTAAATATTCGTTCATTTTGGAGACCTCAAAGGACAGTTTGCAATATTCAAAAATATGCGTTCTATGTCCCCTAGAATTGAGTAAAATTAAATTGTGAAATTAGTATTAATTAGTAATAATAAAATTTTAAAAATCCATCCATTATATCGTCTCGTCTTCTCCTGCTTATCCGGAGAGTCCGGGTCGTGAGGCAGCAGCTTCAGGAGGGAGGCCCAGACCCTCCTCTCCCCAGCCACTTCCACTGACTCCTCCGGGGGACCCCAAGGCGTTCCCAGGCCAACCTCGAGACATAGTCTCTCCACCGTGTTCCTGGGTCTCCCCCAGGGCCTTCTTCTGGATGGGTATGCCCTGAATGACTCCCTCAGGAGACGTCCAGAGGGCATCCAACTAGATGCCCTAGCCACCTTCAGTGGCCCCTCTCAGCATGGAGGAGCAGCGGCTCTATTCCAAGTCCCTCCCAGATGTCCAAGCTCCTCACCCTACCTCTAAGACTGACTCCGACCATCCTGTGGAGGAAACTCATTTTGGCCGCTTGTGTTCGTGATCTTGTTCTTTTGATCACTACCCATATTTCATGACCATAGGTGAGGTAGGAACGTAGATGGACTGGTAAATTGGGAGCCTCACCTTATGGCTCAGCTCCCTCTTCACCACAACTGACCAGAGCAGCCTGACCCAGAGCACCCCCCAGAGGGCACCCTGAGGGATATGGTTGTAAGCCTTCTCCAAATCCACAAAACACATGTGGACAGGTTGGGCAAACTTGCATGCACCCTCCTCAGGGTATAGAGCTGGTCCTTTGTTCCATTATCAGGGCAAAAACCTCATTGTTCCTCCTGAATCCGAGGTTCTACAATCGGCCGGACTCTCCTCTAGTAACCTGGCGTAGACTTTCCCAGGGAGGCTGAGAAGTGTGATTCCTCTGTAATTGGAACACACTCTCTGGTCCCCCTTCTTAAAGATGGAAACCACCTGGTCTGCCATTCCAGAGGCACCGTCCCCATTGTCCACGCAATGCTGCAGAGCAGTGTCACCCAAGACAGCCCTACAACATGCAGAGCCTTAAGGTACTCAGGGCAGATCTCACTTACACCCTGGGTGCTGCTGCTGTGGAGTTGCTTTTACTGCCTCAGTGACCTCAGTGCCCATGATGGGAGAGTCTACCTCTGAGACAGACTCTGGTTTCTCCTCAGCTGGTGGCATTGTGGAGATCATTGAAGTATTCTTTTCACCGCCCTACTACTCTCTCAGTTGCGGTCAGCAGCTCCCAATCTACACTAAGGACAGTGTGGATGCTGCAGTGCAGGGTCCCTGACCCTAAGGCGCAGGGAAACAACCCTTTCATTCACTGGGGTAAACTCCAGCCTCTCTTGATGAGTTTGGTTCCAAATCTAGAACTATGCGTGGAGGCAAGCCCGACTAAATCTAGCCGGTTTCGGATTCATGTCCTTGTTTCGGGCTTTGCCCAGCTGGCCTCCATGGGCAAAGGCCCAGCCACCAGACACTCACCAACAGGCCCCCTCCCCAGGCATGGCTCCAGGGTGGGGCCCTGGTGGCCTTCCAGGCAGGATACACTTGGTCCTTGCTCTTTTCTTCATTAAGGGTCTTTTGAACCATTCTTAGTCTGACCCTTCACCTAGAACCACTTTGCTTTGGGAGACCCTACCAGGGGCTAAAGCCCCCGACAAAACAGCTCCTAGGGTCACTAGGGTACGCAAACCCTTCCACCACGTCAAGATGGTGGTTCTCAGAGGGAACATAATAATGCCAAATGTTCTGCTGACTTTGTTTCACTTTTATTGTGAACAACTTAAGTTAAATGTGTTTTTGTTTTTTGTTTCCATCAGCACTTTAATGCTTCAGTTGGATGGTTTTCCTACTGGAGACGGTGTTAAGGTAAAAACCCATTTACACAGTTTCTTATTTATAGTAAAATGGTCTTGTATGTACTTCACAGTGTTGGCAGTTAAGCAACAGCCTTTAAATACTGCTGTTAATTAACAACAGGTAGTACAAGAAATAGTAGTACAAGAAGTAGTAATAGTAGTACTCAGAAACTGGATAATACAGTGCTAATTACATTGTACAATTTTATTGTATTTGAAAATTTCAGCATTCTTCATACATCCACCCACTGTATGTTTCTGAATGTTAGGCATTAATTAATAGTACTTAGCAGTTAATAGAGTACTTGTATGCTATTATTCGTACACTATTAGAGTAGTTAATGAGTCAGGTACATGTACTTTACAGGTGTGTTGCCATTGTCTGCCACTTGATTCCTTTGCCCTACTTTGTCTTACTGGCATTTATCTGTCTGATAACTACAAGTTACTTTTTTGTATTTAAAGTAAATGTACTTCCAGTACTGCTGTTTTGGTTGTACTTGGCAATAGAGGAAGTGTTCAGAACCAATGTAGTTTTTAATCCAGAAAACTTCATGTCCCACTCAGAGAACAATTACAATAGTTATATTTGTATTGTGAAATTTTGATTTACTTCAAAGTTTAATTTCATATTAGTTGATATTTCCACTTTATTTTTGTGTCTCTCATATAATAGTTATTTTTACAGTAATTAAAGTACGTATAGTACAATAATGCAGGAGTATATTATGTGGTACTCAATGATTGAGGAAGTATTTAGATCTGATTTTAGTTTGCAGACAGCTTTATGTCCCACCTAAGGACACTGCCATAAACCAGCAGCCTTTACATACTGCTGTTGAATAAGTAGTGGAAGTGTAGATTTTACAGTACAATATTTCTTGACAATATTTATTCAGTTTACTTGAAATTTTCCATGTCATGATAGGGTAGTATAGAATATTTTTATTTGTCCCTCACGGAGAAATGTATCTGTTTGACAACATAAAAAATATGAAAAATAGATTAACAGAAAACAAAAAAGTTAACAGAAAAATAAATAAAATGTCTCCAGAGATGAGGAGGAAGGCTTGTGGGTGTGATGTTTGCAGCTGGGACACGACAGAGTTCACAGGTAGCTGTAGCATCAGCCGACAGCGAGTTATTGCAATGACTGGCGAAAACTTCTCTAGATCCTAGGACTCCTCTAGGCCAAATGCTAACAAGAGCAGCTCAATGTCCTGTGAGCAGTGCTGCTCAGTAACACTGATGTGCTCCAGGTTACGCCATCTCTCCTTAATAAACATCGTGAAGCCCATGTCCTTCCTCTTGGTAGTCTCATTATCTCCGCTGTCTGCTGACAGGTATCCATGAGAAACATGATGCTGCTCTGTAGGCTGGCCAGTGCCATGAGTTTTTCGTCTTAAGGCCCATTTATGCTCTACGCAGAATACGTATATGAAGACTGGCAGGGCCTTTCGTCTTTCATTACGTGCATATTTTGGTCCGTTTTCAGGGAGCTTACTTATCAACCAGCAAGAGGAATAAAGAAGAAGAAATCTCCATTCACATGCCGTAATTTAAATAACAGCCGCACAAACCTGTCTAAGACAGCGAAAGCACAAACCACCACTGTCTATAGCACTGCCTCTTTTTATCACTTTATTAGAATGTGTACAGTGATCTTCTTCTCTGTCACCATGTTTGTTATTGTATGAGACTTGTGTTGGAGTTCGGAACGCTGCACTCGGCAATGCCCTCTGGTGGATTTATTGTTAACAACCATGGCAACATGAAATACACAAGCGAGCATAAATGGGCTTTTATGGGGAGAGACTGTACATTCCCCATAGCTGGACAGGACAGTGTTGATGGTTTGTACTGTCTTTTCTCTTTATGGCACTGTATTCCTACTCTGCATCCCCTCCTCCTCCAGCTTGACTCCATCAGGATCTGGGGTCTCTTTGTTGGGTCCAATCTAGAGGTCGACCAATTTTTTGCATTTTTTAATCTATCGACATCGGCCAATGACCGCGTTTAATAGCGCCAATTAAAAATTCATGCGCGTCCGCAGGCAGCCCAGTGTTATTGATGCAGTAGAACATGTGCAGCTGCTGCGTTTGAAGGACTCAAGCCAAAACTTTTTGGATTCCAGAGCTCTCCTGAGAGAAAACGGTAAGGCTTATATTCTGATCTTTCAAAGTCCTAGGCATATATTTACTTTTTAGCGAAACTATTGAGTCTTGCATCACCTAGTAAAAGAAAAGACAAAGCATTTAATGGTGGGGAGTAAAGAGTACATGAATTTGCGCAGTTAGTTTCCTCATTAAACCTGTCTGTTACAAATCATTGTCCTTCTATACAAGGCTGCTGAACACAAAGTTATTATTTTTTGTGATTACTAGATTGTGTGGATTCGGTCTGTGAGCAATATCTTTTAACAAAAACATGTTAGTAAAAGGAATTCTTTTGATATACAAGGGATTAATAAATTAATTGAAGATGAATGCACTACTAAAAATAGCTACTAACCATGTGTGATTCTTCTATTTTAGTAATGGCTGGGGAAAAAAAATCCAGTATGGAAGTGTTTCAGCCGGTCAACACAAGGAAAGGCCAGGTGCAGTATCTGCAACAGACTTATGAACTTGTGAGCTATGTGAGTTATTCACTTAGTTGGTTATTTAATAACTTTATTTTTTTTATAAAAATAAGTAGAGTAAAAAGAAGAAACTTCAGTTTGTTATATAAATGTACTTCAAACCAAATGGAAACAAATGTTGCTGGTTGCCACTCTGTGCACTACTATTATTGTTAATGTATTTTTTTTGTGTGTGTATTTGTTTTCTATTTATATTTCAGAGTTGCATTTGTTATCTGTAAATTAAAAATGACATGCACATGTCTTTTCATATTATTGTGAGTTGTTTACAGAATTTTATTTAGCATTTAATTCAATTTGCTGTCACATGCAACAGAAATGATGCTGCACTAAAACTTTGAAGTATTTAGGCACATAGTTGGTTATTTAATGACTTTAATTTTTATAAAAAATAAATAACATTTAAGTAGAGTAAAGAGAAGAAAGTTTTGTTTGTTTTTTGTCTATTTTATTTTATTGTTTATTTTATTATATTTTAGAGTTGCATTTGTTATTGGTTTTCAATAAATGATGTTGACTTAAGAATTTTTTGTATCTGTTGTTATTAGTATGCCATTTTTATCATGCAAATAGAAGAAACTTTCAATTATCAGCCAGAAAAATATTGGCTAAAAAATCAGTGGCAGACATCAGCCACTGGCTAACCCCAACGTCTAAAACATCGGCATCGGCATGGAAAAACCCATATCGGTCAAGCTCTAGTTGTATTTGTCTTTGAGCAGCACAGTGCCATCAGCTGATCACTGAAGAAATAATCTTCAGAATATAAATACAATAAATTGTATTTATACGTCTGATAATTGATTATTATTTTGCAGTAATTAAAGTAGTGGTACACTATTTATTGTACTGTCAAACTAAAAGGACAATATTGGTAGTACTGTGGTGCTTTGGTTTGCGAGCATAATTTGTTCTGAGCGGACACTCGTGACCTACAATGCTTGTAACCCAAAGCAATTTTTGCTATAAGAAATAATGGGAATTTGCATGATCCGTTCTGTGCACATGTTCCGTTCAGCTACTCGGACACCTCGTTTATGCCTCTCGATTATTTCATTCTTTACTTCAACGGTAAACATATCCTTCTTACCAAGTAGCTTTGAAACTTTCTTTATAGGGAGCATGGCTGCTTTAATAAATAGTCACTGCATTTACAAAAATAAGTCACATGTAAGCACAAAGGGCAGAAAACAGTACTGAGTGAACGAGAGGATGTTGCCTTTGAGTGAAGCTGCCAACTGACAGAGAGTGAGGGAACCATCCACTCCATTCGCCTGCACAGTTACTTGACACCCAAGGCATCATTCTTAACCCCAATTGAAAATAGGTGCTCATCACCCAAAACATTTGTTGATCAAGGTACATGTAAACCGAGGTACCACTGTATAATTCAGAGGTACTTTTTACTTCAAGTGAGTAGTAATGGTAGTGATGGTAGTAAAGTACTCAAGTTCAACTTTATTGCAAAAGGTAGGTACTTTTAGGTCAAGTGACCTTGTTTGACCTTGAATTGAGAGTTAAGATCAGCTTTATTCACAAAAGTTGTACCTTAGGTTGCTACAACTACTGCTGTAACTACCACCACGACCCTGATTTTGTCAGTTCACTTCTGTTGAACCTACTTTTCAGATCTTTCTCCTTCTTCCCTTGTGTGTGTGTGTGCGTGTGTGCGTGCGTGCACAGGCTGATCGATCGGCTGGCAGATTGACTGGATCCATGATGGAATTACAGACATTACAAGAGGCTCTGAAGGTGGAGATACAGATCCATCAGGTGGGCTCATGAGGTTCTGGGTCACAGACCCTGTCTGTGCAGATGAGCAGGGTTTTTTCCAGCTGCATATAATATCACCAGGAGTTTTGTTTATGAGCTCACTAAAGTAATCAGTTTACATCACAACGATAGTCAGGGGTTTTGGGTCAGGGTAGTCATGCTCATGCTGCATGAGCTGTATTTTTTGGATTCAGACAGACTTTTAAGTATTAACATTTCACATATCTTGTATATCTCCTAGAAACACATTTGACTGAATAATTGCAGTGGTTTTAGATCTCAGTGGTGTATCTGTAACTATTGTAATTGCATGTTTTCTGACTTGTCTTTTGTTATCTTTGTAGAAACTTGTTGCCCAGATGAAGCAGGACCCTCAGGTAAGTCTGTATATAAGGCTCAGCAGTAGGGATGCAACGGTAGAGTGTGCCAACAGTTTGGTTTACATCACAGTTTTTGGGCCACAGTAATGGTTCGGTTTCAGCTTATAGTCGGGTGATGGCGATGTAAGTATGGTTGTTACTTGATTGTGGGCAGAGCTACAGAAAAAACATATCCCCCGGCCAGCTCTTATGGTTCCCAAATGGCTCTTAATTCAGTATCACATGGAACCTTCTACTTTAACCTAATTTAGCAATTATGAATGGTTTTTATGTTGGTAAGCATTTTTTCATTCAGTGTTTTCATAATTGGATGGTTCTAAAATGTCTGTGCAGGTTTGTTGTTGACCCTGCTCAGACAGATATTTTCAGCATGCAAATTCTGAACAAATAGTGCTTCTCTTTTGTGTTTTGCTCACTTTTTCCTGAAGTCCTCATATTTAAATCAGTCCCCCTATCTCTCCGTTGCTCTGTGTGTACCTGGTCTGTACCAGTACACTTGCTGTCTTTGGAATGTCTGTCCCCTTCCTTCTTTCACATAATGGTATGATCCTAGTATTTTCTCACATGTGACTGGCCCCGTGGTGTGCCCATCAAAATAATGTCCTGCCTCTACTCGTATGGATTCTCAGCAGAGTTGAGCAGGAGCGACTGTCGACTGAAGATTTGGCTCTCCCCGACGAGAGTTGGCTTCTCATTTGACAGAGACATTTCGTTCGAACAACAAATCACGTCCACTACACAGAATTCATACAGAACAACCAAGTTTTGAAAAATTTAAGCTTAATGTCGCATGTACCAAAATGTTGCGGTTCACCTGGGTGTATTGAACCATACAGGGTATATTGAACGGTTCAATAAAATACCGAAAACCATTGCATCCCTACTCAGCAGACTGATTTATGTGTGGTCAGTGTGGTTTGGCTCAAGACTGACCAACTTTTTTTTTCAGAACGCAGATCTGAAGAAGCAGCTTCATGAACTTCAAGCAAAGATCACAGCGCTCAGTGAAAAGCAGGTGTGTTGTTTCGCCATAATACACACTCAGCTCAGACCTGTCTGCAAGACTGGAGCAGTTTCAGTGTTTAAATGAGTTTAAACTATGTTGGTGTCATGTATCTGATACCATGAATATACAACAGGAGCGTCAGCGGCTCATTATGTCAGTACCACGTTAGCCACTGAATATAGCACCTGTACTCGACAGTGATTTGTTTTACACTAGCAGTGTTGCAGCAAGTTTCAGAAGCACTAATGGGATGCTTCATTCTGCAAGCAGTTAAACTGGAAAATCAAGAACATTGTCCCCATTTTTACGCACATCAGTAATCCATAAAGAGGATTTACGAAGTCTACTTGCTGAGTTGTAGAAACAGGAACCATGGTGCTGACCTGGCTCACTGTTTACGCTCCTGGTGTAAATTTAAACAGATCACCTGGTTACCTAATTTTCACTTCTAGATACATTTGGTTTGATTTAGTTTTAATGATCACTGAACCACCAAAAATCATGACAATACATCCATCCATGTTTAGTCACTAATCTAGGGTCAGCAAGGTCTGATCTAGGGTCAACAAGGTAGTCCAGGGGTCCCTCTGTTCAGAGACACCGCCCAGCTCCTCCTGAAGGATGTTGAGTTGTTCCCGGACTAGATGAGATATGTAGTTTTTGTAGTGCAATCTCAGTCGGCCCCTCACCCCTAGATGAGGGTTAATTTCTCCAGTTCACGCAGTTAATTTGTGTTTTTTTCTTCCACACATTTCTTGTGACAAAATGTTTGATTGATCAGTGATCATGCCTCAATAGCATTTTGAGGCATAACATTTTTTAAAGAAAAGAAAGATGCCATTTTTAGTTAAAGAAACTGCCTAAAAATGCTGCACACCTTGATATAGGGTGTGATCACTTTAGGCCGCACACTCCCTCATTACACAAATAGACATCACCTGATACTCTTCAATCCAATAAATATTTAACTTTATAAAAAAATATGCACAAAAAATACTCACTTATGTACACAAGTGGTGGTTCAGTTCAATTTTTCATTCAGTTTCATTTTTCATTCATTCAGTTCATGGTTTTCGGTTAGATTTTCTAGTTTGCCAACACTTCAGACTATATATCAATAATAGATTTTCCACCATTTACTGTTTTTAGAATATCAGTTATACTCAAGTCTTGGGCATGTTGCATGTCATGTGGTCATGTAAAAACTGAACGAATCAGGCAGTTTGGCATTAAGCACATCATTGTGGCATTCTTAAGGCCGAATTATGCTCCTCTGATTGCGTACTGCGTGGCCATGCAGTCGGATCGACAGAGACGTGAATCCTTTCAAAGTTCTCCGTTGGCTGGTGAGCTTTACAAATCAATTCACTGCCAGAATAATAGGGAGCGAGACGTGGGGCGTGACAAGGGTGGAGGTGGTCTGTTTGTCCAGTGAACAAATTGAAGCAGAGAACCGGCGAGTCTTGTTTAACCCTTTTAGGGACCAGGACGAAGAGATGCACTTCAGTCCGACATTTTTTAAGACTTTAAAAAAATGTGACAGTGAGCGAGCAACGCTAGGTACAAATATGTGAGACAGTGTGAATGATAGAGTGGATGATAAAAAGCAGCGGAGCAACTGGGGTAAAGTTAATTGGATTATATTAAGTTTAACGGTGAATGTGTTAGAGACTGAAGATTGCAACTCTTCAGGATCCAGAAGATGAGTAAGAGTGGGTTAGCCCCAAAGCTAAAAACTATCTTCAGCCCCAGAAGAAACCAATCTCCCTTCCTCCTCCCATCCTGTTTGAAAATGGGAGGTGCTGGTGACATTTTCACAAACATCTGCTGGCCAAAGGTAATCAAGGGAGGCTAGTGGCCTGACAATCTGAACACAAAAGTCTCCGGGCTAGACCTGGGACACTAGCGCTTAGGTGACCCCCAAATGGCCCTGGCCTGGCCCGACAGTGTGAAGCCGGCTACGGTAATTTCACCTCACATTCAGTTTCTGGGCCATTTTTGGACTATTTCAAAATCTGCAAATATTTGTGCTTAGCCTACCAGTGGGAGTCCTCCCTCCTGAAAACCAGCTGTGCTACCATAATCACAACAACAGCTGGAATCCAGAAAACAGATCCAGATGTTCAGAACTTACCTGGTAGTGTTACTGCTTCTCTAATTTCTCCTTTTCTGGTCTGTCTGTATAAAGAACAGAAGTGGTATTGACTCTGTGTGTCCACAGACAGTCACGATAAGCTCCTCTATTCTGATTCTTGCTGCATCAGGAGAAGTTTAGCACTGATCTACTTTCACAGGGTTGAGCAAGTTTTATGCTCAAGTTTAAACATTTTTACCTTGTACTAGCTCTTACTTAGTACATAATGCATCATGTGAAATATTCTATTTGCTTGAAGGAGGGTTCATTCTGTGTGGTCATTTACAGTAATGATGTTCATGGCGAACTCATAAAGAATTTGAATAACTGAATTTCCTATTCATGAGGATGTAGGAGAATAATTGGTGGCCAAGCAGCGAAGCAGTGAAGCCACCATTGAGTTACTACCTTTTCTTATTATTATTAATCTGTGCAATGGAGGTCTATAGAACCGATTGGTCAAAAATGTTCTAATTTGGCACACTCATTGTGGTCAGTATTAATATCAATTTCTGCAAATTTCATACCAGCAGCATTCACACTCTAGTGCCACCAACTGCTCAAAGTTGCAGTTACATTTATGCTCATAACTTTTGACTCATATGGTCGATTTTTACAAACCTGGTACCATTGGATTCCTTGGGTCAAGCTGATTCCAACATACTCTATGATGTCAATTTGCGTCATGATACACTTTCCGTCTTGGATTTCATCAAAAATCTTCAGAATGCTTCTCCTCTCACAAATTTTGTCCAATCAGCTTGAAATTTGGCACAGATGATCTTGAGACTTTCATCAACGCATTACTTTTAGGCTTAGAGAACTTAACCGTTCGACCACCACAGGGAATCAAAATCAGCAACGAAGCCATCAAACAGGAAGTAATCTCATATCTCAGCAATAGTTCAACTTGTCTTTATCAAACTTAATGGCCAGTCCCAGGACCCCATTCTAAGTAGGCAAAATCAATTTGGTGTCATTTGGCCACTTGGGGGTGCTATACGAATCAAAAACGTGTTTTGGCTAATATCTCTTGATGCGTTTGGAATTTTAACTCAATTGAGATGCCTGCTGACATGGTGAATTGACCCATCAATGGTCAAGTGCAAACTTTTTACGAAGGTGTGAAAACTAGCCACCATATTGGATTTTATTGAAAGTGATATTTAACTCTTCACAGGACTCAAATTTAGTCCAATCGTCACAAAACTTGACACAGATGATCTTTAGACCTTGTCTGACAATGACCTATCATGATTTTATTTTTGTACCAAACTGTTTGTCCGTCAACGACAAACAAAATCAGCAGCGAAGCCACCAAACAGGAAATAAGGTCATATCTCAGCAAAGCCTCAATCTATCTTAATCAAACTTAGTGTACAGACTCCTGAACCGATCCTGAGTAGATCCAATCAATTTGGTGTCATTTGGCCTCTACGGGATGCTGTAATTAGCAAAATTATCCGTTTTGGTTCGTTTCTGTCGATGGGTTTGGATTTCAACTTAATTCTCATGTCTGCTAATACTGATTCATCCACAAGTGGATCCACAGTGGATTAAACTACAAAGACCATATGTTTCATTTTACAACTTTTTACTGACTTTCAATATGCACCAGCCTCTACATGAGTTCAAGCTGAAAAACCATCACAAAATATTTTAATGCAAGGTCTTGTCACACAGTAAATCTACATCAGAACTTTCCCTTTTTCTGATGTGCAAATAGTCACAGTCTGACCCCCACCATGTATATACATATATAATTTATATGAAAAGACAAATGTGTAAAGACAAGTTTGCGTGAAACCCCCACCCCTCCCTGTAGTATCATCCATCACAGTATTTGTACTGTGAACCTTGTTGATGCCAATTAAGGAGACATCGCCTAACCCTTGATGGTACATTAAATCATCTAGCTTGAAGCTGAGTAAAATCTAAACTCACAGACCTATTTTCTTTCACTTCTTGATAATAATAATAATAATAATAATAATAATAATAATAAAAAGATGCTTGGCACACACACAGAAGAATCCTGAGGTTTTAAAGTCTGTATGTCCATGTGTTCAATACCTGATCACAGCTGATTCAGCTGCCCTATGGATACCAAAGCATTATGGGACAGCAATTCCAAACAGCAGTTCTAATTTTATGTGAAGGGAAATAGGCTCAAATTTTACAAAATATATTAAAACAAGTGGTGGCACAGTGGTTAGCTCTGTGGCCTCACAGCAACAACGTCCGGGTTGAGCACAAGGTTTTTCTGTGGATTTTGTGTGTTCTCCTCATGTCTGTGTGAGGATTCCTCCCACAGCCAAAAAACACAGAACCAAAGCAGAACTGGGCACTTTTTGTTTTATTTTGTGTTTTTTTTTTTTTTTTTCAGAACTCCATGATTGTGTGTCACTGCATCAAGTTGCTGCCTTGAGAGTCAAGTGTTGCTAGGCAACAGATGGGTTTTATCTTTCGATGGTGAATTTGTTCATTTTGTTCATTTGTATTGTATGTGTACACTGCTATCCTTGTGAAAACCTGTTTAACCATTTTCCTGTAGAAGTGAGGACATTTTCCTATAATTTTCAAATGCCTTTTTAAGGCTTAAGATGTGGTTAGGGTTAAGTTTTGGAATTGCAAGGATAAGGCTAAGGTTTTAAGGTTAAAGTTAAGGTTAGAATTGAGTTTAGGTGAGGTTTGTTGTTGTTTTCTCTTGTGAGTAAGTTGTGATGGTTAAGTTTAGGTTAAAAGGCTGGGGAATGTATTATGTCAACGAGGGTTCCTCACAAAGCTAAAAGTACAAGTGTGTCTGCGTGCTTGCGTGTGTATGAGTTTGTGCTAAAGGCTTATTTATGCTCTACGCAGGATACGCATACGTCCATCATTATTTGCATAATTTCATCCGTATTCAGGGAGCTTACTGATGAGTAGCAAACACAGTAATTCCACCAGAAATCCAACAGTGTTGCACAGTATAGCTCAAGTGCAACCAGTGAGAGGAACAAAGAAGGAGGAGACAACAGAAATGTCCGACCACATGGTGCGATGTATTTAACGGCCGCATTAACCACCATCGTCTACTGTGATGCCTATTTTTTATCGCTTTCTTAGAATGTGCTCTGAACTCTGCTCGGCACTGCCCTCTAGTGGGTGCATTGCTTAACAATCAACAACATAAAATACGCATTGGGAGTATAAAGGCCAGATGTACGTGTAGTGATTTCTCACCATATTGCACTTCACCTCCCTTGGCTTCGATATATCATGGTTTTTTGTGGCTAGTATATATAAATTTATATTGCAGGAATCTTCATTATATCACAAGATTTTGCGGCCTACCTATATTTTGATTTTTTTAAATTAAAAATGATTAAATTATAATAAAAAAAAACTGAAAAAAATTCTGACCAATAATACCGATACTAATATTTTCTTGTGATGTAAAGTTGTTATTAATAGATTTTCAGCTAATTATTTCTTAAAGGATCAGAGGTTTGATTACAGTAAGTCCCTGAGAAATTCAGTCAGGGTCAAGTAAAATGTTTTTTTTTCTGCAGAAATTGTAGTATTAAACTCTTTTTTTGATGCAGGTATGATTTAAGTATAATTAATCATTATAACTTGTGTATTTCAAAATGTCAAAGTTTAAGAAATACAATTCTAAAATTTTGGGTAGATTAGCACCTACTCAGTATAAATAGGATTTGAACACAAAAAAACTTCTCATCACTACAAATAAACTGCAACTAAAATGATAACAATATCTTCTGGTTTAAATCAGATTCTCAGTGATCAGAAAACAGAAACTTTTGATACCAACATGAAACAGCAGAAAGTTTGCTAAAAGCAGAAAATACAGTTGTAATAGTCCCTTGCAGTGGTAAGATCCACAAGTTTGGTAAGATACATCAGTGAATTCAGTCTCATTTAAAGACAGGCTGATTGTGGTCATGAGTTAGCACGTTAAAGACGAGACAGCCAGCCAGTCAAACCAGAGCAGTGACAGATAATGATTATTAAACTTTTCTGAACTACTGCTGTGGAGACTGTGGGCATTTAGTTCTGCCTCCTACAGAAATTAAATGTTTGTCTGTACACAGTAGTATCATGTGACTCTAAACCTCAGTTAGCAGGATGGAAATACATTCAATCATTTAACGTTGTGTTGTATTTTAAAGGATAGATTTTAATATTTACACTCTTCAAACTTTTAGCAGTTGAAATTTTAATGACTGTAGTAGCAGCACAGACACGTCAGTATTGGTTCTTCAGAATTTCTTGTCATTAAATCTCACTGAAGATGACACTGAATCGACACGTCAAAGCTGACAGAGCTGTACCTGTTATAACTATTTTTAATTATTTTTGATTTAAGCAATCTTCTATTAAATCTATTAAATCAATAAAACACGTGATGCTTCCATTGTGAGAATGTGCTGCTTTCCTGAGTTTTATACACCAAACAACGTGAGATGCACTGTTTAGTCAATTAAACATTAGGTTGATCAGTAGAAAATCAATCAACACCAAACTTTATTTGGATTCACATTGTTTATGTTTTGAATTGAATGTTGTTACGTTAGGTAAGTATTTGAAGACATGACATTGGACTGATTAAATGATTTCATGATAAAATCATGAAATCGTGATTTATCTTTTTACACAGCTTTTGTAATGTTTATTGAACAAAGCAGTCAATTAATTAAGTAAATCATTAGATCAAAGGATAATAGAAGGAATGCGTAGTTACAGACTTAGATATGTCTTTGTGGTTGTTATGTGACTTCCTGCACAGTGCATGCTGAAAAGAAAATGTCCAAATGCCCGAATAAAGATCAAAGTATGTCTGCTAGTGAATTTATACTCAAGTTATTATTTTCCTCTCTCATCTCAGCTTTTCCTCTTCCAGACTCAAGTTAAAGACAAATGACAGGCAGAGAAAACCTGTTGCTTCTGTAAACAGTATTTAGTGTCAGTGCATCTCTTGTTTAACCACTTCATCCTCTCCCCTCCCTCAGAAAAAGGTGGTGGAGCAGCTGAGGAAAGAGCTGCTAGTGAAACAGGAACCAGAGGCCAAGCTGCAGCTGCAGGTACAAGCTCCTCCAGCAGGTGGCGACATCAAGCCGGCCAACCTACAGAGCCAGCACATCTCTGGAGGACTGCAGCAGGTAGGAAAAACTGATATTAAATTACTGCAACTATTTTAATGAATTAAATCACTTTGACCCCTAAACCACTCTTAATAGACATCACAATGTGTTTGTTAATGCTGTGGCGACTTCATATTGATTTGAGTTGATTTTAATTGAAAGCTACAGGTTAATGGGGTTGAATACTGAACTTCAGGATTTTTATAGACTGACTGCTGATACCATCCATTGTTGACACACCCGTGGTTTGATACTTTTATTAACTTTTGCTGTGTTTAGGGAGTTTAGGGAAGAAACTCCAAAGTGTAACACCTGCACACATTGTAAATTAGATTGGATTTTCCAGTGTAAGTGGCTGATGTTCTGGTTATTTTCTGTAGTGTTACATAAGCATAGCAGTACCATCAGTAGTATCAAAGAAGCGAACGATGCAACACAGTTGAAACAGTCGCAAAATGATTGCAGGGTTTCACATATAATGATCAATATGTGGCTGCCACAGAATCAACAATGGCCGCTACAATTTTTTTTTCCCCATTACGAAACACTGTATTAAAAACAAACAGACAGTTCTGTTCTCTCGCTCTCTCTCCCTGTCTCTCTCACACACACACCACACATGAACTGCAGCATGTAGTTTATTAATCATAACGCGACAAAGTGGTTGCAGAGAAGACGACTGGCAAAGTCAACAAACTGTAAGCTGCAAACTCAGATCGATAACTGAGCATTTTTGGCCCATATGTGAACACTCTTAGGCGCACACGTACGTGCGTGTGTGTGTGTGTACATATATATGTGTATGTATGTATGTATGTATATATATATGTGTGTGTATATATATATATATATATATATATATATATATATATATATCTGATATATATATATCTGATAAACATCCCCTTTTCTACATTTCTCTATAAAAAGCATGACATATCGTTGTGATCTTTTTATGCATCATGCAACCTCAGAGGGTTGGCCAAACTTTTGCATAGCACTGTATGCTCATTTTAAGACTGCATAATGATAGGTTGAATTATTATAGTAATTCAGTTATTTGTAGAATATAGACTGACAAGTTTGGAATGAATAGCAACACAACATAATAACATTACCAAAAGGAATCTGTATATATCTCAAATTCTTATTTTAAAAATCAGTAGTGGTTGAGAATTTCCCAATTGGTGCATTTCTACTACTAAATGCTGATGGAGGCTGAAATCCTGGGTCTGCTCTGCAACCTTGGTCAGAACCAGAACTACTTTTGCCACCTGCAGGAAAAAAAATGATGGAACTGCAGTTTGTCAAATGGTTGAGCCAGGGCTAGCTTAAAATCCTTACATATAGCAACTCTGTCCATATGTTCAGTCTCCATATGAACCAAACGGCAAACTTCCTGTTAGGAATTAAAATACAATCAGAGTGAAAAGAGGAAGCAGAGAAGCAGGTCACCATAGCATTTAATAACCCTAACCCAACAAGTTAATCTGGGTTCATAATGACTATGAAAAGGTTATATAAAGGTAATATTGTGACATAAACACAATCTTTGGATGTCACATTGCATTCTGGAAAATGTGGCAAATGTGTAAGTGAAGTTCAAAACATGGGTTAAATTCTCCAGCCACAGACACTGACCGTCACACCAGTCCTCACCACGAAGACTCTACCTCTGGTGCTGAAAGCCGCCGCCACGCCCACCCTGCCCGGCTCCGTCCTGCCGCAACGCCCACCCACCGTCACTATGGTGACCACAGCCGTCGCAAAGCCCGACTCACAGAATGCTCCCATCAACCTGCAGGTGGCCAGCAAGCTGACCAGCCAGAGCTTAGAGCCTGTGCGGCTGGTGTCCAAGAACGCCATGGTGGTAAGACCTCCTAGCCCAACACGGTCATCGCCTTCCTCTAAACCTTAATTTTCTGAGCAAAGAATGTTGTGATGTGTAGAAGAGGGAAGCTACTGAACATAGACAGCAAATTGTGGGGTTTTAAGTGCTTTTAGGTGATTTAGAGAGTAAGAGTGTCCCTGCTTCAACTGAAGAATATTCCTCTACTCACATTGAACGTGCTAAAGCAGGCTGTGGTGTGAGTGGTGGCCTTGTAGGAGCAGGACATGATTATTACCTGTCACAGAGTCCTGTGGGTCCCACGTGTTTGTGCAAAACAGCGGAGGTCAGGAGACTCCTGGACTAGCGACAGTTTGAGGCTAATTCAGGGGGTGTCTTTTTTGATCATAAGGTATGAGTCACTATAAGGTATGACTCACTGTGTGCAGTGTGAGTTAATATTGGGGCTGAACAATTAATAGATTTCAAATCGATATAGCAATTTGAAAGAAAACAATGGTGAAGACTGTCAATTAAAGTCTATGTTAATTACATAACACATCTGACCCATTTGAAACAGATGTGTTAAATACATTTATTCAATTGTCATTCATGTGTGTCAGTCCCGCTCACCAGTCACACAAGCCAGTCTGTGGACCTCAGCAGGGGCTGGGGGAGGAACCTGAATGATGTACCTGTTTGAATTTCCCAGTCAAGTTTGGGAATTTCGTAGACTTAGCTGCCGTAGCATTAATAAAGATTTAAGAAATAAACACCTCTTTATTTCAGGTTCATATCCATCTTTTCATCCTTGCGTTAGAGTTTGCATTTATTTCAAAAGTGAATATTGAACTCAATTTAAAAACAAATCCCAAATTTAATCAGAATCTCTCAATCTAATCGCAATCTCTGGCAGAAATAATCATAAGTAGATTTTTCCCCTAATCGCTCAGTAAACTTGTCACTTCATTCCTTTACGTACCAAGAGCTTCTAGTGCATTAGCATGCTAACCAGTTAGCCCCAGCCCATCTCATTACATCTCTATAGTGTCCAGTTTTCCTGACAAAATAGCTGTTCAGTAGGGGTGCAGTGGATCACAAAACTCACAGTCCGGATTGTGTCATGGTTTTTTAGGCACAGTTCGGATCATTTTTCAGAGATGAATGCTTTCAATTTATTTTTTGGAACATTTCAAAACATTTTGCCATTGACTATTTAGAAAAACAAAATACTAATGAAATCTTTTAACTCAAGATGTTTAAAAAATAGTGCAATATGGGGCATTACAGCAGGAAAACAGCAGGTTTGACTGGTAGCGGAGTGTCTGGTGTGTGATGCAGGAATACTCTATTGTCATTGTATAAATATACAACAAAAATTCCAGTACACTGAGATGAATATCTTAGAATGTTTGATTTTTTTCTTAATATTATTTTTTCAGGCATTTTTGCCTGAAATGACAGAGGGAAGAGAGACAGGAAACAGGGAGGAGAGTAGAGAAAAGACACACAGGAAAGTTAGACTCAGACAGGATACGAAGTGGCAAACAGCTGTATGGCATATATGCCAACATGGTGCACCATAACCATTTAGCTATCTAAGTGCCCAAATGTTTGATGTTTTGAAATGTATTATTTCGGTACATGCATGTGCTGGAACAAAATGCATATAATGGAAATATACAGTAAGAATTCATGCGTCATGAATCTCCTACGAGATGACTGTCAGAGATTTTAGAGGCAGTAAATATCTTCTTAAATGTCTTAAACATTTTTGATAAATGTGTGTAATCTGGATTAGAATAGATGCCTCTGTTGTTGCACACATACATGTAGATCTCAGCTGTCACAGCAGGAAAAACCAGACACTTAGATACTGGAGATGAACTTGACCATGGTGGACATGTCAGTCTAATATCAACAGACATGTCAGTGTAACAGCAGCACAGATACACAATCTGCTGTGGTCTTGTCTCAGGTGCAGGCCACCACCACTACCGCCACCACCGCCCAGCCAATCAAAGTTCCTCAGTTTGTCCCTCCTCCTAGACTGACGCCTCGACCCACCTTTCAGCCACAGGTGCGTCCCTGTAAGACCCGTCTCCAAACCCTAACCCCCTACACCCAAACCCCCACCCCTCGCAGACCAGTGTGTGTGGCCCACCTGAGGTGATTTGTTCTTTCTCCAGCAGAGGGCAGCAGTGCACCAAAGCAAACATTCATGCCTTGCACCGTGGCACTAAAACATTGTTTGCTCTGTGCTACCTCTACTCATCTTTTCTCCTCTTGTGCTTTTTTTTAATTTTACAACTTTCACAGGTGTTCAGTGTGCGTGCGTGCGTGCGTGCGTGCGTGCGTGCGTGCGTGCGTGAGTGCATGTGTGTGCATGTGTTTACCACTTATGGTAAGAGCTTGTTTTCCTGCAGCTTCTTGGTTTTTATGTTCCTGGCTGTTTGTGTTTTAACCCTTTCAGTGGAACACTGTTGGTGGCATTAACCTGTGCTGAGTGACACCACTAAGAGCTATGGCTGGTTTCATAGCAGAACCTAGAGCAGTATTTACAGCACTGGTTGTTTCAAGCAGCTCTTTTTTTTTTATTCATATGACCCAAAGTCAATGCAAAAAATACAAAACGATAAATGGTAAATACAAAAAAAAAGAAAGACAGAGCTGCTGAGTAGACCAGCTAACACATGACAGTTTGAACAGCATGAACAGTGAGCTACCCTGTTAGTGGTAGACATGATGTTTATGTATTTGCTCTGTGTTTGCTAATTTTTTGCCTTTATCAACAGAAAAGTGAAAATACCAGGTTTTAACTATGTAAAAAATGAGACCAAAATAAATTCATTTAAAAATTAAATGTGACTTACAAAGAATACAGTTCAACAGAAATGAAGAGAAATTTTTGTGGTTGCTTACCCTCTTCAGTGTTTGCCTTATGTTGGGTCTGTCTGCTGGTGGGAGTGTGCACATCAGAATAAAACTCCACTATGTGGGGTATGATACAGAAAGCAGAGGGGAATTGTAAATGCGGAAAAAGACATGCCATTGTGTAAATTACATAAATCAGGGGGCCAGGGACACCTTACACCCCTTAAGGCCCATTTATGCTCTAAGCATGCTCCCTTTACGTACATAAGTAGGTACGTGCGTGACTAACATTGGACCTTTCATACTCCCCATACGTATTTCATGTTGCCGTGGTTGTTAACAACACATCCACTTGAGGGCAGCGCCAAGTGCAGAATTCTGAGCTCTGACATAAGTTTCAAACTATAACAACCATGGCGACGGTCAAGGAGATCACAACGCACAAGAAAGAGATAAAAAAAAAAAAAAAAAAGTGGCAGCACTGTAAAGAAAATAGATGGATGAATATGATATGGCTAAAAAATAAATAATTATTGCAAATTATTTTGCGAAATGTTTCGAAATAATTTGCATTAGTATGGGGACCAGGACTAATGTAATAATGAGAACTGTTGAAATAAATAACATATAGCTGTTTAGTTTGTTTGATAAAAGTACAAGGCATAAACCTGTTCTATAGGAAAGGTAACCTTAAATGACTTCTCTTATGATCTGGCACTTTTGAATAAGAATTGAATGAGATTAACTTGACCTTCAAGGTGTGGGCGCCTATTATAATGGAAGAGAAAACACTGCTCTTTTAATAGGGAATGAGGCCATATTCAGCTTTAACCAACCACTTTGAAACTTGCATTCTTACATTTGCTAAGCTTTATCTCACAGAAAAAGCATCAATGGATCTTGCTATATAAAAGAATCAGTCAGGATAAGATATATTGGATAAACCTTGGAGCAGTGTCAAGATAGATTTTGAGGCCATTGTCAGAAAGAGTCCAGAAAAATTTTACTGATAAATTCCTGCCCAAAAAGACTGAATTCTGTGTAAAATAAAAAGATTTAAGGTGTACACCCTTAAGATTCATTTATGCACAACATTAAAGACAGATCATGGGGCTCTGCACTGCCCTCTAGTGGATGCATTGATTACCAACCATGCCGACGTAAAGCACACGTGAGTATTAAGGCAGTGACCGACATACCTATTCATGTACGTAAAGGGAACATAAATGAGGATTTAAACTAAAGTATTAGTTTAAGGGTGTACACAGTTAGAAAACCTTTATTCTCTTATTTCACTTAGTTTGCGTTATTAGTGACTATGTAAATTATTGTTGAAAAATTATTGTCAAAAAAGTGTACAGTTCATAGGTCACTTTAAAGGTGGAAAAATTATGTTGGTCTCATCTCTTCACATGGCAAAAACCTTGTATTTCATTGCAGGGTGTAGACTTTTATATCCTCCCTACAATCACCTGTGTTTCCAGTAGTGACTGGGTCTGGCTGAGGCAAAGCTCCACAGTGGTGTTACTCAGCAGTATTTGACCACTTTAGTGTCGTTCTGATTACCTGCCTGTTGTTACCAGGTTAGGCCCAAAGTGGCCACACCCACCAACATCCCAATCGCCCCAGCTCCTCCCCCACCCATGATGGCGGCACCCCTACTCCAGAGGCCCGTCATGTTGGCCACAAAGCTGTCATCCTCGCTGCCGTCAGCGGCCCCCATCCATCAGGTCCGCATTGTGAATGGACAACCCTGCAGCAAGACCGGCTCCACCCCACTGACTGGCATCGTCATCACAACGCCTGTCTCGGCCATGCCCACCCGCCTTGCCAGCCCCGCTCAGGCGCCCAATCCCACCCCAGTCTCCACCCTGACTCCTGCCCAGCCAATTCAGATCAGTAGCCTAACCACTGAGCCCAAGGTAGGGGTACTGCCTGTGACTTGAGTCTGTACTGTTTTTAGTCTCAATTGAAATAGGGTACTATGAGGAATCCTGTGTTCAGTGTGACATAAAGCCTTTGTTAAAGCCTTTGTTTCAACAACATTATTGAATATTACATGATTTCCTAATATCTTCCAGCCTTAGATCCATTACTTCAGAAAAAGTGCCACGACACTCAAAAACACTTCTTTTTATCCAGTATTAGTTTGAAAGCAGGGATGTACTGAATCCAGCATTCGGTATTGGTTAAGGCTGAATTTTGGGCTTGGTCAAATACTGACTGTTTTACAATCTTTATATTTTACTGCCTTTGGAATTTGAAGGATGCGAATAAGTGCAAGTGCAGCTTCTTATTCTCTCTCACTTACACTAATGACCTGGAGAGATGTGACCACGACACAGAGACGCAATAGAAAACAGTGACTCAAACGTTGCTGGTTGTATTCCATTCCATGTTTGAGTGCTGATTACAAGATCCACACACTTGTGTCTTTAAATAGACTTTGTGATTCCCATTCAGAGGAGTTGCCAGTTGCCACAGGAGTTAATGCATATGACCTTGGTGCAGCAGATCATGAGTTCAAATCCCAGCTGTGGTGCTGATCATTTTTAAGAATGATAAATTATACATCAAAACATACATCTTTAACTGATCCTGTTGATTTTCTGCTGCTGTGACATGCATAGACATATTCCTGTATGTATGACTTGTTAGTGAAGGAGTTAGCGTTAGTGTATCTCTGTTGTCTTTGTATTTCTCCTGTTAAAAACTTTTAACGTCATAACAGTTGATCGCACTGAGACAGTTACTCTTTTCTCCAAAAAGTAATTTTCTTGTGAAACAATTGCAAAGAACTGTCTTAAAGTTCTCCCCATTGAAAATGAATGTGACTAGATTGCGACTACAGTATTAAAAGTACACTATTGAATAATATAGTGTATATTATAACCTTATTACTCCTGTATGTCTGCACAGCATTTGGTTGAATGAATGCAGCTGGTTGTGTTGGATTGACAGTAAAATATCCTTATATATAGACTGTAATACTGATTGTCTTTACCTTGGATTAATATACAACTCAACATCAAACACAACAGCCTGTGATGATGTGACTGATTAAGTTGATTTGCTAGTTGACAGTTTTTTTTTTGTTTTTTTTTATCAGTGCTTTAATATCTATCAGAGACCCTCCCGTTTGTGCAACATGAGGTTCTTTACTAGTTTTGTTCGCTCAAAAAATCACAAAATGTGTAATTTAAAGTACTTCAAAAAGAAATCTCCACATCAGTGACATAATTTTATTTCAACCATGTGCCTATTTGATGTTGTAGCTTGAAGATAGTTGCAAATTGATGTCTATAATTTTCCAACAGCTTCCACTGTCTCCTCCGTTTCCTCCTCCTCCTCAGCAGCAGACTGTTAAACCCGGAGGTGGGGCTGAGCAGAAGGTTGTAGTAAGCCTCCCATCCTCAACTCCTCCATTATCTCCAACTACAAGACCCAAGAAGGAGGAAAACCCAGAGGTACAACATGACATCACATCACATGACACATGACACTGTTGTTACCAACTGATTCTGACAATAAAGCTATTTAATGTTTGTCTCCTGCAGAAACTGGCCTTCATGGTGTCTTTGGGACTCGTAACACACGACCACTTGGAAGGTGAGTGTTTGTTTGTGCAACGCTGCAGCCATGCACACGTCCTTCTCTCTTTTAAAACCATCATCTTTTCATTTGCAGAAATTCAGAGCAAAAGACAGGAGCGAAAGAGAAGAACGACGGCCAACCCAGTGTACAGTGGTGCTGTATTTGAACCCGAGGTACCGACACCAACTGCTACAAACATTCACCGCAGCATGGAAGCAGAGTCTGTTGTGTGTTATGTTGTTTTAATGAAAATCGTTTGAAGTTGATCTGTGGTTTCAACTTTTTGAAATGTCAAAAACCATTAATGGTAAATGGATGCATTCATATATTGTATATATAACGAGGGATGGAGGGATGGAAACTTGTTCAGACATGCGCAGCACAGCACTGTCACATGGCAACAGTTGCCCTACATTCATATTGCAGTATTCAGAACCTGCGAGAGCAACATAATGTAAGCCTAAGATTGGTTTGGCACTTGCTACTGCAGGTAAAGGTAGCTTAATTCTAAACAAACTGGGGTTGAAGTTGTTGACTGGCATACTGTGACTATAAAATGTTGAGTCTTTTACGTTGACTCTTTCTATAAATAAAGAGCCATGTTTTTCAAATTTACAGTGTACAAAATTTAAGACATTATAGGAAAAAAAACATACGTGTACATACATCTGTATACATCGGTGTTGGCAAATATCGGTATCGGCAGTGACTGCAGATTTTTATGTTGGATATCAATATTGGCCAAAATTTTCATTGGTGCATCCCTAATTGCTATTGACACCTTTAGATCAGAAAGACAAACTCACTAACTGACTCACTGCTTCATAATCCATTTTGCATCTAAGAGAGGATCTATCCTAGACATCTGACAGTCATATACATATGTCTCATTCATTTATAATTAACATGTTTTTTCTTTTTTCTTTCAGAGGAAAAAGAGTGCGGTGAGCTACCTGAACAGCCCTCTGCACCAGGGAACCAGAAAGAGAGGTCCGTATGAAATACTGGTCTACACGTCAAAGAGTAAAGTCTTAAACTCAGTCAGTAGAAACTGGAGAAGGTTTGGTAGAACTGAGACTACACATTTGGATGGTAACAGAATTGGGTCAAGGTTTAGGCAGCAGCAAACCGTAACAGTAAAGTAGACACCAAAAGCTGGTGGAGAGGGAGATTAATTGCTTGCTAGGGATGTCACGATTATAGATTTCCTCGGTACGATTATTGTCAGAATTTTTCACGATATTACGATTATCACGATTATTATATGTTAATTGATTTCACAACACTATGAATGTGTAAAATCACATGAAAACTCCTTGTAGGTCTTAAAGTTTCCTTTATTTCTATCTTTTGATGCCAATATAATAAAATATATAACAACAAAGTCAAGTAACCAAAAGGTACAATAAAAGGGACAATAATCCTACTCACAGTGAAACTGTCTGACCATCAACCTCACACTGTGTTTACATATGAATAGTATAATGTAATGTAAGGTGAATACCATGTAATCGCGTTGCACTGAAAGACAAACCCATATCATACTCATACACAGTTAATTGCAAATGACACACTAACATTTAATTTCCTACCAATTCAATCATTCAATGTTACGTTAGGAAAACACTGACGTAATTTAATCCAGTTATTCTGTATTTACCTTTACTTTGGCAAACAAATTCAGATAGTTGTCCTGCAGGTGTTGAAACATATTGGATGTATATTAGACCGCTATTTGTTTATGGCATGCTGGGAAGCCGTCATCCACGATGACACACTGGTCATTTTTTTCCACACAGCTGATTTAATGCACTTGTTCGGTGGAAATAACTCTTCTGCCATTTTTCCTGCTTTGGCTCACCTCTCTGCCGCAAGTCGCGCAGACTGAAAACAAGGCAACACACACGGCAAGCCAGCCAGCAACATGTGTCTGTGGTGTACTTTGTTATTGTTCTGTTTGAGTTGCACTTAATTATAGTTCAGGCTGGCATAATACTTTCCAACAGTATTCAGGAAACTTTACGATCAATTAACCATAGCTCTTAATATCGCGATTAATTGTGATATTGAGTAATTGCGACATCCCTATTGCTTGCTCAGCACTAATAAACAGTGAAATGGGTCTTCCTTTCTCCTCTTGCTGCTTTCTGTTTCCTGTCTAAAAGCTGGATTTATACCTCTGAGCGCTGCAGAGACAAGGTCATGTTTTGGTTGTGACTGTGGTTGTGCAAGATGATGAACGAAAAAAGAAACAACTCTATATAATCTTTTCTTTTTTCAGTTATCCAGACTAACGTTCTGTGATAAGCTAAGCTTTTCCATGTCCCATGCAGATTTTTTCTTCACATCTTGGACATAAATGACACAACCTGAGAATACAGAAATGTCATAGTGTAAATCTAACCTTCTTATATTTTTTTAGGATTTGAATTAAGATGATTACAGATCTACATCTTAAGGCGTCATCAGACATGTCAGATGCTCTAACAGCGTGGTTGTTTTGTTCTCTGGATCTCAATGAAGACGTATAAATCCGGCTCATTGTTCACACCTGACATATCCTCTGGGAATAGCAGAAGTCAGTGATGTGATTGAGGTGTTTTCAGGAGACCTATCCTTTCCCTTTCTTTCCTGCAGTCTGATACATGATTTTATATAATTTACTGTGGTGCCTCAGAAGATTCTCTGGTTTCATTCACAGTTCTAATTGGCCAGAAGTTTGACATCAATTGTTAACAAATGATAACACAATAGTAGGAAATAACATGACTAGCATATATCGATTTTTAATAATTTCACAACTCAAAATACTAAAATCGACTTGCATGAGCCTCCACTGTTCCAGCATGTTCCTACTCTAATGACTAATCTTTAAAAGATTTTAATGTGTAACTCAAAATAATTCCCACTCAAACCTCTGTTTGACTTTAAATTTCCTCAAGAGACAAGGCAAAATTTTGAAACTGTGTAACTCACAGTGTTAGATTTTACCACATCAGCAGCTTTAATGAATGAAAGAATTGGTAAATGTTTTCCCTTCAGTATTTGTTGGACTGGTCATGACTTGACCTTGGTGTCTGGTCCTGCTGATTTATAAACCTGCGGTGTGTTAACATCTAACAGTCCATCTGTTGTGCGCCTCATAGACAACTGCTGTAGGTTTGGTACTCGTGCTTGGCTTCAGCTTGCACGGAGCCATGGTCTCCTGCACTAACACTGCTGTCTGTGCTTCTGACTCCTCCTCTTCCTCCTCTTCCTCCCTTACCGCTCCCCCGTCTCATGCTAGCCAATGAAGACTCCCTTTCCAAGGTATGTCATACAGACTGTTTGTTTTTTGTTTTCCCCCCTCTCCATCTTTCTTTTTTCTTTGTTTTCCGTCTTTGTTGTCTGTCTCATTTCACCCAGGTCGCCCACCCAAATACAGCAGCGTCCCGGAGCTGGGCAGCCTCACCCCGACCTCCCCCTCCAGCCCCGTCCATCCCCTCCCCCTGCCCAGCCCCAGCTCTGGGGATGTAAGTAACGATGGGGGAGATGGACAGTTCAGAGGGTTGGACACCCTGTCACACGCAGTCCTTCCTATTGGCCTAGTAGCTCTGATTCATTTGCACCCCAAGAACCTCCACAAACATGTCCATGAGTTTGTTATGTCCATGTGATAATCATCAGTCATCAGTTGATTTTTACTTTGACTCAGCCTTACAAAGTGAACAGTGTCCTGTAGCCCAGAACATTAATAACTACTACTCGGAACACATCCTAACTACCAACTGTCAAGTAACTTTTCTGTGGGCTCTGTAAATTAACACACCATTTTCACTAGGCATCCAAACCAGGCCAACTGTAAACTAAACTGAACCAGATCACAGTGCCTCCCCCTGCCTTGCCTCTCCACAGATGGTTGGTGGGGCTGAGTTGAGAGGGGAAACTGATTGGTCCAATTCTTCCTCACAGGGAGACATCCATGAGGATTTCTGCACTGTGTGCAGACGCAGTGGCCAGTTGCTCATGTGCGACACGTGTTCTCGTGTTTATCACCTGGACTGCCTGGATCCACCCCTGAAAACCATTCCTAAAGGCATGTGGATCTGTCCAAAATGTCAAGATCAGGTAACCGCTGCAGCAGAGACTGATCCTGAATCAGGGGGAAGGGGGTACCACAGTCCAGAGAGGGACCGCTCAGGGCCAGTAGCTGTACTTTATTGTCAAAAAACTGCTTTTGCTGATGGGCCTTCTGCCACACTGTCCTGAACTTTAGGACTGTTCAAACCTTTGTAAGCATATACATGATGCAGTATTGTTTTTTTTGTGCTTCTGTCTCATTCATTATGTCAGTAAAGATTGACATCTCATATCCATCCACCCCATTCCTTGTCCCTTTTCAGCCTCACCACAGGGCGGTGGCTGCAACTGTCCTTCATTAAGTCTGGTTTCTAAGTCTCAGCTTCTGTGACAACTCAGAGATTTTCTTTACAGATCCTTAAAAAAGAAGAAGCCATTCCTTGGCCTGGTACCTTGGCTATCGTTCATTCCTACATTGCTTACAAAGAAGGTGATGGTAGATTATTTTTGTTCCTCAAATGTCTGTTGTGGATAAATGCAGGCTGTGAGATTAACTGCTTTGTTTTTATGTTTCAGCTAAAGAAGAGGAGAAACAGAAACTAATGAAGTGGAGTTCTGAGCTGAAACTTGAGCGGGAGCAGCTCGAACAGAGAGTCAAGCAGCTCAGCAACTCCATAACAGTAAGAAACACAAAGACAGTCAAAGACCACTAATGTGTCTCAGACTAAACCAGATCTGTTTAAGCTAATCTGTAATCTTGTATTGTGAAAATATAAGCCAAGGAAGTAGAACAAATAGTCAACAAAAAAAATCAAGAAAGAAAAATGTCAATTTTGAGCGTGAGCAAAGCAGGCGGAACAAAATTTGGTTTGCAAAAATCATGGTCACGTGTTGTGATTATAATCAATGAAAAATAACACATGAACAAGAATTTTTGCGTGTTTCCTGAATAATCTCTATTAAACTTTATTATTTCTTACCCTGTTATCCTTCTTCCATCAGAAATGTATGGAGACCAAAAACACAATCCTTGCTCGTCAGAAAGAGATGCAGCTCTCCCTGGAAAAAGTCAAACACCTGATTCGCCTCATTCAAGCCTTCAGCTTCAACCAAGCCTTGGCAGAAACAGAGGATAAAGACATTAGTGCCAGAGTCCAGGACAGTGCCAAAGGCACAATGGGCTCTGACATTACACAGGGAGCCAAGTCTGTCGAGAAGGCGAAGGCTGCAAGCTCGTCTGCAAACAACAGCACTAATGGAAACAACAAACAAGAGCCACGTGGAGCTGTCGACGGCAATCAGACAGCGTCAGCAGCAGGAGGAGACACTGCCGGCCAGCATATCACACAAGACAACACGGTCCTAACACCAGAGACCGGCTCTGGTGTAGGGGTGGGGGCTGAGGCCAGTCCTGCAGGTGGAGGAGAAAGCAAAGGGACTGGTCAACAGGCAGAGATTGTGGTCAAGTCTGAGACGGCTATAGTAGTTGATGCTCCCACTGCCTCAGCAATTGTGACTGTTGCCACCACAAATGGAACAGCTGAGCCGGCCTGCACTGACCACAGCCCTGTGGGAGACTGCACCACCAACGCCACCAACAACTCTGAGAACAAGATGGCTTCCGGCAACCCTCAAGAGACAGCAGTGGAGAAGAAACAGGAGGAGATCACCAACAGTGATGGCAGCAACACCAACAACAGCAAAACCTCAGAACCCTCCCAGCATTCTTTGCCAGCTCTTGTCAGCAGTTTGGACAATAAAAAGTAAAGCTGTGTCTCTTGATTTGCGGGAATTCAAACATATATATTAAAAAAAAAGACCTTTGCTTGCACCGTACGGTGCCCTGAAGTTGCCAATCTGTATAAATGTTGTTTGTTTGCATTGTATTGTCAGACTGTGTCAATGGTAGATATACAGCCCAAGTCACATGACTCTGGGAGGACGTAGGCAGTTGGGCTCACAGAGCTGGGTACAAAAAGTCCTACGTACCAGTGTCATCATGCCAATTAGCGATAGACGTCAAAGGTGAATGCAAAAAGGGAGATTCAATTCATCATCACACCAGTGTGTGCCTGTTATAATGGCCCCTGTATTCTCTTGTGGGATGCAGAGATGGGTTCACATGGGTAGGAAGAAAATGGAACTAAACATCTGTCAGGGGTTACTGGTCCAAAACTAAGTGTTGTAATAAGAGTACAGAAAAGAGAACCTGCTCATCCTCATCCCAATGTGATCAACCTTTAACATCTGCAATCCACCATAATCCTAATCAGGAACATCCCTGACTTCTCCAGATCTGAAACCCTTCAGCCTACTACTTAAACTGTCTTCAATCAACTAAAAAGTGATAAAGTGATTGATATTTCGCCACCCCAGTCCTCCACTGGGATTTTAGGATGCTTCAAATGAAATAATTTTGCGACTTAAAACTTAAAATCCAGAAATGTTGATATTGGCAAAGACTCTTGGACGTTCCTCAAACACCGTCAAGTTACACCAGCTCAAGAAAGGTCAGAGGAATCTGACAGGCACTTCATTTGAACACTCAAACTTAAAATGATTCTCTTAGCTTCAAACAAAGTAGTCCATGCATTGTGTTGGCAAAAGTGCCCCGCATTGGAAAGGAAGTGTTTGACAATCCCACAGGCACTTTGTTTGAAGTATTTCTTTGACATCCCTAACTTTCTATGATTTGAACCACGTTCATTCAACAAAAATATAACCTTCCACTGGTAACAAAACCTAAAGTTGCCAACTGTCTAGTTTGACAATATGATTCAGTAACCAACAATCCCACTAAACTGAAGACCAGTAAGCTGTCCCCATTGACCAACAAACCAAACATCCTCCACCACCCAACATTTCCAGTCAACCCTCCAAACATCCATCACTTCCTTACCCGTATCCCTGAGCTCAGGCAGAAAAGAAGCTGAACATTGTGTTCAACAGGTACGCCAGACGAGGTCAAACAGGCATAGTAGCCTAACAGATGTTTTCAATGGTGTCGGTCAAGTGTAGTGATTGAGTTTTCATTTGTGAGTCAAGTGTGTCAACTGTGAGCACTAAATGTGAAATTGCATTATTGCAATGTTAACACACAAACTATATCTGGGCTGTGTTTCTTTTTTATAGGAAAAGATATTCAGGTCTTCCTAGTCTTCAGAATAAGTGCTTTCTGTTCCTGAACCTGCTGGACTGGCATTATCAACATTAAAGGAGTCCTCTTTTTGAAGTGGTGATCTTTGCATTATCTACATTTCTGTCTAATCTTGAACTGCCAAAATGTTGTACCCAAATTTAGCAGGGACAAGTCCACTGTATTGAAAGATCAAATCATTGGCGTTGTAAGATATCAGTGCTACCATTTCAGAAATTGGAAGTCCCCAGTTTGAGACAGGAGAGCTTATTTAACAATAAGATTAAAAGGATTTTTTTTCCTTTACAAGAAAGGATTTGTTGTATGAACCTGCTCCTTCAGATGGATCTCAAAAGGACGATACCACAAATCCTGAGATAAAAGCACAAGCTTGCTGCATTACAATGAAGTGCTGAAGAGCTTTTTGTATGTTAATATGGAATTAAACAGAGTATGCATCCCCTTGTCGTGATGTGACTTATCCCCACATTGCCAATATTTTTCTAGGAGGAAATACAAACCTCTGACATTAAGGCTCAAGTCCATTTTATATTTTCAGGAGGAGTGCCTGGGCCTTCGCTGTCTCAGAGACCCCCTCCATATCCCCTCAGTTAGACAAGAGCATTTCTTCTTTCTGGAGCATGTGTGGGCTGAAACATGATGTTTTTTATTCGTTAGCTAAATGGCTGTCAGTTCAGGTCTGTCTTTGTCTGGTGAACTGACCATTACTTCTGGCTTCATGTTAGGTATGGGAGGCATTAACAAACTCTGGTCTGTTTATTACTGGTGCCTCTGGTTGTGCTGGAACATTGTCTTTGTTTTTGTGATTTTTTTTTTTTCCTTATTCTTTACTCAAATCTCTGTTGTCCAAAAACACATTCACCCCTAATGTGTCTTCAAGGTTCATGGTTCAAATTCTGTCATTACTCAATAACTTCCTCAGTTGATTTTTTTTAGCCATGCTAGCAGCATTTTCTGTCAAGAAATATTTCAACATGGGATGCATTGTTTTTTTTTTTTTCTGTTTTTTTTTTTTTTTTTTGTCCATTTTCAACATATGTCCCCAGTATTTGGTTATTCTTGTAGCTATAACAAATTGTTGAACCCCAAAGATTTCTCTGATATCTACTGTCTCTAGCACCAGGTTTCCATTATCTGGAGAACAGGTCTGATCACTGGACTGTTCTGATCTGACTGATCTTAATATAAGTTTTTTTATTGTGTAACGATCACGTTTCCCTCAGGATGAACTTCATTTTCACTTTGTGTTACTCATGCCAGTTTGTCCTTGAGACGATTTTGCGAGCATTTCACAATCTGCAAATATTCACCTGTCAACAGCCTCTCCTTCCTGAGGTCCAGCTCTACTACCATAACCACAACCAAAAGCTGGAATTAAATAACATATCCAGATTTTCAGACCTCACCATGTAGTCCTACGGATTCACTGTCCACAGAATGATTCATCAGCAGCCTCACCACTTTAGCATGACAGTATCAAACCAGACTTTTTGTTCAAGTTGAAATATTTTTTACATTTTAAATTGCATCATCTGAAAAAAATGTTTTGCACTTGATCCAACCACACCTTAGCATCTCCACTGATTCTTTTGAAAATAGTTAACATTTTAGCATGTTTTACAGCCTCAGAGCTGCTAGCATGGCCGTAAACTTAATAGTGCAGGATTTCATTTGTCTTGTTATTTACCAGTTATTTTCTTATTGTCTTGTTTCTGCTTCAACCTGCTGTGATGGCTTGAAACAGCATAGGGAATGTCTGTGTAACTAGTGGTGAATGAGTTCTTGGGCAACTACAAAATAAGCTCTTACAGGTGTCTAGTTTTTTCATATCTGGTGGACTCTTGTAACCAATTCATCATATCTGACATCAGCTGTACAAACTGCCTTCATTTACAATGTCCCAGAAAAAGATGAATCAGAGGGGGGTGGGATCCAAATATTTCCACATGTTTTGGCCACAGTGTTCATGTCTGGTGTGAATGGTTTCTTATGGAAGGTTTAGATATTTGGAATGTGGAAAAAACTGGACAGAAAATTGAACTAATACTGTTTGTCTGCAGCTCCCTATCAAACCATCTGTTGTGTGTTTTGTTCTTTGTTGAGTTGATGTTGATTTTGTCTTCTGTTTCAACATGTCAGCCTGTGTGTGCTAATGGATAGAGTAGAGTTGTCATCCTCACTCCAATAAGTTTTACTTTGAAAGAGCCTGAACTTGTGTTCCAGACAAACTGGACCTTTCCCTCTGTACAGTAGGTACCTCGAGTGCCTTTCTTTAAACAGCAGATCTTTGTCTCTTGACTTGCACTGTGACTTGTAGAACCTTACTAACCCTCCAGATGATCCTCCCACACGACCTGCCCTCCTCCGGTATGCCCTGTACCATTCCACCAAGCCCACACACACATACACACACAAAAATCTCCGGAGCACAAACCCGGTCCTTTCACCTCAGGCTGCCAGTAGTCAATGCAAGTTTAAACTACATTTCATATTATGGGTTTAGATGGACCAGATAGTGTTTTGTTGTTGTTTAATAGGAGTTGCCTTAAATGTGTTATACTTTTCCTTTTTAACGTGATTCAACTTTTACTTTAGGGGAGGGGTGGGGGATAAAAATCGCTGCAGACACTGGTGAAGGTCAGAGGTTGTTTGGTTGTTGGTCATTAAAATGCTCCGAAGAGAGATTGTTGATTGTTGATTTTGCTCAGTGTAAGAGCCAGTTGTCTTGCGATGCACTTTTTGGTTTGACCAGTATTATTATCAGTGTAAAATGGGATCTGTAACGAGTCATGTATCTGCCTCTGAGGTTCCTGGAGGCATGATGGTCCCGTGCAGGATCTGGAGCTTGTCATTTTGATTTGTTTTGTTTTTTTGTTTGTTTGTTTGTTTTTTTTGTTCTGGATCATTTGTCATTCCCGCTATGCTTCATGTCTTTAGAGGAAGGATGTTTTGCTAAATCAGGTCATGTGAGTTAGAGCCTGTGTGTGTTTGGAACAAACCAACTAACCTGCACCCTCTAACAATGGGCAGACAAGGACCCAGTTAGCAACATCTGTCCACTTAGTCCAATGGACCCATCCCTTCTTATGCAAATTTTTATACAAGATTTGTTAAATCTTTTTAATATGCATTTGCTTTTTTTGTCTTTGTTTTTGTTTTTGTTTATGTATTATGTGAAACTTAAGTCACCTTTTCTTTCTTTTGAAACTTTTTGGCATCCTGATGCCAAACATGAGGTTTAGGTGTTCAGTCACCAATAACATTAGAACGAAAACACTTTCTGATGGCAAGCTTTTTGGACTGAGCTGAGAGCTCTAATAGCTCCTGAGTTTTACTTTTTAACTTGATCTTGGCTAATACACCATGCTAAATGTTTGGGATCCCAGTGTGTGTGTATGTGTGTGTGTGTCTGTGTGTATGTGCGTGCGAGCGCATGTCTGGGGGGGAGGGGATAGGTTGGGGTGCTTTCAAGTCTTAATGTCTAAATTGTGTCATTGTCCTCTTCTACAGAAACGTCCTCAGTTTGTATTTAGTCAAGCTGTAAAAAGTGAATTTATCCAAAGAACACCGCAGATGTAAGTTTCTGTTTGGAAGCCTTTCATGTCATTGATGCATATCATTTGGAAGTTTGTGTGTGCGTCAGCATCGTGTGCGTTCACCAGGCTAAGAGGTTTTTGCGCATCTGCGGCTGAAAGCCACAGTTTGTATTTTGAGAAAATCATATATGCATTAAAAACATTCAGCGCTCACTTCGGTGGATTGTTCTGGAAGTGGTCTGTGCCGCACACTGCAGTTGAGTCTGTTCAGCTTTCAGTTCCTAAAACTATCAAGTCATGATTGTGGCCTTCTAGTATTTTGTCGATAACATGACATGAGTCAGTTGTTCTCGCTCGCCATCACATCCTGTCCAGACCCAACTGTACACCTGAAGCTTCTTACCTCATCCATAGCTAATTCCATTGGGGGTATGTTGAGTGCAAAAAAAAAATAATAATAATAATAAATGAATAATAATAATAGTTAGTGAAAAAAATAAAAGTCTTTTTTTATCTTCCATTTGGTGAGATGCATTGTAGCGATATGAATAAAGAAAAAGTTCACCTGGTGTGCTGAATAATGTGTAAATTGGTAATTACACAACCTGAATATTTGTATAATTGTTTGTATTTTTTCATAATGATTTTGGAAAGGAATGTGTTTATTTTTTTGACTTCTGTTCCAGATGTGTCTTCTGTTGGCCTGACATTGTGACCGGTCTGGTGGGATTCTTACCTCTGTATTGAGCCTCTTCTGTGATGAATTCTTTGTATGCAGTGTTTAGGAAATACTGTAGGAAACATGGGGGAGGAGTTGATATTAGGAGCATTTGATCAATTTGTATTTATTTATTTTATCATTTTGTTAATAAATTGTGAAAATCAGAATGTTGTCTCACCCTTGTTTATTACATATCCTGTGCTGATCAAGTGAGTGCTCTGTTTCACTTGTCCATCTGTCAGTGGCATCATATCTGCTTTCCATCTGTGTCATTGTTGTAAACATTTTTGATTTTTATAAATTTTATAAATTTTTTAAGCTTTAGTGTTTTAGCAAAACACTCAAAAAGTAAAATGTGTTTTAACCAGGTGAAGGAATTTCCACTTGTGAGGACAGGAATCCTAATGACTGCTTCACAACCCACTTATGTTTGGCTTAACATGCAGCCCCCTAGTGGCAACCAAAGGTAATGTTTTAAGTTTCCTTTAAAGCCCCAATGTGTCATTTTTCAGTTTTTCAGGTTCAGTTATGACCTTATTAATTAGTAATTACCTTGAAATGTTGTGATAGACTTGTACACTGAATTTTCCATTTATACATACATAGATCTGGTGAGATCAGTGCAGGTCACCATGTGTTATATATATATATATATATATATATATATATATAGAGAGAGAGAGAGAGAGAGAGAGAGAGACTACAGGCACTGACGGGACAACATTAGGTAAATACGGCTCCGCCTTTTGCGTTTTTACATTCAGTGACCGACCAACTTCTTTTTTTTTTTCTCCAATGCAAAATAAAATGTTAAAAATGTATAAAGTAACAATAGTTCAGTTTATTTATTCATTATTTATTCTTTCTTGTGAGCTCAATGCAGATCACCTAGATTGCAATCTATTGCAAGATTACAGGCACCAAAAAGATCTTTCTGGGCCTCTGATGTATTTTTGCAATATTTTCCGGCTCTCTGTCCGCTGGTGGAAGTGTGTTCGTCTGTGTGTTTGTGTGTGTGAAATGACAGGTCTTCATATAAATAAGATAAATAACATGGTATAACATTGATATGTTAAGTATATTGAGATAAAAGATCTTTTGCTGAGTTAAAATTACCGCAACTGCTAATTGTGTTAGCCCGTCTGTGGTGTTTTTTATGATGTGTTAGCTTCAAGTTGGTGGACTATTCGCTAGTTTTCAACATTAAATGTCAAACATGTTTGTATTAGTGAAAACAAGTGAAAGAGTGATGTAGAAACAGAGGTGTCATGGTAGAGGTTTGGATAGGGTTTCCTCTATCCAAACCTCTCTATCCTTGTTTTTCCCAAATGAAAGGATGACATCTTGTTGATACTTGTCAGCCACCACAAAAGGAACAGACAGGCTTTTAACTAAAGAATTATTCTTATGTTTCTTACTGAGTGTTTATGTTTTGTCTGATGATGAACAAAGTGAATGATCATGTCATATTTGCTGAAACTACCCTCTGACATACATGTACATGAAACCAGCAATTTAACACCTACAGCCTGTGATTGGATTTGCACCTAGATCCACCGCTCCTGGTGAGTTTGACCAATCAGAGCAAGGGGAGGAATAGACACCCCCCACATGATCCCTCACATAGCACACACAAAGTCGTGCAGTACAGACAGTAGATAGCAGCAAAATCGCAGGGCAACCAAAGAATATAAAACTGTTGAATCCTCCATTGTCAACAACTGTCTACCCAATGAAGACATGTAAGCATAAAAAAGACAAAGAAAATTATAAAATAAATAAATCTCGAGTTAACATCAGAGAGGCAGGTAATTTTCTTATTGTATCTTTATATGTCTGACTTGATTTGTATTACAATTTATTATGGTGCTAATGGCTAATATCTTTTGTGTGAACCGTAAATACATTCATCTAATAAATAGGTCAATATCTCCAGCTTCTTTCAGCTGATTTACATGATCAACGTCTTATTTTATTAGTCGAACCAGTGGAATCATTTTGTCAATCACCAGTTATAGACCCCTTTGCGTGTTTGTACACAAGACTAGTAGACTAGTCAAGTAAACTATAAGCTTATAGTTAAGGATGGTCTAGGTGGGACATGGACCTTCCTGAACCATCCTTTAGTTAAGCTGCTATAGGATTAGACTGCTGGGGAACTCTGACAGTGCACCTCTTCTCTCTGTCCCTCACTAGTCTCTGTCTCTCCCTCACACTTCATGTCTTTATATCAATAGTTTACATATTATTAACACTCGTCTGCTCTCTCTCGCAGTTGTGTCCCCCCACCCATTTCACTTTTTCAGGTAGCTTTGCGCAGTTGGATCCAGATTCTATGCTATTGATAACATTGTTATTATAGTAATGGTAATGATAATTTTGCTTTAACTTAAATATTGTAAATATATACCACAATATTTATTTTTTATCACTATTTATTTTTACTTTTCATGATGAAAGGTGATGCTCTGCCTCACCTACCTCCCCTGAGCGCACATGGTTGGGACACACTGTATACACAGAACCATAATTTGAAATATTTACTTTTTCGTTTACGTTAGAATTCAATATATATTCAATTTACACAATATACACAATTTTGGCAGTGTTCGGGGGGACTGACAGCCAAGCAGGATGTTTCCATGGAATGAAGTTCGTTGGCCTAAGCATAGGAGAGCTGAGCAGGCTCCTCACGTGCACAGTCCACAGAAACTCCAATAACCTAGGTTGGGTTGATGCGGGAGACTTTTTGTCAACGCATTCCATCGTAGTCACGCATAACACCACAATGTATAGGTAGAATGTTCTCAGTTATCTCACATCCACCTTAACATGCATAAAATTGGTGTCCTACCAACTTTGCAAAATACCTGTGTGCAGTGATGGGTCGTACCCTGCTGATGCTTCGAATCATGTGTCAAGAAATTCCAGAAGAGTTTAGTGAAGTGTGTATTGAGGTTTGTGTCTTCGGGCGAGTGACATCACTGATGACAGACGAAACCTCACTGGTTCAAGTATTGGCGCGATGATGTGAACATACCACAATGCATGTGCTCACACTTTGTGGGTTAGTGTTGGCAATTTGTTGGTTTGTATGTGACGTAAAGGTGCATTTTGTTATAATGCTGCTTATTTTTGATGGAGCCTGTGAGTTGGAAAGTTGGAATGTTTTCCCCCATGTGATCTCTATGTAATAGTGTTGTAGCATTCGAGTCCGGTCATGCAATTGAAAGTTGAATTGAAAAGACTCCGTCTCAACCTACAGTGGGAGGAGAGACTTATAATCCAAGAACAAAGAGGTTGTGAATTTGAGTGGAGGTAGAATGGCCGAGCAGTCTATAGCGCTGGTTTGTAGTCTCTTCTGGGGCAAGGGTTCGCAACCAGCACTTTAAGAAATGTAATTTAGTTTTTATGCTTTCATGTTATTGTAGTTTTGTTTGTTTGTTTGTTTTTGGTTTTTTTTTTTTTTTTGGTTTTTTTTTTTGTTGCATATTTGTATTTTTTCTCACTTAATGCCATTTCAATTCATGTCTATGTACTGTACATGGCAGAACTGACAATAAAATTTACTTTGAATCACAAACTGAGAAAATTAGCTATAATATATCGGCCTGTTGGAATAGGTGAATAGAGCATGCTAAATTGCCCATAGGTGTGGATGTAAGTGTGAGTGGTTGTTAGTCTGTATATGTGGCCCTGTGACCAGCTGGCAACTGTCCTGAGTGTACCCTGCCATTGGCCATAGGCCACTGGCAGCGGGGCAGTATCTTGTCCAAGCACACTTTGCCATGTGGATTGCAGGACCCAGGAATCGAACAAATAGCTGCCGACAGTTAGAGTGAAGGAGAGGATGAAGATGGAGGTAGGGAGGAAGAGAGGGAAGGACAGGAAAGAGTGGGAGATGGTAAATTAAAAGCAGAAGTTGAACCTGTGTGGCAGATTCCACCAGTCCAAAGACATACCGGTGGTTAGGTTGATATGAACATAAGACATGTTAAGTGATTCAAGTAAAAATGTAAAGTTGATGAGTAGATGTACTTATGTAAAATGTAAAAATGTTCTCGTACACTCATACACACACACATAAACGTGTAAAATGTGTGTGTATATATGTATATGTATGTATATACTCGCTCTCTCTCTCGGTCTCGCTCTCTCTCTCTCGCTCTCTCTCTCTGATCCGGACTCTTTATTTCTCGCTGTTAACTTTAATTTCTGCGCACCCGCTTTCTTCCGTCTCCCGTCATTTCCTGTGATAAAACATGGTGGTCATAGCTCTGGGAGGCGACTGAGTCGCTGCGAAAATTAAAGGGAAACTTTGTAGCAGCGGAGCCGGTAGCCGGGGCTCGGTGCTCGGCAACCGCGGTGTGGGGATACAGCGGCGCTTCGCCCGGAGAGAAAGGGTCCGTGTCCCCGCCGTGTCTCTGCGCCAGGTGGGTCTGTGTCGGTGGCCACTGTGGCCACTGAAAATGGCTTCCGAAAAGAGCAGGCAGATTGCCAGTCGCCTGCAGCTAGAGAGCAGAGAAAAGGAAAGCGTGGCGCAGGTCTAAACCCGAGCTGAGTCTCTGCTAATTCGCTAATTTACTGGATTAACTGACGGCGCGGATGCAAAGTTAAAGGGAACTTTAGTTTTTCGGTGTTTGTAAAGTGTTTTCTGTTCCAAATCCCCTACTCCCCCCAAGGAAGGGGAGACTTCTCCAGACCAGACCTCAACTGATTCCTAAGCACCTGAGCCCAGATCTATTGTAGTAAAGAGCAGATCTGTGAGGGGCAATGACTGTGCTGGGGTCAGTGTTGGCTATGAGGGACCCCCTAATCAGTCACAAAACAAAAACAAACAAAACAAAAAATCCTGGAAATAAACCGGCTTTAATATTAGAGACAGCCTTACGGCATTACTGGGGTCAAAATGAATATTTGAAACCAAGACTAAAAGGTGCAATCTTTATCTGACTAGTGATCATTTATGTTTAATTGGCTGTTTTTATTTCCTCAGTGCAGTTCTGTACCACTGGGGGCACTGTGGAGTGTTACTGATCAGAGCTGTTTATTGAGAGTACTGGCAACTGTGTTTGGAATGTTCAGAACATTTCTGCCATGGGATTGGTTCAGAGGCGGTCACGTGTTTTGTGGGCGCCATGTTTAATGCCTAACATAAATCAGACCGTCATTATCTTATATTAACAAGTATAGGAAGACTTATCAGAGATCAATATCTTTCTTACATTAATGTTTCGCAACAAAATGCTACACTGGTCTGCCCATAGGCAGCAAACACATGGATTATTTTCCCCCAGACCACATAAGAAGGAAATTATGGGAGCAGAAGGTCAGAAGGAAGACATGGAAGGAGAATAACCTTCTTTACCAAATATATTTATAAGATCTGTTAGAAATTGTATTTATGGAATCAGAATGTATTGTTTTATTTTATACATTATTTTACATTAACTAAATTTATGTATATATATTTGTACTGGTAATTTTGATTAACTTTGGTTTTGTTTAGTTTGTTAAAGACTGCGCTGTCTTGATAAATATTTCATGCAAAATCATCATACAAGTGTTTTTTCCTTCATCAGTCAGACTAATGGCAGAGACACAGTCTGATCATGAGAAGTTCATGACACAGGAAGGATTAATTGATGTGTAGAAGAAATATTTTTTGGATACAAATAAATAAGCTAGTAGTTGGAAGCGATCTGCACAATGCTACACCACAATATCCCAGAAGTCACCAGGATGTTGAAAACCATAGAAGAACCTTTGTCCACTAAAGGTGACATCCTATTCTTACTGGGATGAATTCATTACTTATAGTAGACAACCACATCTGTTCTTGTTAGTGAATGGAAATGGAGACAGAGGCCAGGGAGAGATTGTTGAAATATTTTATAGTTTTATTTAAAGTTTGTTTAGTGATAACAGAAGAACAGCAAAAAGGGTCAGATGTCCTGTGATGTATAACTCCTTTTACCACAGTTTTTATACGAACCTTAAAAAGCAATTGCATCAAAACGTAAATGCAGCCTGTTCAGTAAATAAAACATGTCCATAGTCGTTCACGTCACCAACGAGAGTAAGATGTGGCAGCTATGACTGCGATGCTATCTAGCCGTGGTAGCTAACCGTCTGCTTCAAGCTGCAAAATGACGATGTAAACATCCAGGTCAGAGGACAGGCAAGATGGCGGTGTTGTCGTATGTCCTGCTACTGGCTAGCTGATATGTAGAAGCTAACTAGGAACTTGCAGTGCTACTTAGGATTCAGATGCAGCCATGGTCTAGCCTACTGAGCATTTCCTATTTATGTATTCTTCTCTAGCATATGTGCATGACATTCTGCCCCTGTCAGCAACAACACCACCTAAAAGTTTATTGTTATGAGAAAGAAATTTTTGTACATTTTATATTTTTAAGATAAAACATTGTAAGTATTGTTTACTTGATTCATTTGTGTTCATCTTGGTTTGTTATGGTTCATGGTTTAAGTAGCTTTAAAGGAAAAGTCCAGTGTTAGAGTCTTTCTAGGGCTATTTTCAAAGAATAATGAGTTCAAACTTTGTCTTTGTAGCAAAATCACATCAATCAGATGAGTTTTGAGAAAGTTAGTGTTTTGCAGTTTGAGAGTTTGCAGTTAAAGAGTTATAACTACAGTGTCAGGGACATAGAGATGCATTTAATAAACTATTTATATTTAATAAACTATTTAATAAACAACTGTAAAGCTCAAAATGACATTTAACTTGTGTTGGACTGGGGAGAGGGTTCCTACAGACACATCACAGTGTTGTTAAGATTGGAAATGTATAGACAGATTCTATAGAAGATTATTCATGAAGTCAGGAAATTACCTAAACAATTTTCAGAAGTATCCATCTTTTGCAGTCTTCATGGCTTGGGAAAAGAAGCTTGGCTAATGGAGGATGCCGCTTGAATAGGGCTAGGCGATATGGCAAAAAAAATTTAGTTTATACATATTGGCTGATATAATTTTTTATCAGGATTTTCTTTTGTTGTGATACTACCAGTAGCAACTGGATTGAAACCTGAAAAAACAGAGATAAGCAATATTTTATTAACATATAAAGCAAAATAACATGCAGTAACATGCAGCAGGTGGGGGACCTCTTGAGATCTCACAATGTACTCTCATGTATCACTTCTGAGTTAGCATCTTTTTAGGCTAGCCTAGCCAAAAAAACTTTGTGTGCACCAACATAAAAAAATAGCTTCATAAACTCCAGATTTCCCCAGTGTTCTTCTCTATGTCAAATGTTCTGCTTCATTGCATTATCATTAAAGGCATACTGTGTAATATTTACCCCCATCTAGAAGTGAGGTCGTATACTGCAACCAACTAAATAGTATTCTTTTCCCAAGTGTACATTTTCCTTCTACGGTAGCAGAGAAAATATCAAGATGTCATACTTCTATTTGGGAAAAGCAACTCCAATGTTTACTCTCAGTGTTTCCTTTACTGTTATATTAGGGGGCAACCCAACCCCCAGCCTTTTGTTATTTATCTTATTTACATTACAGCATGTCATTTCTGTCTGTACATGGTCGCGTGTTTACGTTTCTCCTCTGCTCTCTGTATTGCGCACCATGGGCTGTGCACTCACACACAGGTGAGCACATTCCACTCCCCACTGTGGTCGCACCTTTAAGGCCCATTTATGCTCTATGCAGGATACGCATAAGAGATGGACGGAGCCTTTTGTCTTTAATTACGTGCATAATTTGGTCCGTCTTCAGGGAGTTTACTGATACGTAGCAGTACGCAGCCAACTGCACAACACCAGAAACCATTGGGGCGGTGTTGTGCAGTATAGTTCATGTGCGACCAGCGAGAAGAACAAAGAAGACAACAGAAATCTCTGACCGTGATGTATTTAACAGCCACACAAACCACCACCGTCTGCTGCGCTGCCTCTTTTTATCGCTTTCTTACAATGTGTGCTGTGATCTCCTTTCACCGTCACCACGTTTGTTATTGAACTTACGCCAGAGTTCGGAATTCTGCACTCAACACTGCCTTCTAGTGGATGTGTTGTTAATAACCATGCCAACGTAAAATATGCATGGGGAGTATCTAACGTAAAAAAGTTAGGAACGCACACACCTACTTATGTGCTTAAAGGGAACATAAAAGGGCTTTTACATTGCTATTCTAAACTGGCGGCCACAGCTACTGCTGTCTGAGCAGAGTGAGCCTCTGGTGAACACCTGTGAGAGAAATGTGGCTCTCGTGTTTTTTTCTCTTTGTTTCTCACAGAGCTCTATGGTAGACTATGTCTGGTGGTCTCTGTGAGTCTGAGGCCACTAAACATAAAAATGCAAAATCTCTAGATTGCAATCGTGCAATAGATTGCAGCCTAGATTATCTGCATTGAGCTCACAAGAGAGAATAAATAATGAATAAATAAACTGAACTATATGTTTGTTTTTAACATTGTGTTTTGCATTGGATAAAAAAAAGAATCAAAAAGAATCAACTTTACCCAGTGATGCAGGAAAAGTAAACTGTAAATTTCTGCCATGTCTGATTGAGTAAATATGCTGATAATAAGCTGATCACTGTAATCCACCTGGTTTTATCAGAATCAGCTTTATTGGCCAAGTATGTGAGCACATACAAGGAATTTGTCTGCAGTTCATTCCCTTCGCTCCAATGTAATGTAACATACAACCATAAAAAACACAGAATAAACATTGCATACACAAAATATAAACATTGTATGTATCATAATAAATAATATCGTGTTCGTATAATCGCCTGGCCTGTGTCCCTAAATAGGACACAGCTTATGTACATATATATATATATATATATATATATGTGTGTGTGTGTGTGTGTGTGTGTGTGTGTGTGTGTATGTATATATATGTATGTATATGTATATACACACATACATATACATATTAGGGGTGCAACGTGCAATACGTGTGCAGTGAATCTGCACTCGACTACTCCGCCTTAGGCTACATTGTTGAGTGAAGATTCACTAAACTGCGCCTCCCATATTCAATAGCTGTCCACCAAGTAAGTTACTGGTAACGTTTAGGGGCCAGGAACTTTTCAGAAACATTCTCTCACTAAGTCCTAGGTCTGTGTCTCCACCGAGGGTAATACCCTGATCACTGATGGGACAGGGGGACGACTACTGTTCGTTTTTAACGTTTTTTAACATTGCGTTTAATGTTGGAAAAAAATAGATAATTTGAAGCGGCCAGTGTCGATTCTGTGGAGGCCGCCACACATTGATCCTTATATGTGAAACACTGTGATCATTTTGAGTTGAAACAAATGTTGGAAATTTCAATAAACCAGTCAAAAAAGGTATTTAAATTTCTCTTTTTTATTGAAAAAATAGCAAACCATGACACTTAAGTATCAAACCGAATCAAACTGCAAATTTTGTGTATTGTTTCACCCCTAATGTATCACAATTCCTTTTTTGAACTTGAAAACAGATGAAGTCATGAAAACAAGGAAGCAGACGTGTGTGCTGGGCACTGAACCTTTAGTTGAAGGTTGTGCCCAAGACTGTGTCTGTGGCAACCATATATACAATTGTTCTCATGATCACATTAATTCATGTGGGGGGAATCCTGGTATGATCTTTTGGTCAGATGGCCCTCTGGATTATTTTAATGCAGTGGTATCAGACTGGTTTTAGGAATGGATTGGGGATGATAGCTTTATTGCAACCTGTTTGTGATGCATGTTACGAACATACTGCATCACCAGCATGTTCGTAACCTGTGGTGATTTGGGTGTGTTTCTTCCACAGAGGCTCCTGAAGTGGACAACATAGTGGATCTCTGCCAATATGGTCCCACCACCATGAGTGAGTGGCTGCCAGACCTCTGGTGTAAGTTTATTTCCTCTCCTGCAAAGATACTGATTCGTTTTACTGGTTGGTCTGGTCATCATACCAAGACACCATTTTCTGCCAACAGTGTGTGTACAAATATATCAGACGGTTGCTGCAGTTACAATAGACTAATCTATTAAAAAGTAATATAATTACAATACATAAAAAATATAAAAGATGACCAATACACCAACCCAACCAATTCTGTCAATGTCATCTGTCAATCATAATGTCTCCTAATGTCTCCATAATGTCCGCCTTTTTATAACATCAAATAACAAATTAAAACCAAACTGATGAGATGAGAGCAAACATCTGTGTGATAAATACATCCTAAAATTACAGAAATATTTAAAGTGTTAGTTTGGACTATGTCCTATCTGTTAACATCTGCTCATATGGAGGGGGGAGGAGCTCATGACATATCCTGTAACCAACCACCAGGGTGGCAATCCAGATGTTTTGCACTCATTTTCAGGAACTGTCTATTGTCCAGAATGAGATGTAAAAATCCTGTTGATCCTTAGATCATCAGACATCAGCCTCAATTTGACAACATGTTCACTGTTGGTTAGGTAATGTCTGCATGCATCAGAATAAACAAATGTCTGTAATTTATCCTGCAGTCTGTGAGGAGTGCCAGGACTATTTCCAGGAGGAGTGTCCCTCCCACGGCCCCCCTCTCTTCATCCCTGACACCCCAGCAATCTTGGGGTTGGCCAACAGGGCGGCACTTACAGTCCCATCAGGCCTGGAGGTCTTCAATGAGGGAGGGGAGGTGGATGTTCGCTGCGTGGATACAACAATCCCAAAGGGGGCAATCTTTGGTCCATATGAGGGAGTGCTGGTGTCCAAATACAAATCCTCCGGCTTCTTCTCCTGGATAGTAAGTAAAACCAATCAGGGACAAGTTTAGACCCGCTCCATGAAAGCTCAGAAACATTCATAAAATATGAGTTGTGTTCCAAACCAGTTTTTTCTATTCCAGATTGTTGATTTGAACAACACATATCAGTCCATTGATGGCAGTGATGAGACCAAAGCCAACTGGATGAGGTGACATTTATTTTTGTCTTGTATCTTTACTTTCAAATACAATGAACTTTCACATGCACTTATATCAGCAACTCTATTTATGTAGTTACAATCTACACCTATTAATATTTCAATTCTTATGCCTTTACAGACACTAAAATCTGAATATTACTAAGTATTTTTCAAAAGGGTTCTGCTTATTGTTTTCTTTCTGTTTGGTCTGGTTTCACTGCAGTGCTGTTGGCAAAGGTGAAAATGCGTCATCCTTGTTATTAAGCATCTTTAGTAGCTAGCTTGCTTAATCTACAGCATGCATGATGTGAACATTTTCGACCAATGGCGTTCTCTCAGACTGGTGGAACTATGTCTGTATGCAGCATTGATCCCACTGACCCAACAAGTTTGGCGGATGCTGCCAATTACAACATGTTACTGTGCTATTTTTTTGTCAATGACATAAAACCCTGCTTCTCTTTTCATTAGGGTCCTACCTGTTGTTTTGAGACTTTGTTAAGAATGATTATACGCCTGTCCCCTGATGCTAGGATCTTCAGTTTTTCCCTTAATTGTTTCTGATCTGTAGGTTTGTCCGGACCTCGATGGAGCAGAGTGAAAGGAATCTGACAGCATTTCAACGTGGTAAAAACATTTACTTCAGAGTTTGTCGGCAGCTGGTCGCAGGAGAGAAGCTGAGAGTTTGGTACAGCAACGAGTACATCCAACGACTTCACTCTGTTTCCCAGGAGAGCATAGACCACAACCTGGATACAGGTGAGTTGAGTTGATGGCTCTGGTTTATCATCACAGAGATTTAATGTGGTTTTTCATCATTAATCAAATGATTCGCTATAGCTGTGTTTGTAGTTATGCTTCAGTTTTCACAAATTTTAATCCCCTTTTTAAATGGTGTTGTTATTTCTTTCCACCACTTTTTTCTACACATTTCAAGTTGATGATTTGATTGTGAAAATGTACTGCTACCTCCTCTTTCTGCAATAGCCACCGAAAAGAAATGAGCACAGAAATCAGGCCAATTAAAAAAGTCAGTCGGTTCTTCATAGCACTGAGCTCATTGCTATTCATGATCTCCTCCCTCCGTTTGAGACCGCCCACAGTATTTGTCTTGCTCAGTGACAGTTTTTGAACACAACAACAATGGCTGAAATGGCTTCAGTTTATTTTTGGAACAAGGCCACAACATAATATAGTCTGACATTACTTCTCTGTTCATTGCATTTTGTGACTCTCTTTGTCTCTCTCCTTTGCTCACATTGTTTTAGCCTTTCTATGGCGTTTCCATCATATGTTAGCATCAAGTTAGCGGACCACTCGCTAGTTGTTTTACACATTAACCGTTAAAAAATATTTTCAATATTAAATAATAAAAAATGTTTTAATTAAATTCTTATATGCTCACTACTCACTGTTGGTGGAGGCGAGCGTGCGCTGTTTAGGAGTGGTGCTTAACGTGCTTAGGAGTGGTGCTTAATGCATTCCAGTGCATTAGCATTAGCATTACAGCTACCAAGTGCTGCAAAGTACAGGAGACATTATCACCAGCCCAGTTTTGAAACAACGGCTGGGCCAATTACAAGGCCTCAATGTATGTTAAACATTAGCTTCACACTGTCGGGCCAAAGCTGAGCCAGCCGGGGCTAATTGCTTTCACACCGTCTTGAGCCAGTGCTAACTGATGCCACCTTGGGGCTGTCTCAGGGCCTCTAGCCTCAGATTTCTGGCCCGATCAAAACGTGGAGCTAGAGAGGAGCTAGAGGTGGGCCTAACATTAAGGCAGAGTCAACCAGTTACTGTAGGTGTGGAGACAGCAGGTAGAGGCAATAAAAATGGTAGTACAGAAATGTATTTACAAATTTAGCTGCTGGGAAGAACGATGGCCCGACAGTTAAGGTCTTACGATAATGTTAATGCTCTACTCTCGGAACGAGGAGGTCATGAAACACTTTACAGCAGAGATTTCCAAGGTAAGCATCCAGAAAAAAAAGAAAACTGCTCTCCAAGTCCCTCCAAGATTGCAAGCTAACTTCTTACAGCAGACCTATGTAGATCTGCTACAACTAGAATTAAAAACAGTGACAGAATTGATCATTTACTTGCTGCTAGTCGTTGAAAAATGAACACGAAAGTCTCAGGGTTAGACCTGAGACACTAGCACCTAGGTAGCCCCCAAATGGCCCTGACCCAACCTGGCCCGACAGTGTGAAGCTGGCTATTGATTCTGTTACATGTTTTTGTTGAGGCCGGTGTTGATTCTGTGACCGCCTGCCACACATTGATCATTATAAGGGAAACCCTGCAGCGCATCTGATATATTTGAAACATTCATTTACAAATGAAACGTGAGAAAATTCCCAAATTCTCCATCCCTAATCAGTGTCACTACATACTTTTTTGAAGTCGCTGTATCATTCCATAACTAATTTCTTTCTTGACTAAACTAAATTTTTATTTATTTATTTTTTTAAAAATTCTACTAGTCATCTAGTGGAAAAAGGTCATTCTTTACAGGAAACAGTGTTGTTGTTGAGTGTTGATGCTCAAAGTGGTGGCCATTGTCTTTGTTTAGTTGTAGCTTTATATAATTAAAAAAAATGTTTTGTTCTAGATACTGGTAAGACCACAGTCCTACCCAACATTCAGAAGGACTTTCAGTTACCCTGCTTACAGTCAGCCCTGCAAGCTAAAGTCTGTCCTGGTAAACAACCCAGTGAGGAGTTAGACGGTCCGCTGCCTGCCAAGAGAAAGAGGATTGATCTCATCTTCAAAGACGTCCTAGAAGCCTCTCTGGAGAACTCCAGCACCTCCAGGTCCCAGTCATCCCTCTCCACTGAGTGCAAAGCACCAACAACCGGATTGGCATTGTGTCCATCTGAAAGCAGTTTTAAAGTTCCTAACCTAAAGGTGGAGGAGAAGGAGGAGGAGAACCAGGAGCCCTCCACATCTTTTTGCCCCAATTGTGTCAAACTGAAGAGGAGAATCCTGGAACTGGAAGAGGAACTGTTACGTCTCAGAGGACCGCAGGGTGACGTGATTGGTCAGTCAGTGTCTGAGCAGACCCTGCCCCAACACGATCAGGGCCCTCCCCACCCAGAGCAAGGACCCATTGAAGATTTTCAAGGTAAATTATGAAAAATAATGATTGGTGCAGTGTTCAAGACTTGATCAGATCGTAATTTAATTATTTTCATCAAAGGTATTTTCCCTTAAAGGGCCAAACAAATTTACCTGGATGTTATAGTTTTTATCAATGTTCATTCAGCACTTCCATGACTGCCAACTGGCTGCCATTAGTGAGACCACCTCCATGACCATAAGTCAAAATAATCAACCAAATTTCTTGTTGTAAACAGGTGTAATAATTTTTTTAACAATAAAATAAAATTGTAAAAATACAAAAACAGTGACAGAGGGAGTGTTAGAGGAAGTGTTGTTAAAAACAATATTAATTAGACAGTAAGACCATATTATCCTTTCTCTTTGCCTAAATACATTACAATATTATACACACTTACACAAGTAAACATACAAACTGATACAGTCAAATAAGAAAAGGAACACAAGAAAAAAACAGAACAACAAAAACAGAGTCTGTGTTGAGAGAGGCCATGTGAGACATAACAATATAGACAGAAAAACTAAAAATAAAGGGGGGAGGTTACCTCATTAGAGACAGCAGCAAAGTTAAATTTCTGCACAATACAACTAACCTTTAGATCTTATGTTGTAATTCGGGCACTTTATTAAATCAGTCGTGCACTAGTACATTGTCGTACATCGTATAGATTCCTAGCTGTGACCCACCAAGCCATTCAGCATTATGGTAGCCAGTCTAGTACCTATATGTTCTAAACATGGTGACTAAATCTTATAGATCTTACACTCAATCTTACACTTATACGTGTATGTCCAATATTCCATTTGTATTATTTCAAAAATAATCTTATGCCACCCAGCTAATGTTGGAGGTTTACAATCTATCCAATCTATACATATATTCTGTTCTATATTTCTGCAGTATATTCCTTCTTACATGAATGCGTGTTTTTAAATTGTTCATCTGGCAGTCCAAACAACAGATACATGGGATCTTCTCAATTAAATATCAAAAATTAGACATGGTCTATCCACAATATAGTATTCATCAATATATTTGCATCTCCAAATACAATGAACAAAATTCCCAACCTCAGTATTACACTTCGTACATAGTTCAGATTTATTGTGATCCATTCTACGTCTGAACTTGGAGAGCAATCTGCAGACGATGAAGTAACCTAAAATGGAAAACTGAAAATTGAAATTAAATTACATTAAGAACATTTCTCATATTACTACAAGAATTCCTGCCACTAATAAATCATGTTTGGTCCTTATTTTTGGTGGAAGGTAGGACTGTTTCTAAACACAAGGCAGGGGTCTTAAAGAGCAATTTAGGACCAGTTTTTACTAAGCCTGTAGGCCTTTAGGGTGCACAATCATCAGCTTTCCCTTTTTTAGGAATAACACTAATATTAGCCTAAGTTACTGATCTAGGAAGAGAATCATTCCTCAATGAGGCTCTAATAGCAACAGTGTTTTCAGTGTCAGAGGGATTTTTAACCTAAATCTTTTCTCCTTCTGAAAGTAGAAAAGTTTCCCAAAGAGTTGAAGGGGAAATGTCAGGTGTATTGTTCAGATGTAAAAGGTCAAATATTTTCAAATCAGAGGTAAAATATGAAATGATATTAGGGTCACTAAACAGGAAGAAGTTAAGGGTACCACCCTCGTGAAGGAGCTGTAGGAATATGGAGCAATGATCTAAAATAACATTAACAACAGAGCAAGGGGTTATCAAATTTAGGTTAGACCTTGGAAAAAAGAAATAATATATTCTTGAGCTACTCTTGTGAACACTAGAATAAAATGAAAAGTCCTTTTCTCTTGAATGTTTGATCCATGCATGAAGGTATCCCATTTCGTCACACAGCTCTGTTACTGCCCTGGCCCTTTTTGTGGGAGTTTGTGTTTCTGCAGCTCCACAGACAATTAAGGTCCCCTCCAACTACTGACTGTTCACATTCTATTTCTTCAAATTCTGTAAAGACCTTTGTAATGAGTTCTGTTGGATTATGTGCAATCATTTAATTTTTAAGTTGAAATTGAATTTTAAATGAATGATTGAATTAAATTTGTCTTTGCAGGGATGGAGCCCTTAACACCCACTCAGGTTGTTCTGGACGAGGATGACCAGGATGTGGACTCAGCTGATGAGTCGATTTCTGCTGATCTCGTTATTTCTCCTGAGGACTCGTCAAAACTTTCCTCTGGAGCAGGCCGTCGCATTCGTCGTTTCAAGCAGGAGTGGCTGAAAAAGTTCTGGTTCCTTCGTTATTCACCGACCCTCAATGAAATGTGGTGCCACGTGTGCCGCCAGTACACTGTCCAGTCATCCCGAACATCTGCCTTCATCATCGGCTCTAAGCAGTTCAAAATTCACACCATCAAGCTTCACAGCCAGAGCAACCTCCACAAGAAGTGTCTGCAGCTGTATAAGCTACGCATGCATCCAGAGAAGACTGAGGAGATGTGCAAGAACATGATGTTACTGTTCAACGCAGCATACCACTTGGCCCTGGAGGGTCGGCCCTTCTCTGACCTTCGTCCGCTGGCAGAGCTGCTGAAGAAATGTGAACTCAAAGTGGTGGATCAGTATATGAATGAAGGAGACTGTCAGATTCTTATCCATCACATATCCCAGGCTTTGAAGGAAGACCTGGCTGAGAAGATGCGCCTGTCTCCCTTTTTAAGTATCATAATGGATGCCCAAAATGATGAGCTTGTGTCAGACATGGTGGCAGTTTATGTTCAGTTCATGACCAATGAGGGCTCACCCAGCACAGAGTTCCTGTCATTGCAGAGACTTGGCATGGCCAGTGTGGATGGATACCTCCAGGCTATGGATCGAGCCTTTGGCATTCTGGGCCTCAGGTTTCAGGACTTGCTGGTTGTAGGTTTAGGGGTGGACGGCACCAGCATCTCTTCAGGAGTGAGAGCCAACCTGTACATAGCTGTGCAAAAGACTTTTCCCTGGATCCTCTGCCTTCCTATTATGATCCATCGCCCTCACCTGGAGGTGCTGGATGCCATCAGTGGGAAGGAGCTCTCCTGCCTGGAGGACTTGGAAAACAACCTCAAGCAGCTCCTCAGTTTCTACCGCTACTCGCCTCACATGATGTCCGAACTCCGATCAACTGCTCCAACGCTGTCAGAGGAGACTGAGTTTCTTGGTGATATCAGAGCTATTCGGTGGATCATAGGAGAGCCAAATGTTCTTAATGCACTCATTAAAGATTACCTGGAAGTAGTTGCCCATCTAAAGGAAATCAGCAGCCAAACACAGAGAGCTGATGCTGCAGCCATTGCTCTGACTCTCCTCCAGTTCCTCATGGACTATCAGTCAGTGAAGCTCATCTATTTCCTCCTCGACATTATAGCCATTCTCTCACGATTAGCATTCACCTTCCAGGGAGAGTACCTGCTGGTGTCACAAGTGGAAGCCAAAATTGAGGAGGCCATTCATGAGATAGGCCAGTTAGTGGACTGCCCCGGAGAGTATCTGCAGGAGTTTGAGGAAAATTTCCGTGAAAGTTTCAATGGCATTGCCCTGAAGAATCTTCGTGTTGCTGAGTCCAAGTTTCAGTCCATCCGAGAAAAGATCTGCAACAGGACTCAAGGTATCCTGTCTCAAAGACTGGAACTGCAGAGCCAATCATTTGCCAAAGCCTGCAAGGTTTTGGATATGTCCACCTGGCCTCACAACCGAGAGGACCTTCATTCTTATGGGGAGGAGGAAATCCAGCTCATATTTGACCACCTGGAGTCAATTCCTCCTGCAGGTCTGGAGAGCTCCCAAACCAGGACAGAAACAAGAGGGTGCCTGGTGGTGGAATGGAAGGATCTGAAAGCAGATTACTACAGCATGAATGGTTTCAAAGAGGTCATCAGTCACATCTGCAGGTATAAGCAGCGTTTTCCTCTGTTAAACCGGATTGTGCAAGTTATCAGGGTCCTACCCAGTTCCACCGCCTGTTGTGATAAAGGCAGAGTGTCTCTACAGAAGATGTGCAAGAACAATCGTTCCCGGCTGACCCTGGAGCAGATGAATGACTTGCTGACAGTGGCGGTAAACGGACCACCCATTGCTAACTTTGACGGGAAGCGAGCTTTGGACAGCTGGTTTGAGGAGAAGTCTGGTAGCAGTTACTCTCTGTCAACTGAAGTTTTGAACAGGATGTCAGTTGTTGATCAGAAATCAGTTTTGCACATCACTGATGTCAACACAGAGTTTTACCCTGACATCTGACATGCAAGCCCACTGCAGCATTACAACAAAAGTAATAAAATAACACACCACACTAATAATAATGACAAAAGGCACTATCAGTACTCATCAGAAGCAGAGTTCCAATGAGGGACATATGTACCAACAGTTACTACAGAGTACAAGGAATAATTTTGAAGTTGGGCCCTTTTTGCATCTGACATTAATTTGCATCTTTGGTGATCTAAATACAAGTGGACAGCTCTAAATACCACATTCGGAAGGGATTTTAGTCACAAGTGACCATGTTATTTTAGCAACATGTTGGTTAATGATGCCAGGGCACTGATGACATCTGAACATTTAGAATAGATATATGGATATATAAAAAAAAATTAGGCACACAGTCGTTCTGTGGTTAGCACTGTTTCCTCCTAGCAGTAAGGATCTGGTTTTGAATCTGGGCATCTGGGATGTTGAGTTGGCATGTTGTCTCTGGGTACTTGAGTTTCCTCCCACAGTCCCATGCATATTTGCATGTAGAGCAGGGTTGAATGAATGTAATTCGAACTGTGCTTTTGTGAATAGATTATCCAAGACCTATGTTATTGCCAGGTATGAACAGGGCCTTAAATAATCAATCAGTCAATATTTTTTCATTGAAAAAGTATGTAGACATCAACAGTATGCATGAAACATCCAAACAAAAGCAGTTAACATGCAAATTTGATTTAAAAAAAAAAAAAAAAAGCCAAAACAAAGTTTAAAAGGTTTGGAATGCTCTACACCAGGGCTCCACAAACTATTCCACAAAGGGTCGTGTGGCTGCAGGTTTTTGTTCCAACCGAGCAGCAGTACACCAGACTTGACTCATTTAATTAACTGATCTCAGTCTTCAGACAGTTAACTGGTCAAACTGTGTTCTCTTGACTAGTTGGAACAAAAACCTGCAGCCACACGGCCCTTTGTGGAATAGTTTGAGGACCTCTGCTCTACACAACTGGGAAAATAAATGTTACTTGTTCACTTGGATGGATTACGGAGCACTCTTTATGGGCACAGAATCAGGGGTTCCTTTGCATGTCAACTGCAAAAAAAAAAAAAAAAAAAAAAAAAGGTATGCAAACCACTTGCAAACAACAGAAAATGACCATAAACAACCTAGCTTTGTTTGCAGACATTTCACTCCTCACATATCTGTGCCCAGTATCCTTTTGTCTAATTATTCATCATGTCTCTGACTGACTTGTCTTCTTTCACTGATGAGTATTGTCAGACTGAGGGTTGCTGAGTGGCCCTGCACTTGTTATATATTATAATACAGCACTTGTTGCCTGAGTCACAGTCACTTATACATTGGAAATAATCAGTTGGTGTGCTCTTTGCTTCGGCTTGTTCACCAATGGTTGTTAGTCATGTCGTGCTTCACAGAAAAGCTAGTGTAAAGATGTATAAAGGCTTTATATTTATATTAGCCCTGCTTCACACTGTATATATTGTACAAATTGTATATATTGAAAATGCTTTTGAGCCTGTTTTTAAGGAGAGTATTTTTCTCTTGAATTGATGATTGTGCCATAATGACTGAATGCAAGAACTGAAAGAAAAGGTGCTATTCTGCTCTGCCATAATGTAACTTGCCATACTTGTTTAGATGTTTTACTGCAGCAAATGATGTATTTGAAATATGTTATGTTTTTTGGGACAATGCATCAGTTTTGAATTTTGAATGTTTGTAGCATGGTAACTTCAGTCTTGACCAAAGCTCTTGCTGCAGATAGTTCAGATAAGTTTTGAAGACTGCATGATGATAGTCTGGTGTTGCTTTTAGCATTTAAGTATTATTTTAAAATTACCATTAAAGGTATCACTTAGGATGAGTACTAGACCCACAATGCAGACTCAATGAGTAGTCCCATAGCAAATTTAACATTTATTACTCTTAAAATGAAAACAGGGAGTAACAAAAGCTGGACTGCAGATATAGCAGAAAAAAAGCTGTTTCTAGGTTCACAAGAGAATGGCCAGAAGGACTCCAGGAATCTTAAGGGAGGTTAAAAAGGGCGACAGATGCTGCTGGTTTCATCAGGCAAAAGGACACTTACTAAAACTTTTTTTTTACAAAATCTTGGGAAAATCAGCTTTATTTTATTATTACAGAAAGGAATAGTTCAACATTTTGGAAGTACACTTATTGGGTTTCTTACTATTAGTTCATTTACATCTGTGCATCAATTACACATTTGAGTTACATTGTTCAAAGAGTTATTGCAAATAGGGAAACTGGGAAAAATATACTCACATCAGCCTTTAACTTGTAATTCAAATTTTGAGATATCATTATTGAGATATTTCTCTGCTATATTCTGGTATTTGTGGTTTTATGTTGAATTATTTTATGGTTTGCACCAAATTCCACATTTCTACCAGCAGTCAGCAGTTCATGACACACTTCTGTCATTGAGAGAATTTTTTGCATCTCTGACTATGAATCACAACATGGAGGCTAATGTGAAACAGATTTTACTTGTCTGTTAGTGATGTTAAATATGATATAAATGTAAACTTCACTCATTGGCAAGTAATTGTTGTTTGTACAGAAATAGAAATGTAAAAAATAATAAGGTTTTAGGAGCAGTTACATGCTGGAGATGTATGTGTTTTTATTTTAACTGTAGTTTTAAAAGAAATTGTTTCCCATTTGCATTGGTTTCTATCCTTTATAGTCTTCTTTATGTTTTTCAGTATTTGTGCAAAGCTAAGCTAGCTTGTTTCCCCTTGTTTCCATTAGTTTAAGTCTTTATACTAAGCTAACATAGTTGTTATTAAGTTAATATACCCATTTCCTCCATTTCCTGTCTTTGTGCTGTGCTAACCTATTCAACTGTCTCTAGTTAATACTTAATAAACAGTGATAATTGTATCCATATTTTTTGGCAAGAAGAGGTGAGTAAGAGAATAAGTGTATTTTCCAAAATGTTTAACTCGTTCTTGGTTGGCTCATTTAAGCCCTTTGCTTTCACTGAAGGAGAAAACCTGTATGCCTTTTTATTAACACATTGTGCATGTGTGTATTGTATGCATGTATTAATACTGTTTATTGACAACTGAGCTGTTTTTGAAGGTTTTTGAAAACAGGAGTGTTTTTCTTTATCAAAACTGCACTAAGACTAAGATTGATGGTTTAATCAAACCTCAGTTTTTATTGGTGCAGTTCAAGTCCAGAAATGTGACTTATGAATGCCAATTTTGTCCTATGCCCTATACTGTGTATATGTACACTACCGACATTCAGCTGATTGTAATCAGACTTCAGATCCACATGGAGTTGTTGGCTTTAAGTTGTTAATGTGTGTTGTTTGAATTGAACTTGGATTACATTTTTCAATGCTAGAGATGGAGATGAATATTGGTTACAGATGAACCAGGAAGAAATTTGTCGCTACTCAATTCCTCTGTGCATTGTTTTTTTTTCTGTTTCGTTGCTTTAAATACATTTTCAAAAGACATTTTATCTGAAGTAGTTTTTGTCAAATATCTTGCTGTTGTCAGATGAAAAGGCAATACTTTCAGGCAGGTAGTATAAATTGTTTTCTGTGGTATTATGGTAACTAGTAACCATAGTAGTTCAGCAGTGTTGTGTTTGAGTCTAGTCATCATGGTTGAATTAACCTCCTGAGGGACCAAAACTAGACATCAAAGATTTCTAACTTAATTCTCTTACTTGATCCTTGAGCTATTTGAAACTGAACTTTTTTTTTTTTTTTTTAACTTTGCTCTTACATACTTATTCATACTCATGTGTAATATTATTAAGATCAGGAGTGCAAGGTAATAACAATATTCACTTCATATGAGTATTTCACCGAGTCACTATGCATTTTGTTGGTCATGTGTTGAAAATAATGACATCACATAAAACTTTATGTTTTGTGAAACATAAAACCGGTTGTAAAGAGAGAAAGAAGTTGTAATGGATTCATTTAGAATGGAATAGTATATATTATCTTTTATTTGTCCCACCACAGGAAATGTATCTGTTTGACACGACAGTTTAACAGTATACAGTATTACAAAATATAGAATAACGAAAAGTGCTATGTTTATGTTGGTGTTGTAGCATTGAAGTGTCGAGCAGCTGTTGGAATGAATGACCTGCAGTAGTGTTCCTTCTTGCTCCATGGGTGTAGCAGTCTGCTGCTGAAGGAGTTGCTCAGGGCAGCTACAGTCTTGTGTAGGGGGTAAGAGGTGTAATCTATGATGGACATCAGCTTAGCTAATGTCCTCCTCTCACCCACCTCCTTGATGGTGTTCAGAGGGCAGTCCAGGACAGAGCTTGCCTTTCTCACCAGCCTGTTCAGCCTTTTCCTGTCTCTCTCAGAGCAGCCACAGCCCCAGCAGACCATGGTGAACAACGCAGCTGATGTTATCACAGTGTCATAAGAAGATGTCAGTAGAGTCCTGCACACTAAACTGATGACACTCAACTGTATTTTCCTTTAAAGGAGACATAGAGTGCAAAACCATATTTTCCTTGGTGTTGCTGAATAAAGACAGTCTGTTGTGTAAAACAGACAAAACCAGAATCTCAAACCACACCTCCACCGCTTTTCATCACTTTAGATACACCCCCAAAATATGTGTAGCCCAACCCACTTTTACCATGGGACTGTAGGTTATCTCTAGCCCCCCCTTGTTTGCCTTAGCCATCGAGATCCTCTCCATTGAAGTTTGTTGTGACCATTACAGATATAACAGGTATTTTCAGGAATGGGGTGGAGCAAAGAGTTTCTCTTTTTGCAGATGATCTGCTCCTCTACATTTCTATTTTTTCTGTCTCCATCCGTGTGGCTCTCATTATATTTGACTCATTCAGTGCTATACAAGAGGATTTTGACTGCTGGACAGTGCTGAACTTGTCTTTAGCTGCCTGAATTAATTCTGTCAAGATGAACACCCTACCAAAGTTTTTTATATATGTTTCAGTGTGTACCCATTTTCCATCCCCCAAAGGTTTTTTTTTTTGTTTTTTTTTTTTTTAATTGATACTATCATTTTAGAATTTATTTGGAACAAGAAAATCTTGAGGATCTGAAAATAATTTTTACACAGGCCAAAGCTCTACCAAAATTAAGTTTTTATTACCAGTCTCAAAATAATTAAAATTTTTTGCACACTTTCACACAACCTCTTCCCACCCATTTGGCTTAAAAAGGAGGTTGCATCATGTGGCCCAGTGTCACTTTTGACATTAGTTAATTCTTCCATCAAGAGTCCCTTTTCTGACTGTCCAAAAAATGAATTGTTAAACCATCCTTGAGGGAGTGCCTGGATATATGTATGTAGATATCTCTATGGAACTTTGGGAGGAGTCTAACAGAAGTCTTCCTTCTGCACAAAACACAGGTTGATCTAGTGTAAAATTATTCAATGCACCCACCTTACTAAGGTCAGGCTTTTGATCTATGAGGATGTGGACATAACTTGTGACAGGTGTCACCAGACCAGCGAGATATATTTTACATCACAAACAACTGTTTTTGAAATTGACCCATTTTCTAGCAGACATTTCTAAAAGAGGAATTTCTATGAAAGGGAGATTTCTACCACTTTTCACATGTTCCTGAATGTGGGTGGACTACCGTTCTTTGACAAAGATAAGGTAAAAAGGGTTTTTGATCCTGTCACCTTTGATTGTAAATTTCCAATTCCTCTTTCGCAGACATTATGGATTTTGTTAGACTTGCATGGTGCGTTTTAAAGAGCTCCCTTAGAAAAATTTATAAGATGTGGGACCCCTTTTTTGTTTATGTTCGAGAGCTGGACTTGACTGCTATTCTTGAGTGACTTACTAGCCGGCTTCAGACAGTCGAGCCAGGCTGAGCCAGGGTAATTTGGGGGCCACCAAGGTGCTAGTGTTCAGGTCTTCTAACCCCATAGCCCCTGTTTAGATTGTCAGGCCACTAGCCTCCCTGGATGACCCTTCAGCCAGCCACCATTTGTGAAAACGTCACCCATTTTCAAACAGGATGGGAGGTTCAAGCACGCAAAAACAAACGCTAAGCGGCAAATGAAACAATCAGTTCTGTCACTGTTTTTAATTCTAGTTGTAGCAGATCTACATGGGTCAGCTGTAAGAAGTCAGCTTGCTAACTGCCGTTTAGATCGCTAGTATAACTTATACTGCACCCACAGTTTCTTAAGTTTTTCGCAGATTTGGAGGGCAGCTCTCTCTGCCGCAGTGTGTTTCATTCCAACTGTTTCTTGTTTTCAGTCTTTGTCTGGGTCTTGTTTTTTGGTTTCTGGTATTTTCCATTATTTGAAAATATCAATAGAGAATGTGGAAAATCTTATCAAAGATTAGACTGTTCTGCTAGTGTCTGGTCTAGCAATGCAGTACACTTGTAACGCTAGGCTTATTACGACTAACTCTTTCCTGGGGCACTGGTGGCTGGTATCTAGAAGGTTGCAGGTTCAAATCCACCAACCGCCAGAATCCTACTGAGGTACCCTTGAGCGAGGGTGCTATCCCCACACACTGCTCTCCGTTCACTGTATGGCTGCCCCCTGCTCATGTGTGATGGGTTAAATACAGAGATCAAATTTCATTGTGTTCCTGGTGTGCTGTGTGTTCAATGACAAATGTGAATCACTTTCACTAAATATACATGTTACACATTATAACGTGTTGTATTGTGTTCATCTTCTCCGTGTTGTGTGTTTTAGTGGGGCGGGCAGTTAGAAAGAGAAAGATTGTTATTTTCTAAGTTACCTCACATTTTGCCATCCACCACAGCCAACAACATCAAAATAAAGTACTGGAGTTCAGTAAAGTGTGTCAGCTCATTTGTGTGACACCAACAGACACTTTGCTACAATATAGTTGCTTCTCTGACACATTAATTTCAGTCTCTGTTCTCCTCAATATCTGACTCTTCTGACTCAGGGTCAAACTGGTTGAAGTTAACTCTGAAGCCTGTTGTCAGTCACTATATTCAGCACTGGGCCTTCTTTGCCTTCGTTGTCAACCAACCAATCAGCACATAGCTCATTTAAATATTCATGATCTTATAGAGTAGGAGAGGAAAACCACTTGTTTCATTCTAGAGAGATTTCATGAGGCTGCATTAAGTCATTTAGGATCCTCAGCCTTTTACGGCCCAACCAATATTACATTTGGAGACGTCAAAGAACAGTTTACAATATTCAAAAACATGCATTCTGTGTCCCCTTAAAAATGATGATCCTTCCCTTATCCTTATCCTCCTTCCTTGTGATCAGTATATTAAAGATAAATCATCCATGAAGGTCTATGGCAGATGCTGAAATTTGTACTTAAATACAATCCCTAAGTAGATGTACTTGGTGAGATTCCACCAGCAAGAAGCATAGCCAATGGGTCAGAGGTAGGGTCTGGTTGGAGGGTTTTACCCAACTTGTGCATCAAAACATTTTCACTTTTTAAGTCTATTTTGCCAAGAAGGATGTGTTGGTTTCTAGGAGACAGAGTGTGAAAAGATTTTCACATGAGAACAAAAACTCAGCTGTCAAGTTTAACAGCCACCCGGACTGAAGTCTGCAGAGAAGGAAGGAAATCTGTCACCTCGAGTGAACGGGTCAGTGGGCAAAGACAACAGAGGCCAGGAAGGGATCTGACACACTCTGATCTTAATCATCCATAAATGAGAAACAAGAGCTGCTTTTATAAGCCTCCAAATTATCTTTATCAGTGCCTGCTCTATGTTAATGGAGCTGAATGAAATGATTACATGCATCTGCCAGTTGCCTAGAGCCTGAAATCATCTGCTGCAGTAAGACTTCATGAGCACATCATTGACACCAGACACAGAGGAAAGTAAGTTGTGCAAACTTTATTCACCTTTCACCATCTGAGATGACTTTATTAGGAACACCTGTAAAGTGAAATGACATGCTACTATTCTGCCATAAATTCTGCATACAGGGCCAAGGGGGAGGTGTTTAAAGATAATGATATAAGCCACATCATTTGTGTTTTTTATCCTGTTCAATCAGAAAAGGGTATATATTCTGTAATCTGTAGTGGAATACATTTTTTAAAGATTTTTTTGCTCTTTTGCCTTTATTGATAGTACAGTGAAGATAGGCAGGAAGGTGGGGATGACACACAGAAACAATCGTCATGTCAACCCTAACTAGCGATTGCTGTACAGCTTATACACCAGTGGTGGTGTATAAGCCGTATAAGTGGTGCTAACCACTTGGCTGTCATCGACCTGAAACCATCAGGTCGATGAATAGTGATGAACAACAGCTGAAAACGTCGACCCACAAGTCTTCCCCCTAATCTCTGGGCTACAAACTATTAATTTTATTTTCTGTTAACTTTTTACATTTCTGTTAATCTATTTTAATGGTTTTTATGCTGTCAAACAGATACATTTCCCCAAATAAAATATATCCTATTCTGTTACTACTTTGCTAATATTTGGTAATTTTGGCCAATGAAGAACATACCTTTACATAGAAATTAAGATAAATCTTTATTTGTCCCAGTATATATATAAAGTTATGTATAGAGTTCACCCAGGAATCACCCAGATAATATGTACATTACATTTTGTGAACATTAAGTCAACTCAGATTAAAACTCGGATTCAAATGTCTGTTTTCTCAATGTATCATACGATAACATCAGATCCTGAAAGTATTTTTTTTTTTTTTTATATTTCATTGATTGAGGCAAATGTTAATTGCTTTCTTTCATAATGCATTTAAAGTAGAGCAGTAATATTGTCACTGTTTACTGATTTTAAAGACATAGCAGTTGTTTTTTTTTCCTTAACAGTCTTCTTAAAATTACAAAATTACTTGTCTACAGTACTTCAATACATTGATTTGTAATTAGAAATGTCTGATAATAACAGCCAACCGATATTAGCATAATTATTTGTAAGGAATGTTATCGTTTTTCCTCCAAAGATGCAAACCTGATAATGTAATGTCTTGCTTTTGCCAAATGTACTGAAATAAATAAGGATGGACTTTGCCGACTGTCTTCTCTGCAACTGCTTCATCACGTTTATTGTCTATTTATTAATATGCTTCTGCTGCTGGGTTTTAAAAATGGGCAAATCCCTTATATCCCTGGGCAGGGATATAAGGGATATGGCACTTTTCCATATCTTAGGTTGAATTAGTGTTCTTGTTTTGTACAGAAAATGTTAATTTACTACTTTTAACCCCCATATTATCATAAACTATTGTAATAGCATAAACTTATTGCCAGATTCCTGGTATTAAAGGGATGAAAAATGATGTCTTAATGAAGAATTAGGGGAATGTTGACGGAAACTAAGCTGCAGTGTCTCTGTCTGTAGTGCTGTGGTGAGTATGTCTGCAGAGAAAGTGAAATAATTTAAATGAAAAATGAATGTTTGGACAAAAGGCCTTGCTACAGCTTCACTCAGCAGCTGGATGCAGATAAATGCTGCTCTGTGTGCAGCAGCTGACTGTCCTGTCTGTCACACCCTGGGACTGATACATGACAATACCAACATCCATCTGGACTCAAAGCCTGCAGAAAAAACCTCTGTTCACATGTCATCACAGTCACAGCCTGTGGTTTGTTGTTACAAAAATCCTGCTGCTACACATTTTATTGTGAAATAGTCTGTTACCTTTACCTTTATTCAAGTAAAGAATTGGACTATACAGTCAAGGCAGTAGTAGACCAGGAACACCATTTTATGGATGACTGGTGCACCGTTGTGTTGACTGATATGGGAAAATTTGAGAGTTGAGTGAGGACGAGTGCACCAGATTTAAAGGTTAGGATGGTGGCGTCAGTGAATGCCTCTGCTGCCTCTTTGGCGTCTGCAGCAACAAAAATACTCAAATGCCAAACCAGCGCCGGTCTCGCCCACATCACAGAGGGGAGGACAGAAGGGACTGCAGACCACCATGGTACAGACCATCTCACTGCAATTACAGTGGAACAGAGCGTTTTTTTTTTTTGTTTGTTTGTTTTTTTTAATATATGCTTAGGTTGTCAATTTATTAGGCACACATGCTCATGTGTTTATTAGATAATTTTACTGATTTTACCATATGATCCGATCTTTTAGCATGAACCTTAACGAGAAAGGGTTTATTACAGGATTACAGTGTAATGAATAAATAAATAAATAAATGTTATAAATCATATTTTCACTGACATACACTTACTTTGATTGGAATAAAATCAACTCTTTCTACTTTAGATTTGACATTAGATTTGTATTTTTAAGGTATCCACACAGTTCTTGTATTTTGTGTCCTGGCAGCTTTGTATTTCTGTGACATAGACCAAATTACATGACTGCTCCATTTGTATCATCATTTTAATAATGAGAAGAATAATAATAATTATTATTATTATCATTGTTTTCATGTAAACTGAATAATTTACATGACTGAAGCAGGATGGAAAATGATAAATGTCACTGATACATTTTACAAACTTCTACTTGTACTTAACTTGATTATTTCCATTTCATGATACTTTGTACTTGTTCTCCATTTTGACATCTAAACACATTAAAGTGCTATTTATTCTTTAATACATCAGTAGTAATAATGTAATAAACAGTCCATAGTAATTTCCATGTGCATTATCTCTGCCAGAACCTCGCCGCAGAGGCAGTGTCCTAGTAATTGTCGGAGGAGGGAGGAGGAGGAGGACATTTGTCAGACAGGGAGTCTTTGTGGGCCTGTGGACAAAGAGCGGCTCTCAGTTGACTGCCGTCTGCCTTGGGGGGTCACAGTGGACCAAGTATCAGATCTAGTGCTGCTGCTGCTGCAACCTGACGCCTCGCTCTAATCTAGTTTCATTTCAGGTTAATTTCTGAGACGACATGAAGTGCTGCCTCGGACTGTTCCTATTGGTTTCTTGTGGAATGCTTCACTTGGGTGAGTAGATCCAGATGTAACGAGTAGTGGAGGGATCTGCATAAACACTCAGACTGAACAGATCCACAGACCACCTAAATCTTGCTTTAATTTATCTGTAAATTATGCCAGACACTAACAAACAGACGTCAACTACCTAATCAGCCTTTATGGATATGTTTTGGCACTGAAATCTACTTACATCAGTAAAATCTGAGAAGACTTTTTGCTGAAATATTGGATGATTTGAAATTAAACCATATTAGAAGATATAACAATTAAATTATTTGTTACAATTAAATTAAATGTATCCATATAATTTGTACATAGATATAGTAACTTCATCCTTATAGTTGAGGATAAAGATGTATATTTATCAGTGTAATTTGTATGTATAAATGTAATAGCTGGTTATCAGGTAAATAACCATGTATGTGTGTGTATTAATATATGCATGTATGTGTGTTTGTATTAATGTGTGTATGTATATATGTGTGTTTGTATTAATGTATGTATGTACCAAAGAGACATCATAATCTTTGTTTGACCTACCAAAATGTTTGAGAATTAAATATAGAATGTCTTTACATTTGTTGTTGGTAGTTGGTCTTGGCTGGTTGGTAGTTGGTCTCTATTATCAAGTTTAATAAAGTAAAACCATTTTTTTGTGTTAGGATCTGGACTTCGCTGCTACAAGTGCGCTGATTACACTGGACTCTGCCAGAACGTCCAGGAGTGCACATACGAAGACTCCTGTATATCTCTGAGTGAAAGAGGTTTGTATAAATCAACTGTGTATTGATGATAATCATCTGTATTAGTACACCACAAGATCTGATACATTAGAATGCAGTTAAAACAAATGTGTACCGAAGCTTTCAACAAAAGAACTGATGAAGCTAGACTTTCAGTTAGTACATCAGGCGGCACAGTAAAAACATGGATCATAACAATCATTCTGGATTTATCTGCAAATTCTTAAATTAATGCAAATCTGCAGATAGAACTTGAATATGAAGTGGGCAAAAAAAACTGCCGTCGATTGTACAGCAGAGCAGGGACCATTGATTCTGCCTTTCCCGGCAGCATCTGTGAAAATGTTCAATAATTCAGCACTTTACCATCAGTGATAGGTCTGATATTGATCATTGTCTGATGGACAAAGATGTCTAATAACATGGAAGTAATATGGTTGAAGAAGCGGATTGCACTAAGTTGCTCAGTTTAATTGGGTTAAAGGCCCATTTATGCTTCCTTTACATATGTAAGTACGTACGTCTGTTCCTAACGTCAGGGCCTTCATACTCCCAAGCATACCAACTTTACGTTGGTATGGTTGTTAACAACACTTCCACTAGAGGGCAGAGCCGAGTGCAGAGTTTTGAACTCCAACGTAAGTTTCAAACAATAACAAATTGGGTTGCCAACTGTTGCATAAAATTTGGATTTTTCCCATATTTGGAAGATGAAAGACATGCTCCATACTGTTTAAATATGGAATGACTCGATTGTTGACGGTCGAGTCATTATAAAAACCATGACATTAAAATTACAGATTAGACATCCAATGAAGATTTGTATGAGGTAAAATAAAACCCTCTTCCTCTGTCATCTAAGCCTTCATTTGTCTGTCTCACGTTTATTGTCATCGTCACCATGAAATTTTATCATTCAAAGATTACAACATTCTTATTTGGTTCTATGGTTCAGATTACAGTAATGTTGCTCATATTAAGCTGTGATTTGAGTTCTATTAAGTATATGTGTCCTCTCTTCAGGTGGGAAAACCATCCGTCAGTGCATCAGGTACACAGATTGCGATAATTCTCGTCTCACCCAGATGTTCCCAGCAATCTCCGGCTTTACCTACCGCTGTTGCAGTAGCAACCTGTGCAACTCAGGCAACGTGGCAACCACAGCAACACCGCTCCTGGCACTGGCTGGGTCGCTGCTGAGTGTTTGGTGGTGCCGGATCTGAAGCTGCTGTGAAAAAAATACCTACAGTATTTCATTGTTTCAGGATTGTTACAGGTTTTAGTAGTGGGTGTTAACATACACTAACCTGTTAGTTTGTAGACAAGTGGCTTGTCCAGATTTTCAGGTCAGGTTTAATAATCACGACACAATGAGAATGGCTTTTCACCTTGTTTAAGTAATTTTACATTTTTTAACAGCTAAACAATAAATTCAAAGAAGACTAAATTCTCAATTTCTTTCCTGTTGTATTTTTGCATCACATTTACTGCTGCCCTCCTTATTTCTGGTTCTTCCTGTTCAGAGACTCAGACTCCTCCAAAGACTCAGAGATTCAGTCTAAGGACTCATCCAAAAGACTTGTTTAGAGACTCGGAAACAGGTTCCGAGACATTGGTTTAGAGACTCCCGAGACTTAGTCAGTGACTCAGAGACTCAAAGACTCAAGATTTGGAGACTGGTTTAGAGTCACAGACTTGTTTAGAGACTGAGGGACTTACGGACTTTTTCAAAAACTCAGAAACTGGTTAAGGGATTTAAAAACTCATTTAAATGATCAATCAGAGACCTGTTTAGAGAGTCCATGCTGCAGTTTTTAATTAATCCATTATTAAAAATTTTGTTTATTCAACATTACAATATGCAAGAGCAGTTTCCATAGTAAAAACACCTCTCCTCTGAGATCATCATCTACTTCATCCATGCACCTCCCTCAGCTCTGTACAAATAAACCATAGGCAGCCCTGTTTTACCCTTTTCAGTTTTTAGATGTCAGGTCACTCAGGCCAGAGTCAACCCTCTGTCAATACCTCTTCAGAATCTTTAACCTTCAATTAAACCACATTCCCTAGTTTCTTAAATATCCAGGTTTACCATGAGATGGAGCCTGCAGCTTCTACTCAAGATTACATGAGTCTGGAATTCATTTCTGGTTCTTTGTCTGCTGCTCTAACTAGTGTCTGTCTTTACTGTCTGAGCACTCATTCCTCCCCACACAGATGATTTTAAACCTCATATCAGAGGTGTGTTAGCTGGAAGTCACTATTAACGCTGGATGCAACGATCCATCTTCCTAAACTATTCTATACAGCAGTTAATCTGTTGTCTACAAGCTTTCAAAGGTTTCCGTGGATTATTATCATCAACTTCCCCTTAATCCATATATATGGAACAGTGTGGGACAGTAGTTCAAAAGATTAGCGCCAGGTCATAAAAATTATTCATCTCAAGGCACTTTACATAAAATCACATTTCACAAGTCATGAATCTAGTCACTTGAGAACCAGACTCTACGGTCACATTTGATTGATATAATCAATATAAGACAGAGGAAAAAGAGTGAGGAACGGGGGAGGGGGGAGGAAGAAAAGTGGGTGACCAGAAAGAGACAGTAGAGAGTAGATGGTTACAAGTAGTTGTTAAAGTAAAATTATCATTACAATTAATATTCAATAATCAATAAACAGCACCATTGAAACATCTTACATTTCACTCAGCAGAGAAACAAAACGTACCGAATCCAAGAAAGCAGCCCTAACTGTAGACACTCACTCACTCCAACTCGTCAGTCAGGTAAGTTTTGTTTCTCTGACGAGTGAGTGACGACTCATGAGTTGTCACTCGCATCTGCCGATAGATTTACCCACTAGACTTACCCGAATCCGACGACTCAGGACTCATCCTGAGTCCTCATAAGCCCTGAGTCCTCAGAAGTCCTGAGTCCTCATGTCACTCTCGTCCACCGACTCACGACTCATTGTGAGTTGGGTAAGTTTCATTTCTCTGCCGAGTGAGTGAATGACTTACGATGAGTTATTCTTATTGATGACTTGTATGGCTGCTGTATAAGCTTGTTGCCTACATTTGAGTGAATTAATAATCTGCTAATCCACTCCACAAACATTTAGACCACAAGAAAATAAAATATTTTTTTGTAGTGTGTCACTGACCTCATTCATTTTTTTGTGCAGCCTTATTTGAAGCTTTACGTTTAGGCTCATTCAGCTTGATTTTCAATGATAGGTAAGCTTTAAAGCTATTATACTAGACCTTTTTATTATTATTATTATTAACAATAATTATTATTATTGTATAACAACAATATATTATTATTATTATTAATAATAATAATGATAATAATCCGTCGATTGCGTAACGTTGTTGTGTATCCGTCGCATTGCGTATCCGTCGATACGCAACGACACAGAGGGCTCTGCATCGTTACATACCCCGCCCGACCCCTCTCTGTCAGCTTACGTGCACCTCCCCAACTTTTTAACTATCTGTCATAACGACAGAGAGCTCACAGAGACCTCATAGCTCTGATTGGTCCACTAGATTTACCTCATTTCCAGAATCTTGCTTTGCTGGTTGTATTCCCTTCACAACAACAACATTGCCACGTGTCTCCTCTTTAGTTCTCGTCTCAGTATTTACAATAAAATGATCTATTGTTCAATGTTGATCAGTTCCACTTCCATCAAATGTTTTCTCTGTGTCTCCATTGTTCGTTGTGTGTGGAGGAACAAGGCCGGGCCGTAAATAAACTATCAGCGATAGTTGATAATCGTAACGGAAAGAAACATATCATCCCCTATTGTTCTAGTGGTGAATTACTTTACAACACCTGCAGCCGACAGAGAACTCTGAATGGATTCACATGAGTCGTGAGAAGCATAATTCAGCCTTTAGCCATAGCTGGCCCCTAGCATCTATGCAGCATTAGCCATAGCTGGCTCTTAGCATCCACTTTCTTCTATGTGTACATTTTATATAGCTGTTATGGGTTTCATTGTTCAGGAATGCATTCCCATTTAATTTATTTGATTCACATAGCGATATCTTACTGGGTGACCTTTTCCACCCTAGCCAGTACAGTATAATCATTAGACACCGAAGGGCAAAGGGCTCGTACCATCGTTTGCCTCCATTGATTTGCTTTTTGTCCTTCTAAAGCCATCCCAGACCTTTACTTGAAAAAGCACATGTCAATTATTGGTTTATCATCATGTCAAAGGCCCTCCTCTGATACTAGGCATTGATGTAGGATAGGGGCTGCCTCTTCTGCTGTAAAGCAAGAAATCTCCTCTGTCTCTCTACCGCAGTTGGGCCACTTATCATCTTCCACCTACTCCTATATTTTCCTGACTCAGTGTTGACAGCTCAAGCTCAATCGTGACAATGTCAAGCATACCATGCATATCCTGGTGGTGGTGTGTCCTCCTCCTACTGTATCATGGCAGGAGGATGTCAGCCTCTCCCGCTCCTGAATTATATCTTTCCCCTGCAACAGTATCGGCATCAGCCTCTCCTATACTTTGATTTTGATCTCCACTGCAGCAACATCTCAGTTTCCCTGTATCATGGCATTACCATCAACCTCTTATATATATGCGTGCTCCATTTAAATTTGTATCACTGCTGCTTACTTAAGTTCTGTCTCACCATTTCTCTTCCTTGTATTATCACTGACCCCTGTGGAGGTATAGCTTATTTCCCACCTTCTCCAAAAACTCCTTGTTAGTGCTATTTTTTATGCTCCATATCCTTGTCCATAATCTTTAACATGGTCGTATCCCCCAATTCTAGCTCTGCATACTTGGGTACGATTTATGTTTTGTTCTGTGCTTTCTCTTTTTGGGGGGAAAGATCATCCCAAACGAGATCTTCTGTCCATGCATTGCCTCCACAGTGCCCACATCCTGCCGGGGTCTAAGCGCCAAAGATTCTTGTTTGGTCAATAAAATACATTTCATAATTGACAATCTTGTTATTCTCTCCTGATTGAAATGACAATGTGACCTTCACTCTGTGGCCTGGTAGGTGCAAGTCTTCACTAATAAATAAAATACTGGAGATTGGAGACATTTTAGACTTGATTCATACTGAAGGAAGACAGTCACATCTGCAACTGCAGACACAAATACAAAAACTAGATTTAATAAATATCATAAATAACACATTAAAAACTGGGCAACATTACAAAGCTATGTTGAATATCCTAAACTGTAACCTTAAAACTGATGTTTCTATGACTTAATGTGACATTATCTATATTAATGTGTTTTATGTGATGGAAATTTCATTTATGATAAGGAGGAAACATGAGGCAGAGACAACAACAGATACAGTACTTATAAACAGCATATACAAATACAAAACAGCTGGAAACACAATGAAACATAATGGTTGTGGAACAGAAAAATGTTGCATATGGTCCATATGTCATATAATCATATAATCCAGTTATTCAATGTGGCTGTAGGTATAGAAGCCTATGCCAATGAGATGGAAAAATTATAATAATGCTTATGTAATAGTTTTTTGAGGCACAAAGATTGGGTATAGCTGGGAGCAGATACCCAGTTCTGTCCAAAAGGAAAAAATATACAGTTATATCAGGTTTTACAGTGAGCTTAAGTCATCATCTACTAGTCCATCTACTTGTCAATAGAGAGATAAAAATTATTGTCTGATCCCATTTGAAATGTGCTATGGTTTTCACGAGAGCACTGTTTTGTGGCAGGCAGCAAACGTTATTTTAGGTTTTGTGTAAGACCACATAGTGGACTACAACACTTGTAAATTTTCGTCACTATCAAACTCTGACAGCTAAACTTAGCTTAACAGCTAGCTACGCAGTCTAGGATAATATCTGACCTGGTAAGTTTTATCCACTTACTCCTTGTTCTCTCTTCAGCTGGGAAGAGGGTAAAAGAATTCCAGTAAAAAGTTTGCGAGGAGAAATTCTGACGTGATGTCGCCTACGTGGAGTCGAACCAATTACGTTTTTTTAAGAAGCATATAAATCAACAATTACACAACAAACATAGCATTGACTCACACTGATAGTTATCGTTTAAATTAAGATACATACAGGATAGAAGTCAAAGTGGATTGGAAAATAATTTTTATCTCTCCAGTCACTATAATTTTTTTTTTCGCTCTAAGGACCACTGGGTCAACCAGAAGGGGCGTGACTTAGGCTCTCTATTGTAATATAGTCAAGCTTTCTACCGATGCAAAAAGTAGCTCAAATTTCACATCTCAAACTACCTGCAGAAATTAAGATAAATGTGTTTGCCTGTACCTGCAGATTGTGCAGATGAGAAAAATACTTTTATTTCAAGGTGATGCTCCCTACAGCCACCTGTAGCAGGTGTGGCAGATTCAGATTCAATTTCCTTCAAAATCTTGAGGAAAACTCCCATACATGCTTGTTTAGTACAATACCTTTATATACCTCTACTAAACTCAAAACTGTGGTTATAATATTTTAAAATGTTTTTAAAATGCTGTTGATTTGTTCTCAGAATGTTTCAGTCACTCATATCTCCCAGTCCCTCCTCTTCAATCTGTCGCCCAATCACCTCCAGCTGCACTGTCTTCTTCTGTCCTTTTTGCTCCACTTCTTTCTGCGTCTTGTCTGATTGGGTGTACCAGGGCTGAGGGGTCGAACTGTCGCAGCCCCGCCCTCCCCTACGGAAACCTCCCCTGCCGGCACGGACTAAGCCCCATCCCTGCAGCTGAGCCCCCTCAGAATTCCCCTCCTGGACTCCTCTGGTTTGGTCCAACTCCTTGGCACTGAGTGACGACATCCGGACAGGAACAGTGTTGCCAAACTTGGAGTAGTCAACACAGTAACGGCCGTCCTCCTCCGTTATGATGGAGACAAAGCGCCTCCCCCACAGAATCTCCTCTGGGGTGTAGGATGTCCTGGCCTGCATGCTGATCCCTGTGGTCTCCACCACACCTGAGTAAACAGAAGCATGTTTTGTATGATCATTCTATCCCTGATCTTTGCCCCTGGACCCAACCCAAAAATATTAAGTAGAGCTGGTATGGCCTAAAAAAAAATCTTAGATTTTTTCACAAAAAATCAGATTTTTGATTTTAATCGATTTTTAATTTCAGAAAAACATCTGTCGAGAGGAGTGAACCCCTGAAACTGTGGTGGGCCGCCATAATCTGGTGGATGAAGTTAAAACCGAGAGAAAAGCAATTTTCATAAAAACACATCGTCCTTAACTGTAAATTCGAATTAATCAATAAAATCAATTCATCGCCCATCTCTAATATTAAGCATTTGTTTCTCTCCAGACCTTCCAGAATGACAATGATTTCAAGGTCCTCAGAGGCCAGCGACTGGGCAGAGAGCTCATACAGGGGGCTGCCCCTCTCCATGGTGTGACTGATGATCAGTGGAGAAACCAGAAAGATTCCGTTACTCCTCAGAGGATTCTCCACCTGTATGTCCAGTTGACACACCGGTATCACCTCACCCTCTGCTGTCACTGTCCGCCGAATCACCTGGAAAAAAAGTTCTTTTTTTCATTGAATTTTATTACCCACCCTCAACAATCCTGTGACACAGATTCTCTCCTTTAAGCAGGTATGCTCTGTTGTGATTTAAAATTCTTTACTAATGACACTGTATCAGAATGATCAGGTGTTACCTGCAGCTGGACAGTGGCAGAGATGATCATACTTTTCCTTAGGTCTCCAACTCTGAACATGAAGGTCGGCCGGCCGTTTCGAGGAGCAATGACAGCATTTTTGGAAAAGATGAGCGTCTCTGCTCTGCGGTTTGCCTGGGCTGTCTTCATAAAGACGCAGCCAAGCATCACAGCATTGATGATGAGCCCCAAAATGTTCTGAATGATCAGCACAGTGATGGCAAGCGGACATTCCTCTGTGACCATCCTTCCCCCAAAACCAATTGTCACCTGGACAGAATGAGACAGCAGAGTTGGCAGGTAAGAAAATAAGAAACTGTTGTGTTGCTGTAGTTGGGATCAGCCTGAGCCAGTAACAGAAGCTCTTACTTGGACTTCAATGGAGAAGAGGAAAGCAGAGGTGAAAGAGTGGATGGCAGTGACACAGGGGATGGGACCACTGCCGTCGCGAGGTTCCAGGTCACCATGAGCAAATGCCAGGAGCCACCAGATCATAGCAAAGAGCATCCAGGAGCAAAGGAAGGCAGAAGTGAAGATGAGGAGAGAGTGCTGCCACTTCAGGTCCACCATGGTGGTGAAAACATCCTGCAGAAATCGACCCTGAAAGACACCGAAGTAAATACACCTGGGGAGAAGTAAAGTGAGGATGCAGCTTCCACTGGGGACAGGGGCTCACATCTGTCTACCTGCTCTCTGATGTTCTTGTGAGCCACGTTGCAGGATCCCGTCTTGGTGATGAAGCGGGCTCTCTGAGATCGAAAGCGGCTCCGGTTCGGCTGATTCTGGTCTTCAGCCAGGCGGGTCAGTAGGAAGCCGTCCGGCAGGACGCCCTTCCTAGCTAACATGATGCCGCTGCACACCTATACACCTGCATGCACACAGAGACACGCAAGACGTTACAAAATGTCATTCATGCTGTAAATGTGTAACCTCCTACCACTATGGTTTGCTCACTCATGGGGGGAAACATCCACTTGCCACAACTTCTCCACATTGCACTGTAGATCTGACTTTACCAATTAGCTCATGAAATAATGTCTGGATTTCATTCACTGCTTCAGGATGAGCCCTAAATGGTCCAGCCTAGACAGGTGTGCACAGCTGCAGGAGCCTTCCTGGGACCAAGACATACCCTCTAAATGGGGCACAGAAGATGAGAAGAACAGGTTGAACTTGAGTAAAGAGCTTGATAAAGGACACCTTCTTCCGTTCCAGGGTTTCAGTGTCCTGATGAACAGTAAACAATGCAAGGGTCTCTGCCACCCCATAAACCCCAAGGAAAGATGCAGTGCTAGACAGTAGCATTGTTCTTTGCAAGCCATTGTTTAGGGTGGCATAGGTTCTCTATTTCTTTACCTCTGTAGCTTAGGAACCCTTTAACCACTTTCAAAAGTGGAACCTTTGAACCAGAACTCCTGGAGTGGAAAAAGATACTCCAGAGGGGGTATTTCCTTTAGCTTCATGCAGAATGCCAAGATGCTTTCCATTGCATTTAAAACAGGGTTTCTTCAGGTCACTGAACTGTACTGCTCAGTAATCACGGGCACACCACCAGCAGTGGTTATGAGTTCGAATCCAGTTATGGATCTCACCAGGAGTTAGCTGATGGGATTCAGGACATGTGGATCAGTGGTGGCCTTTGACATTGGAACAGTGCTTGGCAAGACTCAATGATGTGGCATCCTCGAAAATGTAGCCTTTAAGGACGCTTCGTCAACTTTGAGAAATGGCCATAGGCTCTAATCCAGCCAGACTCATCCTGCTTTCCTCAAATCTCTCCTCCTCCAAGGAGTTCTCTCTTCACAACAGCTTCATTTTTAAAGGTTTCTTTGACACATTTCAGTTGATCGTGCAGTGAGTAGTATTTGCACCAGTCCGTTTTTTCTATTACTTCAAATGTCTGACAACTGAAATAATCAAAAACTAACACAATCTGAAAAGGCATTGTACAAATAAACATTTAGGCATTGACGTTTTCTACAACAAAACTAAAATTCAAACAATTTTCTAATCCTAACTCCTTGAAACCACTAGAAACCTATATCCAGCCTGCTCCATTACTCAGTTACTTTCTTTGATATGTTATTTAATTGTTCATTTTCGTTTTGTCTGTTGTCTGTATGTGTAGTACCTTGGAACTTGGAATCAGCAGTAACAGTTGATTTTTATCTAGACAGTTTTTCCTCCCATAGATCTCTCTGAAATGACAACTCTGTGATTACTTACATGGGAATAGTCTGTTTGAAGATTTCCAATCAGGGTTTAGAGCTCATCATAGTACAGAAACAGCATTAGTGAAACTTACCAACAGCCTTCTTATGGCCTTAGACAATGGACTTGGTCTCTCTGCTTGTCCTGTTGGATCTTAGTGCTGCGTTTGATACAGTAGATCACAAGATCCTGTTACAAAGACTAGAACAGGTTACTGGGATCAGAATTTTTTACTTTTAAACTCAGACAAAACTGAAGTTATCATTTTTGGCCCTAAACATCTCAGAACATCATTTTCAGATCACATAGCTAGCCTGGATGACATTACCTTGGGCTCCAGTTCTACTGTGAGGAACCTTGGAGTAATCTCTGATCAGGACATGTCATTTATATCTCATGTTAGACAAGTCTCTAAGACAGCTCTTTTCCACCTATGTCATATTGCAAAAATCAGAAATATCCTGTCTACAAAGGATGCTGAAAAGTTAATTCATGCATTCAGTACCTCTAGACTGGACTACTGTAAATCTCTACTATCAGGGTGTTCCAGTTACTCCAACAAAAACCTTCTGTTAATCAGCATGAGTACTGACCAGAGATCATATTTCTCCTGTATTGGCTGCTCTTCATTGCCTTACTGTAAAATCTAGAATAGAATTCAAAATCTTTCTGCTTGCCTATGAAACCCTTAATGATCAGGCTCCATTATATCTTAAAGAGTTCATAGTTCCTTATAATCCTAATACATCACTTCGATCACAAACTGCTGGTTTACTTGTGGTTCCTAGAGTCTCGTAGACCAGAATGGTTGTTAGAGCCTTCAATAATCAGGCTCCTCTCTTATGGAACCAGCTCCTAGTTTGGGTCCGGGAGGCAGACACCCTTTCTACATTTAAGGTGAGACTAAAAATTTTATGATAAAGCTTATAGTTAAGGATGGTTCAGGTGGGACATGGACCCGCCTTAACCATTCTTTAGTTAAGCTGCTATACAACTGCTGGGGAACTCTGACAATACACTGTGCCTCTTGTCTCTGCCCCTCACTAGTCTCTGTCTTTCCCTCACACTTCATGTCTTTGTATCAATATATTACATATTATTAACACTCATCTGCTCTTTCTAGCAGGTGCCCCCCCCCCCCTACCTTCCCACGCTTTATAAGCGTAGAGATGATCTGCCTGTCCTTTTAGAAACACGGGGACGTTACCTGCGCAGGAAACCGCAGCTCGGCTCGAACATGTAAATCTCACTTCGACAAGTATCTCTCCTATTATATATTATTATTATCATCAAAAAGATATACTAAGATTATTCATTTTGATTTATTTAATTTGTGTCTTCGTAAGATTAGGACACGGGTGTCGTTTCCCCATCAGGATGGAAAAAACAGAAGATAAGTTCACACACACGCACACACTGACACACGCAGCATCAAGCAGTTTCTACGCTTCCCTTCAAAATAAAACACCAGTAAGTCAGCAGTGTTGCAGCTAAGCTCAACATCGACGCTAAGATTCCACCAAAACCTAGCTTCAAAATAAATAAACAGCTTTTTTATTAACCAGTTTATTACTGAATACCTGGTGTCTGTTTACTCTTTAATTTTGTTGTTCTGTTGCCTCATAAATTGTTGTATCTGATGAATTTACTTTATGCCTCCTGTGTTTGTTTTCAGCACATCACAGAATCACCAGACAACTGAGGGAAGAGGGAAGAAAAAGAGGAGAATGCAGGGAGGGGGAGGCTTTAAATGAACCACTTTCACTGGTCATTACACGGTAGTCTTTCATTTCAGCATATTTATTACCGAACTGGTTCAGTATAGCTAATGATCATAACACACAAAGGAATTAGTCAGGCATTCATTTTCTGGTGATGCATGGCCACTGTGTTGAAGACAGCTTTGTGAGTTTGACTTTAATTTTGAAAGCGGTCTTATGCGAGTTTTGATTGCTATCTGAATACGTTTAACTTGACTCGATGCTGCAGGGTGCTAAACTTCCTGCTGCCTGCAGGGGGCAGGAGAAGAGAGCATACCTTCTGTGGGGAAAAACGCTACATAAAAATATATATTATTATCATAATTACTGTCAGTAATAAATAGAAATAATGACGCTTTATTTTCTTGTTAAAAATAATATATTAATGCTTTACATGCTTTTTATCGCATCACATTTTTCCAAGGTGTATTAAATGTAATACTCAAAAATAACCCGCGGGTGGCAGCAACGCTTCTTCAGTAGTCGAAGAAGAAGAACAGCAGCAACAGCAGCAGCTGCTGCAAAAGAAGAATAAGAAGAATGGAGTCTAACGCGAAACGAGCGAAAATGGCGAATACTTACAGAAGTAAAGTGGTTTATATCCGGTTTTAGACATAAATGATAGTTCTTTATCATAGCCATTTGTAAGCCTATGTTACTGTTGTTGTTGTTATTATTGGTACTGATGTTCTGGTATTTACATGTGAGTTATTTTTGCAACTGATAATAACTGTTATTTTATTGTTGCTGTTATGGTAATAAAAAACACAGTAATAATCTGTGAATCTACAGTTTGTTGTGATTTTACAGTGTCTGTGTTTCCAAGAAGGTCTCACTATGGCGCCTAGGCTCAGTCTGACACTTTGTTAGATGAAGTGGTCAGGGTGAGAACATAAGAAGATCAGAAGCTGGGATGTGTTTTTTTTTTTTTTTTTGTTAGAATACAAATGAAATAGATTGTGAGAAAACAGGTTCTGACACTTTGAAATAGCAGCAGAGGTGAATGTGCTGATGGATGGTGGTTTGTGTCTCTACAGTGACAGACAGAGACATCAGGCTGTTGATCCAACTCCGAGCCACCAATGATGCCATCTTCACCGGGAGGAAGAATTCTGCCCTGAGAGGCTGGAGGTCTGCACTGTTACAAGAAATCATATACATTAACATATACATAACATTTTTATGCTCACTACAGTATTTCTCTGGTTATTAGGCTTTAAAGGCATTAAGGTCGATTTTTATATTCACCTCAGTTTGTCTTGGTGTGGCGTACTCTGCTGCAGGGCCATTAGCAAAGAGATGGGACTCCAGGGGATTGTGTCAGCACGGCAGCTGAAGAAGAAATGGGACAACTTGAAAGAAAAGTACAAGGTCAGTCCACTAAAGTTAATGTTCTGAATCAGGGGCAGATGACAGTCCCGACACTGGGTCATTTTTTTTTTCCAGTCCATTACTGTTCTGAATGACAGCTTAGGGTCTAAGGCGTTACTCCACCTGGTAAAAAATGAGCTTGAGCGGAGAAAGAACATCAAGAACCCAAAATGTCAAACAGTGATGAACCTGAACATGATCCTGAAACTAACTTTTCCTCAAATATTGATGCTCTTTCCTGTATAGTTGCTGAAAAACCCTCCTATAGGCATGGAGAAGGTGACCAAAGCAGGGACATGGCGCTGGTTTCATCTGATGGATGAAGCCATAAGTGGCCGCCTGGCCGGGACCGCCAGCATCCTGCAGCCCTCTCTGATGGATGATGGAGAGGATCATTCTGCAGCCCTGTCAATCATGGGAGAAACTTTTTCTGGCACTTTTGAAATGGGAAGTCTGGAGGAGGTGGAGACACTTGGGGGTGTCCTGGAATTAAGTGATATCAAAACATCAAGCAAAGCTGAATCACCGGCAGCAGGGGGCAATTGCATGGATGTGAGGAACTCAGAGAGTCGGCCTATGATTAACCAAAGCCAGACCGCTGTGCTATACACTAGTTTACTGCCAGACGTTACTGCCACTGCAGCAGCAAAAACCACAACTAGCCAGACGACATCTTCCACCAGAGATCTTGCCAGAGAGGCCGCTAAGGTGGACAGAAAGCTGGCTGAACTGCAGAGAGAGAGACGGGTCCTAGAGAGTGAACAGGCAGCGTTTGACAAGGAGTTGATTGCTTTAGAAAGAGAGCGACAGCTGCTGAACAGAGACCTGGCCACCCTGGAGCGGGACAGGACGGCTGTGGAAAGGGACCGGGCGGCAGTGGAGAGAGACCGAGCACTGCTGGATCGAGATCGAGCCATTGTGGAGAGAGACCGAGCATTCCTGGAGAGAGATAGGGCTTTTCTAGAAAAAGGGAGGCAGGATCTGGAGAGAGAGAGAGAATTGTCCAGGATAGCGAGAGACAAGGCAGCTGAGGAAGGAGATCAGGCTGACGTGAGGACGGAGAAGGAGGTGGCACTTCAGACCAGGTTCTACCAAAGTTTGAGGGCTTCAGATCTAGAGCCAGGCCAGCTAGACAGCAGACAGAGACTGCTTTCTTTGTTTCAGAAACTTGTTGAGAAATTGTGAGTGGGGTTTGTTTTGTTCTTTATTATTGGTGTATCGAGAGTCTTCATGTGATGGAATTGATTGATTGATTGATTTTGTTGCTTGTTGTTAATAAACAATGTGAAATCTACAAATCAGATCAGGAGTTTTGAAACTTTGAAACTTTATGGGACAAATCTCTGTCATTGCTGAGTTTTGTTAGCTGTACATTTAGTAAAATTGGCATTAACAACAGGCAAAATGATGAATCGCTGAATGATGGACATCAGAAATGCTGATATCCTCAGGAAGAATAGGTCACACCACATCTAAAAATGTGTCACATCTGTGGGTTCAGGTTGTACAGAGTAATGACTCCATGGAGGAAGAGTCTAACTCAGATAAATGAGACAGTTTGTTAAAAACATAAAACAAATTCAATAAAAGACATCAAATGTCTGTTCATATTCACACTCTGTCCTGCTGCCGGAAACACTCACCATGGCACCAAATGTGCCAAAAGAAGCCCCGTAACAAAAACGGCATTATCTCCTGTTTGTTTGTTAAAAACAACAGTGATCAGGTGTTTGAGGAAAACTGCAACTCAGCCTTCATTAAATTCAGTTCATTAAGTTCAATATATAAGATAAATATTTGATGGGTTGATAGGGCTACGCATCGTAAAAAAAGGAAGAAAGAACAAATTTGTTGTCTTCTCTTGTCATATTGTTTCTGAAATTTCTGATATTGATTATTTTATTACAGTTGGAAATAAATAAGCATTCAATGCAATGGAAGTAATAGTATTACTAATATTATTGCTACCCCGCCCTCTTCCCCAAGGAGCGGTTCACGTGACGAAGGCCAGGCCCCGGGCGGAGTGATCAAACATACCCTCCTCTCGGTGCGGAGGAAATGGGGATGCAGGCTCACTCCGGTAATGGTAACGTGTCTTTCTCCGCCTTCTCGTTCGTTCCCCCAGCGATGGCGTAAGTTACCGTTAGTCGGCGAATGTCGGCAGCGGCCAAAACTAACGGAAGCCGGCGTCGCCCAATGGCTGGAAGCTCGTGCCAGCTTCGGTTTGTTGTTTAAGTTAGCCGTCTGGTTGCTATCACCAAAGCTTTTTGCCGCTTTAACGGTTTTCCGGGAGTCATTGTCGTTGGACGCGGAGAACCACCGCCTGAACGGAGTCAACGCTTAATCTGCACCGACACTGCCTCACATGCAGGACGGAGGAGCGGCGCCGTGACAGGAGCGGAACGGATGTAGTTAGCATTGGTGGGCCTGAAAACCAAAACACTACAACCCCGGTCCTTCCTTAGCTTCCTGTCCTCGCTGCTCTGTACCCCAACACTCCCATGGTTACAATGGAGTCTGCCCTCAGCTTGCCACAGCTTCCAGAAAACAACTATAAGAGTAAGTAAGAGTCAGTAGTAAGTTAGTAGTTAAGTTAGTGTGTCAAATCTGTGCGCTGATAAACCTGTCAGTGACCTTTGACTCCCCTACACCTGCAGTGACTGAGGAGGATGTGAAAAGGCTCATAGAGGTCAGAGCATCCAACGAGGCTCTGTTCACTGGGAAAAGAAACTCTGCCAAGATTGCATGGAGGTACAGACCCCCACCCCCTAAACCACATTATCAGGACTTTATTGGAGGACATGTCTTGTCAATTCACCTACTCCTATTGTCCTCTGCCTCCCTCAGCACCATCTTGAAAGGTCTGGGCTTGGAGGGTAAGCTGACGGCAGACCAGATCGCCAAGAAGTGGGACAACCTGAGGACAAAGTACAAGGTAGAGAGACAGCCATCCCTCTTGTGTTTGTCAAACAGCACAGCAAAATCTGGAGTGACGGACTGTGATCACACCACAGTTGATCAGTCTCCTCCTGCTTTCTAGTTGCATGCAGAGTTTTGATATCGTTTAAAGCTAATGTTATGATCTGACGTTGGTGTCTGAAACCAACACCAATGGTAACTTTTGTTTTGCTTCTACTGGCATGTTATCACCTTCACCAGCTTGCATCACCTGTCGCATCAGACACAATTTTCAGCACAGTCTTCTCCTGTCACTTATTACCACACTGAGAGAAAGAATTTCATGGTTTGTAAACTGATGATTGATTCACTTCTGAAAAACAGTTTCACCAATTCATCTATGGAAGGCATTTTGTAGAGACAATGATTTGCACTAATATCAGGGTTTTTGATTCCTGTTCTTAAAATATAAATATTAATCACACTTTTTTTCTTGTACGTGGCTCTGGTAGTATATTGTAGTTAAAAATCGAATTCAGTCCATTTAAAACGGGACTCCTCACTGCTCCTACTACTCTGGTCATGTGACCTTTAGCTTTAACTGCATGTCCACATCATAAACTTGCTGCTGTGCTGCAAATGAATCTATATTGTAGCCTTTGTGGCTTGTGAAAAGAAGCCACTTTTAACAGTTCTGTATGATGAAGCTCTAATGCTTGATGAAATTTAAAAGGCAGTCAGACGAACTGCTATATAAACCTGGTGGAAATAAAGAATAAGAAAAAATGATTGACAAATTTAGGCACATTAATTTTGAGACAGTCCTAGTCAAAGTCTTCTAGTGATTGTGGTTACAGGTCAGGGAGTAATCTCATGTGCATCAGTGCACAGTTTATTAGGAAAACCTGCCTGATCTAACAGTCCACCTGTGTAATCACTGTGGTGTGTTGTTGTAGTGACAGACTGTTGTCTCTCATGTTTGTGAGAATGGGGTAAATGGGTCAGTAACACCAGTTGACACAAACCTGTAACTGGTTTGTGTCAATAGGTGTAACCAGTATTTTTCATCTGACAATGTTGCTTTTCTTTTATGAAATCATTTAAACAAACAGCCAAAGATGATGTGAACTCATATTTTCTATTCTGAAAAGAAGAACATTTGCAATGAATTTAAAAGTGTCAAAAGTTGTAGTAAGGCGGGGTGTGACGGTGTGGCAGAACACCTAAATTTTCAGGCTATGTGTGCTTGGAATTGTTTCCAGTCATCTGTCATGAGTTTCATGAGTCATGAGATTTGGAAAGCTCAGGTGTTGGACTACTTTTAATCTTTCCCTCTCTTTTTCTCCTTTGATAACTAATTGGTAAAATAGAAAAATAAAAGCAATTTGCCTAAATCACTACATTAACTACATCACTGACTTTAACCTGATATTTATTAACAGTATTTCACTGTAAAAATTTGTGTGCCTGTCTGTCTGCATGTGTCTGTGTTTGTACAACCGCCTTTCTTGCCTTTTGGCCAGGTAAATGGCCCTTGCTGCAGGATCTGCATTGACTTGTGCTCTGTGACGAGCCACTTTTTCTTTGCTTGATAATGCATCTGTTGGGGGAGAAGAAGTTCTATTATATTGTAATAATTATGAAACAAAAGAAAATTAATAAATGTTACTTTACAGATCTAAATTTAATCGTTAACTAACATTTATCATAGTATTGGAGCTTAAGTCTTTTTAAAGCTGCTGTTCATTTTCAACGTATGAAACTAGACAATTCCCCTGCGTGGAATAGCAAGAGTGGGGCTGTGCGCCGTAGCAGTCTACGCTAAGATGCGATGCTAAGGTGCTACAATTTCCTTTTTTACCTCATCTTATCCTTATTTGTTCATTTCATTGTGGTAGGAAATCATCACCAATCATCATATGAGGAAAGGAAGGAGGGAAATGATTGGTGACTAGTGTCGCCAATCATTTCACCAATCATCATATGAGAAAAGGAAGGAGGGAAATGATTGGCGACTAGCGTCGCCAATCATTTTACTAAGAAAGGAACCAAGTCATAGGAAGGAAGGATGATTGGTGAATGATTGGCGACTAGCATCGCCAATCATTTCATTATACTAAGAAAGAAAAGAAAGTAAGGGAAGGAAGGATGATTGGTGAAGTGATTGGTGAAATGATTGGCGACTAGCATCGCCAATCATTTCATTATACTAAGAAAGGAAGGAAAGTAAGGGAAGGAAGGATGATTGGTGAAATGATTGGTGAAATGATTGCCGACTAGCGTCGTCAATCATTTCATTATACTAAAAAAGGAAAGAAAGTAAGGATGATCGTCGCCAATCATTTCAAACACATTTTTTAAAATGAATCCTTAATGTTACAGTTATTGTGAATTCTAAGTAGTTTCCTAAGGTCATACCATTTGACATGTAACTCTAAGCACACCTGACCATACCCTAAAAATGTCAAATTATCAAGATTTCAAAGAGAGGTACTAACCTTGGTATGCAGCAGCAGGCCAATCAGGGGTCCTTCTTTGTGATATCATTTTTTGTCACATGGTCTTCTTACGCAAATGAACAAAATGACTCCTTAAATGCTGGTTTCACGTGTTGACAATTTAGGAACTTGACTTGACAGACACAATTCCCCAAATTAGTTATAATATTCAGAACATTTATTTTATTCATTGTTTAAACAACACAAATGTAGAATTATGCCAAACTAGTTGATAATGTGTTTTATTGAAAATTACACCTTTTTTGAACATGTTTAAAGGGGACATATTATGCAAAACTCACTTTTTACATGCTTTTGTATTTTCATATGGGTCCCTACTGCTCCTATAACCACTCCAAGTGTGAAGAAAAAACATCCACCTATTTTCTGTAAGTCAGTTAAAAGATGTTGGTGTCAGGAATCATGTGCTTCAGCGAGTGGTTTGGATTTCCGGCCTATTGTGACGTCACAATAGGGGAATTTGCATAGAACCATCCCTCACCTACCAATCCCCGCCCACTAGATTAGCTGAATATCCGCCATTGTGGTGTGCTGCGTTTAGGAGCATCGTGAGGGTGAGCGATGTGGCTGGTAAAAGAAAGTGTCATACAAAGTGTTCTGTTGGTGGCTGCAAGGACCAACACAACTCATTGCATTTTCTCCCAGCCAAAGAGAAACAACAAACCGTGTGGCTCCATTTTATTTTCCATGCTGTCCCAGCAACAGTCGGCTAGAATCGTGTGGTGTGTGGAACCTGTTCAGGACAGTACACAGCAGGATTAACCAGCAGACTTCGTCTGACGGAGGGATCTGTACCTACTGTCCGTGGCAAGTCAGCAGACGAGGGTAAGTAAGTACTTTCAAATGAGTTTTGTGTTTCTATCTTATTAGCATTTTGCTACTCAGCACAAGCTAACGCTAATGCTAACGTCACTGCTAGTGCTGCACTGGCTTGGAGTGGTTTTCTCCAAACTGTAAATGTAGTGCACAGCTAATCGAGTCATTTTATAGCTGGATAAATCTTAAATGTTGTTTAGACTTTAATTAGATATCGTTGTGTTATCCACAATGGATGCGTGTGACGTATAAAGGCCGTTAGTCTGGGCTAACGTTAGCTGTTGTAGCGTCACTTTATAACATTACATAAAGTAAATGTACATTCCCCGTGGAACCCCACACTTCATTTATTTATTATCGTGTTTATCGAACATGAAGCATAACTGTGGTCCTCTGTCGCTGCTGGTTCAGTCACTTTTTGACGGATGTTGAGACCTCCGCTCTCAGCAGAGACCTCTGTCTGTTTACAAAGCTCCCTGTGGAGAGAGGGGGTCACGCCTTGTGTTTATGTCTTTTTTAAGGAGTTGGTTCTGGTATCTGTACATTATGTACATTACATTGTCTGTACATATATACTATTGCACTTCAGTGTAATTAAACTAAACAAAACAATAAATAAATAAAAAACTGAACAATGAAATACTTGTGAAACTATGTACATACTTACAGAAGTGTTTGTGATTTGTCAAATATTGTACAGGGTATGTGGAAGACTTGGGCCTCATCATGGGACAGGTCTCTGTGGACCCAGCAGCCTACAGGGACGAAATCCTGAAAATACACATCCCTGATGACCTGTCTTCAGAGTATGAGCATCCAGAGAAGAAGGAGGTGATTGTCAACTACGTGTCTCCCTTTAATTGATGGGAGGAGGTCTGAAGTCAACATATTGTCCTTGGCTGTCAGGAAACTCCCGACGAACACGCAGGACCACACACACGACAGGATGACGAACCTTATCCTGCGTCCAAGGAATCCCCAACACCAACTCACAAAACTCTTGTAGGCAAGATACCTGTAACAACTAAAAGTTGAATATTGTGTTAGTTGGCACGTTAAATAATCTGTCAGTTCTCTACAATTGTCACATTTTAAGGCTGAAAATATGTTTTTGCTTTGTGTAATAAATATTTTTTGGTATTTCTAAATGTGTTGTGTGTATGTTTGATACCAGCTGTATTTGCAGATAATAGCTACACATAATAAGAAAGAAACCAATCCTTCTGGGGCACTGTCCAATTATATGTTAGATGTTAATTGCATTTGACGAGAATAAATATTGAGACACACCAGGTGTAAACCTGGATGATAGATCACACATTGAGGGCTCTCCTCCAGCTGCTGCAGATGCCGTTTCACCTATTATGCATGATGTAAGGTGAGTGCTATGCTAACACAGACTAGCATATTTATAAATGGCAGCATATATATATATATATATATATATATAAATATATTAATTGAGTGTTGTGAGCTTTGGGAAATTTCAAATGCAAGCAAATATTGTTGTAAAAGAGTTTACAAAATGTTGTAAAGAGACTGACATTATGTCAAAAACTAAGGAACATTGCATAGTTTATGTGCAACAGTCTGAACAGTAGGTTATAGTCTGCTGGAGGTGGACTAACAAGGAGAACATGGTTACTGTTGCTAACAGATGGAAGTAGCAAAGCTACTGAGTCGCGGTGAATGTATCATGATTAATTTATCGCAACAGATTAAAAAAGTTGACTTACCGTTCAGAAACTGCTTGCTACGTTTGTGGTGTTTGTGCCGCTGGTTCCTCTTCCTCTGGGGTTGACTCGGGGTCAGATATATTGAGCTGGAAAGTGTCTGTTTTCTGCCATTATCACGTGCGGTAAATGCACAGTGTAAACGTGGGACAGGTGGGGCGTGGTCAACAGCAGCTCATTTGCATAAAGGTGACAGAGCTCTAAAACAGCTCAATTTGTAAAAAACTGAAACTGACAACAATTGAACTGGTGAGATCTAATTATGTGAGAGTTATATTGTGGAAAAAAACCTTCATGAACATGTTTTGTATAGACCATATAGACCTATTCTAACTTAAGAGGTATAAGTTTTTCCTCTCTCCTTTAAGTTTTTGGTACAACGTTTTTATGGTTACACCACACTGATATTTTCACCATTATCCCCTGGATATTCTCTCAAAATTGATCAAATTTAGAAATTTTAGGCTAGGTCTTCAAAAAGAGAATGTAGTCAAGTAAATTATGAGTTTATTGTCAAATTTTAACCTTTTTAAATTTAACTAAACCATAGGAACACAAAAAAACTGCTTTGCTGTTTCACAGTGTTAGCTGCAGTCTGACAAATAATGTTTTGTTAAATTACATGTTTTTAAAAAGTCATGAATATGGTACAGTTTGGCTGACAGTGTACTGATCTGCATCAGCCTGCATGCGTCATTAAACTGTCATTTCTCTTCTAGGACCTGAAGCAGCCATACCAGGGCCAGGACAACATTGGGGGCGTTGTGGAGTCATGGCCCTGGTTCCACATCATGGATGAAGCTATGCAGGGTCGACTCTACAACAGCAATCTGGTACTGACCCCAGAGGCAGGTTCCAGTGCTGGTCACCGTGGCAGCAGCCAGCCAAACCAGAACCAGGAGAACACTGACATCTTGGAGTTCCTCATCAAGACAGAGATGGAGGACACAATAGCGGCTGAGTCAGCTGAGGACAATGGAACGGTCCATGCTGAGGCTCCGCCCACTGAGGGAGTCCCCATGGGCTGGAGGAGGATGACCGAGTGCTCCTATAAAAGTAGGCTGATCCTCTGGACTCAGGACCCTCTGATAACTTAAATTTAGTGTCTCAAAGTGACACAGATGGCACAGAAAGCTAATGTTTACAGTGCTCTAGGGTCAAATGGTGTTCTGTTGCCAGAGCCCCGCAAAGACAATGGTTTAGTAACAGAACTAAACACTGTGCTGTTCACGTCTGAACGTCTAAACCTGCACAGTAACATGGAATCATTGTCTAAACTAAAATTAAGACTCAATATCTACATAAAATACTGAAAGAATCACTATTTTATTTAAGAAGGTTTTGCCACAGCGCAAAGAGAGGGGTTTTAAGTGCAACACCATTTATTCCAGATTTTCAGATTTAAGTGAGACAGCGAGAACAGGTTTTCATCTTTGTGCAGTTTTTTATATTGAAATATTGTTTTTTCTGTTCCTCTCATTCTTTTTGTGTACCAGCGAGTAACTACAAACTGCTCTTCCTCTGATAGTGACGGAACCAGAAACCGAGCGAATGATCAAACTTCGAGCAGCAAATGAGGCGCTGTTTACAGGCAGGAAACACTCAGCCAAACCGGCCTGGAGGTGAGTAAAGCTTCAGATGCCTTTGTTTGGTTTCACAACCTGCACCAGGAACAACATGTTTTCCTGTCAGAGGTTTTCTTCGATCCAGCGAGAAAGACTGAATTAATGTTTCAGAGCTGACCAAATTCTATTTTAAAATTTTTAACATCATAAGTAGTTGTAAGGCTGTCATTCAGCACCTCTGTTTCTGTTGAATTTAACATTTTGCTACCTACCTTGGACAGTGTACCTTTAACAGTGTTTGTAAGGGAAATCCTGTGTCTTTGCAGAGCCATTCTGTATGAACTGGGTCTCCAGGGGAAGCTGACCACAGATCAGTTGGCCAAGAAGTGGGACAACCTGAAGCGGAGGTACAAGGTGGGTCCAGCCTGTTCATGTGACTTTGTGCGAGTGATTTGAGAGAATTTGTCACACCTTTATTTGACGTGAGTCGTTCCAGTGAAGAGTTATTCCTGGAGTCAACACTTAGTACACTGCATCGAGAAAGCATTCACAGCACTTCACTTTTTCCACATTTTGATATGTTACAGCTTCATACCAAAATGGATTAATACCCCATAATGACAAGGTGAAAAGGTCCTTAGTCAGACAAAGAACCTGATGGTCACTGACAGAATTCCAGCATTGCTCTGTGGAGAGAAGAACCTTCAAGAAGGACAACCATTCCTGCAGCCCTCCACCTGTCAGGCCTGTATGGTAGAGTAGCCAGACAGAAGCCACTCCTTAGTAAGACACATGACAGCCCATCTGGAGTTTACCATAAGGCACCTGAAGGACTCCCAGACCATGAGAAACAAAATTCTTTTGTCTGATGAAACAACTCTTGGGCCTGAATGCCAAGCTCATCACCTTGCCAGTACCATCCCTACAGTGAAGCATGGTGGTGGCAGCATCATGCTGTGGGGATGCTTTTTAGCAGCAGGAACTCGGAAACTAGTCAGAGTCGAGGGATGGATGAATGCAGCTATGTACAGAGACATCCTTGATAATAACCTGCTCCAGAACGCTCTGGACCTCGAACTGGGGAGAAGGTTCATCTTCCAACACGACAACAAACTGAAGCACACAGCCAAGATCTCAAAGGAGTGGCTGGAACAACTATGTGAATGTCCTTGAATGGCCCAGCTACAGCCCAGACTTGGACCAGATTGAACATCTTTGGAGGGACCTGAAAATGGCTGTTCATTGGCACTCCGCATGAAATCTGATGGAGCTTGAGAGGTTTTGCAAAGAAGAATGGGTGAAACTGTGTTGACTTCCGGTTTGGCAAGCTACAAGATGGGAACATAGGGTATTGCGCTCCTGATGTCTGAGGAGCCCACAGTGATTTTGTAAAGATTCTTATGAGAATAAGAAATTGGAGTGAGGGCTTCAAGATGCGAAGAAGTCTATGCAGTGCAAACCAGAGAGTGGATGAGGCGGAAGAAAGGATTGTGGCACGGAGAGAGAAAAATGTGAAGCCAAGTGAATAAGGATCGGACCCGGGACTACAGGAAAAGATTCCAAGCATTTCCAAGACAGTCAGGGTATGGCTAATGGCAAGGTAAAAGTCATATCATATAATATAAATGGTCTGACAAACCCAATTAAACGCAATAAAATTCTAACTCAAATGAGGAAAGAGCAAGCACAAATAGTGTACCTGCAGGAAACCCACCTACATTGTAAGGAACATGAGAAATTAAAAAGAATGGATTTTACAACATTTTTTTCCTCTTCTTATGAATCTGGATGAAGGAGAGGAGTGGCTATCCTTCTATCAGGCAAACTACACTTTGAAGAAATTATTCGAGACAAGTGATGAGGGACAATTCATTTCAGTAGGGGGAGACATTGAGGGGAATCCAATTACGCTGCTAAATGTATACGCACCACCTGGAAGCAACATCTATTTCATCAAGAAAAACATGATGATATCAGAGACAGTAGGCCTTCTTATCTGTGGGGAAGATTGAAATACATTTACAACCAAAACTAGGCACAGGATACAAAATCATTAATTATTTGAGGAGGTTGGTCTATTCAGTATATGGAGAAACTTACATCCCAAACAAAGGGATTATACTCATTATTCCTCACCCCACTTATACACAAGAATAGATTATTTTATAACATTTGGGAAAGACAAAGATAAAATAAACTCTTGTGAAATTGGGACAATAGATTTAAGTGATCGCGCACACCTGTATACCGGTCTGTTGATCTAAATCTACAACCAAAATCTAATAATTGGAAACTAAATTTGAGCACACTCAATGATCCTCACTTTAAAGAATATGTATATTACATATAACAGGTGTATTACCAGCAACTAAATTTTACTCCCTAAGTGTTCATGTTCTTGTTACTTTTTTTCTTCTATATTTATGCTGTTTCTGTCCTAAAAAAAAAAAAAAAGACATTCAGGCTCATACCCTGTAACTAATAATTGAAGTTGATGCACATGATACATTGATTTCTGAATGTCAGTATTTATTTATTTAATGAATAAAGGAAATATAAATGATTTTTGCTTGATGAAGAGTAGAAAAAAAATAGGTGTGTCAAGCTTGTAGCATCATACTCGAGAAGACTTGAGGCTGTAATTGCTGTGAATACTTATATACATTTTTGGAAGGCTGTAACATAACAAAATATGGAAAAAGTGAAGTGCTGTGAATACTTTCTGAATGCACTGTAAGTGAATCCAGTAATACATCCAGATATTCAGAACCAACTTGGTACCTCTATGACTTCTCCTTTTCTGTTCTCTTTCTGTATCGTACAACTGGGGCTGTGTACAGCCATGATGATGACCCCTCAATTTCAAGACCCATTTTTGAAAAAATACTTTAAGAAAATAAAAGACAAAATAAATGTTTTTTTTTTTTTTTAATGCACCACATCCTTGTCTCATTGTCCAAGGTGACAGAGAATCAAAAAGCATTTTTACCTGGTCTTTGTTGAAGAACGGTAGTCCGCTCACATTCCGGAACGTGATAAGTGCTAGAAATTCTGAACATTGTATTTTCATAGAAATTCATCTTTTAGAAATGTTGCTAGAAAATGGGTCAATTTCAAAAACTGTTGTTTGTGACATAAAATTTACGTCACTGCCCCCCCACTCTGACTCTATTCCCTCCCCTTCAAAGGCCATAGCAGTAAAAAGATGGTCTGTCTGTGTTCCAAAGTTACATTCATTTGAGTGACAGTGAAGGCAGCCAATCAGTGTCAAGTGCTTGCATTTCATAATGAGGTTGCCAGGTAAGACTGAAAAGATGACAAATAGATGAAAAACCACACATTTAACCACCCCGTCCACCCTAAAATATCTTTCTGAGAGGATTTTTAGGTTCTGAGGCATTACACATCCAACCAACATTTTATTGAGTATATGTCACATCACAGAACAAGGATCAAAACCCTGTTCGCCCATTCAATGTCACCTTTAAATAATGGAGGATAGAGGCAGGGGTTCTCCACTTGAGGGGGATCAGGAGGGTGAGAATCCTGTGAGCATTTGTCTCTGTGTATACCAGGAGCTGAAGTTTCCTGCCCGAGGCGTGGAGACCAACCCCAGCTCCTGGCCCTGGTTCTACCGAATGAATGATGCCATGGAGGGACGCTTCGCCGGTGCTGCCCCTATCCTCACGCCCATTGTCGAGGATGAAGACGAAGACTGTGAGCCACTGTCACCAACGCCCAAGAAACGAGCTCGCCGGAGCCGGGGGGGGATGGCAGAGTTTCTGACTGAGTCGGAGATGGACCTGCTGGTTGACAGTGAGGAGAAAAATGGGTCCTCTGCTCTGGGAGACTTGCACCGGATGGCAGAGTTCACGTACAAATGTAAGATGTGAGGGCATTTACCTTAGAGTCCTGCACGGGTCTAATTTTAACAATCTGCACCCGCCTGTACCTGTCATACTTAAGCCCACATCTGGCCCGTTTTCCGACCATACCACCATATAACTACCGCACCCAACCAGACCTGCTATAAATTAATACCTACACCCGACTCACCCATGAATGAAGTCTGTGCTGTCTTTGATTGATGTAATTGCTGTACACTGAGAACCAGCTAAACTCTCTCCAACACATAAACACTCTGAAGTTCATTTTCTGCCATCCACAGGCAGGAAAGAGTGAAAATAAAATATATGAAACACATAGACATACTTAGTGCTAAATCGGGTGATGTAACGTGTATAAAAAGTAATCTCATAATAATAATAATAAGTGATCTCTGTGTGTCACAAAAAATGTGTCATCATGTGTTGTAAAATTGCAATTTAGACCCCACTCTTATCATGTCCAACCCAACACAGTACAATATATTTTACCTGTTTGCTCAGGTACCAATGAGCACCCAATGGGTGAACCAAACCCATACAGGACTCTGATTTACCCTTGTTAGCTCGAGCTATGACTGTGTTGGACAAGAGGAAAACAGAAAAATGTCAGAACACACATGTAACGTTCCAGGATGTGCTGGGAATATCAGGAATATGCACTATGTTTACAAAAAACATAGTGCATAGTATGGATTTACATCTCGTAAACAAGACAGCAAAGGTAAGACAGCATTCATGATTGTGTTTATCGATGGTTTGAACATTATTTAACTTTCTATCGCTGCTGGTTCAGTCAGTTTTTGATGGATCTTACTGCAGTTTCTGCAGTAAGATACTGACTAACCACTGAAGGTCTCCATGCCCACACCTCAATATGTAGTACTACTACTGACCCAGAAGCACAACAAAAATCCGCTCAGTACTCTCAAACCCAGACAGATAAGCCACACAATAAACATATATTACCATTTATTATTCTTGCCTCCCGTGCAACACTCTCTTGATCACTCACTCACTTGTTTTTCAGTAATACAAACATTTTTAACATTTAATGTGGAAAACTACTAGCAAGTTGATGCTAACACATAATGGAAAACTTCATAGACAGGCTAACACAATTAGCAATAATGGTAATTTTAATTTGGCAAATGATGCTTCTGCACTCCTTCTGACTAGATACCTCAGTCTGAGTACAGAAAGGACAGGACACGGGGCACCTGGATGGGCGAGTGGCTAAGGCGCACCACATTGGCGTATATGCCGTGCAGTTGTTTGTGGGTTTGAGTCCCAACTGAGTTGATCTTTCCTGTGTGTCCTTCCCCCACTCCCCTCCCTCTTTCCTGTCTCTCTACACTGTCTCTGATTATCAGCAAAAAATGCCCTAACAAAAAAAGAAAGGACAGCACATGAGACAGGTCCACATTTTACTCAACAGTTTGCAATTTGCTTTTCCCGTTTGGGGCTCCAGGTAAACTGTTCCTGCACTGGTACTGGACGCAGTTATCTGGTTTTTTTAATTGGACACGTCGACACAAGTTAGAAACGCTGACAAATCAGTGTAATCAACGTTGTCAACTACATCAGCGCCTGGTCCAAGTCCTAGTTCCATGCTATCATCACTTTAGCCTCTATCCTCCACTAGGGCTTTGCTGCAGCTGCCTGCTGAAGAGGTCGATACGGTCGAACGTTGGGGTCAGCCGATGGCCAAAGTCTGCTGTCAATTTTTTTGCCAATATTTTTCTGGCTTAATTGAAAGTTTCCCTTCTATTTGCATGATAAAAATGACACACTAATCACAACAGATGCAAAAAAAAATCAGTCAACATTATTTATTGAAAACAGATAACAAATGCAACTATAAAATATAAATAAAAACAAACAGAACTTTCTTCTCTTTACTTAATGAAGTCATTAAATAACCAACTAAGTGAATAAATACTCAGTTTCATTGCAGCATCATGTTTGTTTTAGTGCACGACAGCAAACTTAAATAAATTCAAAATAAAATTCACAATAATATGAAAAGGAATGTGCACGTTATCTTTAATTTACAGATAACAAATCAGCTATAAAATATGCATATAAAACAAATAGACAAACAAAACATACAGCACTACAATAACAATACTAATACATAATATAATAATAATAAATACAGCAATACAAAACATTTATTTCCATTTGGTTTGCAGAACATTCTCTACCTATTTTTATATAAAAATAAAGTCATTAAATGACCGACTAAGTGAATAACTTACACAGCTCACAAGTTTATAAGTCTGTTGCAGATACTGCACCTGGCCTTTCCTGGTGTTGACCAGCTGAAACACTTCCATACTGGATTTTTTTTTTTCAGCCATTACTAAAACAGAAGAATCATACATGGTTAGTAGCTATTTTTAGTAGTGCATTCATCTTCAATTAATTTAATAATCCCTTGTATATTAAAACAATTCCTCTAATATATTTTGAACAATGGTGTGATGGTATGATGAGTAGTAGGCTTATGCCGGAGATCCCCTGGTTGCGGCAAGTTCACCGCGCCACATGCCTTCAATTCATTTTCAATGGAGTAGGTGAGTCGTTTTTGATGCTCTTGCAAAGCATCTTGGGAAGGCGGCGCAGCCGTTGGGTTAGCTCCAGTGCGTCAAGAAGTTGGGCTCTCTTCCACCTGTCTGCGTCGAGGGGAGGTCTGTTATAACAGTTATGACAATATCAGTTCTCGTAAAGATGCATTTCTCTCAAGAAGGAATTTTTCCACCAATAACCAACACCATAGATATTTAATGTAGAAACAATTTTGGTTGGTTAAAAAAAATAGATTTTTTGAAAATTTAGAAAATCCTTTATCCCTTCAACTTCCCTGTAAACTTGCCCATGCCTGTACACTTCGGGAACACCTGCCTCCACTACCTGTCCAGCAACAGAAGAGGAGGCAGCGCATTTTCATGACCAAAATATTTCACTAACATGTTTTTGTAAAAAAGAGATTGCTTACAGAACAAATGCACACAATCTAGTGATCACAAAACTTTAAACTAATAACTTTGTTCTCAGCAGCTTTGTATAAAAGACAGCGATTACAATGGTTAGTGACATGATAGGCAGGTTTAATGAGGAAACTAACTGTGCAAATTTGTGCACTCTTTATCGAAATTTTTGATTATTTATTAGAATCTCCGAAATCAGTTGCAAACACGTTGCTCTGAGAAAACATTGTCAGCATCAACTAAACCATTCTTCTAAACAGATATGTCTGGGCAGCTGTATGTCTCCGTCCACTTTGCTGTGTGTGAGTTGAGGTGGAGTAACGTAGCTCTCACTGATGCTGGAATGTTTGTGAGACCTGAGGCCTGTACTACGAAGCAGGATTTGTTCTTATCGCGGTAACTTCAGGTTTAACTCTGGGTTTTCTGTCCTACGATGGTGGTTCACTTCTTACCGGGCTACATCTCCATGGTAACTTATGCTGAAAGGCTAACCTGCTCTGGAGCAGGTTATGTTCCAGATCAGAGATCGGCGCCTATAAAATCCCCGCCCTCTTGAAAATTTCTCGTCCTTTTATTGAAGATCTGTGGAGCTCGGTGCAGGGATTGAGAGAGGGTCTATGAAGAGGATGGGGGTTTTTAGAGACCAGCAAGATTATTTATTGGAGCGTCACATATATCTGTGATCTCCTCAAACTGCACATTGTCAGTGACACAGCGCAGTAGAGCTGACTGTCCCTCAGACAGTGGCACTGCTGCGTTATTGATTCCTACAATAATTAACTAGGATATTAAATAACTGTATTTTATTAATGATACATTGTACAAATGCAGCCTGTTTGGAGCTGCCAGGGTCCGACGACACACCCCCATCACCTTTATTAACTGTGCTTGTCATCCTAAATCAGAGATTGACACAATGGAACTGTAATTGGACTTATAAGATATGAAAGTACTACTTAGAACTTTGAATCATATTATTATATTAAGTTTTTATTGTTTTGTGCTGCTACAGGTGCAGCTGAACACGAATGTTTAAGTTGTATCAGCCTATTCACCTTAACAGTCTAGATTTCAGCCGTTCATTGATTTGATTTTAATTTAATTACAGTCAATCACATCTACTCGTCTCTGTGGAGCTGTGAACTTGCGCGTTTACGCAATCGGCGAACTTTTACCAGCTGTCTATTCGGTTTTTAGCAGCTGCCACCGTGTTGCTTTTTGCCTTGGATTATCAGCCGGTATTCCTCATATTTTTGTAAAATGATTGTCTGCTCTTCGGCTGTGAAGTCGCCGCTCTGCCAGTACTCTTTTCAATGTTTGTGATTGTTCATCTGCTGCAAACGCAGCCTCTTTTATGTGAACACGCTCACATCTAAATTGGAAAAACCTGGGTTGACTAATCGAGTTGATAACCAGCTTCATAGTACCGCTTAGCCAGACTGCGATTGTCAGGATTAGTGAAGCAGGATAACTGAAAGAGGCCTCTGGTGCCTACGCCACCACACAAACAGTGAAATAGTTTGGGGGGCGTAACAGTGGGGGGACGTAGATCCCACCACGATAATTTTGCTGTCCTTAGTATTCCCTGTGTTTTATTTTGAGCATTATTGTTAGATTTAGTATTGGTTCAATACGGGACACAATTGGTACACATTATTTTCAGCATACCACCCAAACCTACCTAGATCAGTGCTGTTTGATATAGACTTTATAGACATCAGTGACAGCACATTGACTGACCAGTCAAATGGAAGATATTTTACTACGTTGTTACAATCACAAACGTTTTAATGTTTCAGTGGTAGAATAAAAAGATCCAGGGCCTTATTTATAAAACTGATTCAGTCAAAAGGTGGCATATGCACAAAACAGAAAATGCTTACACAAAAAAAATCAGATTTATAAAATCATTTATACATTCATCTGACACCAATTTCCCTTTATAAATCATAATTTGCTCTAATTTCACAATATGTCAAAAATGTCCAATTTCACAAGACAGAATGTTCTTTGTGTTTAAACGTTATTTATTAATTTAAGATTTGCATGCTGGTTGGTTATGAAGACTTTGACCAGCAGAGGTCACCATTGAGCTCTGAATTAAAAAGCCTCATTTCAGTGTCCCTAGAATTTGCTGGGCCCCTATGGATGTTCATTTCTTGTCAAATATAAAACCAACAGACTTGTGTCCAACCTGTTTTGTAGTGACAGAAGACGACACCAAGCGACTCATTGAATTACGAGCTGCGAACGAGTCTCTCTTTACCGGGAGGAGGAACACAGCAAAGCCGGCCTGGAGGTAAATCAGTCAATTCAAACGATTCTGTGATTGTGCCATATTTTTTTTTACAAGCTGTGGTTCACAGTTAGAGAGACAAATATGTTCATCCACAGGGGAATAGTGAAGGAGATGGGTCTTACAGGGAAGATCACATCGGACCAGGTCGCTAAGAAGTGGGACAACCTGAAGACCAAGTTCAAGGTGAGAACATTCAACACTTGACCTTTATCTCCTGATTGGTTGAGTGTCTTCTGATTCTAGTTTTTGCTGCATCTCTTTATTCCTACTCTTGATAGACATCTGTAACTATTTTGAAAATCTGTAATTATCTGGTGGTTCAAGGTTTTATCTTAATCTATAGTAAAATTAATTGAGATGATGGTGGGCTCCTAAAGCTCTTCTTAAATCATTATGTTTTCTGGTCATTTCTATCCCATTCTTTTGAAGGTGATATCACTGCAACTCCTTGAAGAAATTTCTTAAACTTTGGTTCAAACCTTCACTTGGACTCATAGATGAAATGATAATATTTTGGTTAGCAAAGATCATGGTCACTGTGGCCTCACAAAACATAGTTGTGGGCTCTTTGATGTGATCTCAAGAAGGCCTTAAAGAAGTTTCTCTAAATTTGGTACAAACATTCTTTGGATATCAAACATGAATCGGTTATGTTCTGGTGGTCATTCACCTGTGTTTCTCTAGGACCTGAAGTTTCCTCCACGGGGAATGGAGAACCAGACCAACCCAGCCTCGTGGCCCTGGTTTCAGCTGATGAGTGATGCTCTGGAGGGACGCTTGTTGGGCAAAGCTCCCAGAGTGACACCTGTCTGGACCAACGAGGAAGATGGTGTCTTCGGCTCATCCCCACCTCCCGACAGAGACTGCCTGATGGTGGAGAGAGGCAGCGTGTCGGAGCTGGAGACCATGGTTGCAGGGGACAATGCTGAGGCTGACGGGAACGTCACCTACATCGACGCCAGTGGAGAAGAGTGTTCAACACCCTCTGACCTCTCTTATAAAAGTACGTTAGGAATCTCGAGGCAAATGCTAAAGAAAACCTGGTCTCCATGTCCTTGTCCATCTATCAGTTCATGTCTCTGCCATTTCTCCATTTCAGTGACTGACCAGGACACAAGGAGGATGATTAAATTACGAGCCGCCAACGAAGCTTTGTTCACTGGGAGAAGAAATGCAGCCAAAGCCGCTTGGAAGTGAGACCACTGAGATAAATGCCAACTGTTAACATACCATGTTGTCTTGCTGTTGTCTCAGTGTGAATGAGTCACATGTCTTATGGCATCTGTCTTCCATGTTTCTCAGAGCCATCCTGAAAGAGCTGGGGCTACTGGGGAAAGTCTCCACCTACCAGATGGCGAAGAAGTGGGATAATCTGAAGAGACGATACAAGGTAAAAATTTTAACTCTTCTGTGTCAGGTTCTGTGTCCAGCATTATTCAATCTGTGGCACACAGATTACAGAGGAGTGATCTCACTTTCGGTTGTAATGTTTTTATTTTATGGTTTTTATTTATTGCAAACTGTCCCATCCTTTGTGAAGCTCAGAGACAAAGTCAACACGCATGTTTTTACAGAAAAAACATGACTGCTCCTCTTCTATCCTTTTGTTGTCCTCCTGCTCTTCCTCTCTTGCCCTCCTTCTTCCCCTCCATCCTTGTCTCTTCTCTTCTTTCTCTTTTCCTCCTCTCCTATCCTCTCTTTCTCCTCTCTCTTTCTGCTCCTGCCTTATTTCCTCTCCTCTCATCCTCTGCTCTTTCTTTGATTCCTGTTGTCTTCTCTTTCCTTTCTTTCTCTCCACCTTTCCATGTTTCCTTTCCTCAGGATCTAAAGTATCCCCCTGTGGGGATGGAGAGTGTAGCAGATGGTGCCTCCTCCTGGCCTTGGTTCCACCTGATGAATGAAGCCATGGAGGGACGCCTGGCCAGCAGTGCCCCCCTCCTCACCCCTGTCACGCAGGACAACAATCAGCATGTGGATCCCACCCCTAGACACCGATCCCGCCCCACACACCCCCCTCTCCCCGCCCCCTCCACAGGCTACGGACAGGAGCCATTCAATGACGGTGTGGACCAGAACCAGCGCAGCTCAGAGACATGCGACGGGCCACTGGGAGGACTGGGCCGAGAGTGGGAGATGGTGGAGAGGGAGAGGGCGGCACTGGAGCGAGAGAGGGAGATGGTGGAAAGAGACAGAGTGGCGGTGGAGAGGGATCGGGCAGCTGTGCAGGCGGAGCGGCTGTGGTTGGAGCGGGAGAGAGCGACCGTTGAGCGGGACAGAGCCATGGTGGAACAGGAGAGGGTGGCACTGAACCGCGAGAGGGAGGTGCTGGACCAACGGGCGCTGATGCTAAACTCTGTGGGACACTCCGGGCACCTCAATGCTCTCATGTAAACCACGGTGGTGTGGGGACATGGATTGTACCCATATGCTGGCGCTGGTGGTCACCAACCTGGTGCACTGTGGGTAGTGCCACATCTGGACACCGGCCGTTGCTGAGGATGGATATCACTGTATGACAGGTCCTGAAGACAGACGCTTGGGGTGTTGATCACCTCACCAGGAGGGTTTAATGACCTCAGTCTGTTATAGTGTTGTCATGATACTAAAATTTCAAACTGGATACTGATACAAAGGATAATACTTAATACTCAAAACCATTTTCATTTCAACCATTTTCACTATGAAAAAAAGATCTTTTTAGTTTTAATGAAAATTGGAGCAACACAAGTTACACATAATACTTTTAAGACCATCGTTAAGCAAGTTACTTCCAAAAATGTAACACATTACAGATTACTAGTTACTGTTATTTCAGTAAGTAATTAGTTACATTACAGTATTACTGCCTCTAAATTGTAATGCTTTACATGACCCCTGCTTTACTTCTGAGTTACTTTTACTAAAATAACTGTGGAAGCAGGATTTGGCAGATGTTGTAAAGCATGTTGTTGAAAAATGTAATGAGTATATTATTCCTGAAAATGTATTGGTAATGTCTTACATTACTGTGTTCCAGCAAAAAGTAATTTATTACTGTAATTGTGTTACTTTAGTAACACATTACACCCAGCACTGTTTAAGACACTAATTACTGTGTTATGCAGTTACAGATGGACAGGACTGATAACGTTAGCTGCCTAGCTTATATATTAGTGTCATCATTTTCTATTAGCCATGGCTGCTAGCCAGTACCTGAATGATGTTATCTTGGCTAGCAGACACAATGTTAACTCAGCAGAGATATTGCTCGCAAACACTCATAAAACTTCTCTTGAGAAGTTCACATGTTAGCACTGCGTATGATAGTCTAGATAAAAAAAAAAAACACTTTAAGGGACCTTAGGGGGCTTTGTATTCATGTGCCCGGCAGCTGCTAGTAAGGGTTGGTGCTGCATGTCTGTCAGTTGGAGGCGATGATGTCACTTTTAGTATTGATACTTTTGCAAATTAATACCTGTTTCGATACTGATTTTTAGTATCCATTAGTATCTGAAAATCAATTTTTTGACAACACTTGTCTCTTATCCATTGTCCATCTCACAGTAACACAGGTAAGAGTTGCATCCTCTTAAATCAACACCCATATTTCAGCAGTTTTCTGCTTCTGCATGTGAACTTAACATCTCCCCCAGATAGACTAGATTCTAGTTCTTCTTTGAGAAATCCTGTAAAGGAATTAAGAGAAAACTCCTTCCTCCTTAGGAGCATTTTGAACCTCCACCTCTCATTTCTCATTCATTTCCATGAAATGTGCAGCTACATCGTCTCTCTTGTTGCTCTAACATTTGGTCCTCTGGTCTTTATTCTAAAAATGAGCAACATTGTCTGATATTCAGTTTGTCATGTACTGCATTCAGGCTCGTCCTGAATCCGAACACTCCAGACACTGCGCTGCCTTCACAGATGAATGTTTCTCTCTGAGGTTTGATCGTTTCAGACAGATATCGCTGTCTGTTTCATTGAACCTTGCAGGGCTGATCTCCAGTGTTACCAGTAAACTACCAGTATACATAAACAAACTAATCCAGGACCATTGTGGGCTGAGGACATCAGACTGGACATGACTGTAACATGTTCAGGTGTTTCCCACAACAGGTTTATTTGAGGCAGCTGTTAACACTTTAGCATTTAACAGTCTGCTGCAGCATAAAAAAAAACAATTTATATTTTCATGAAGAATGTGTTATATTTGAATTCTATCATAAGGGACAGCTAAAGACGTGTCATGTTCAGTTTCCTGGATTAGGAATTATATATATAACGCACTGCGATTTGAACCTGGACCAGCTGTTGTAAGAGGCACCCATTGTCCACCACGACAGGTCTTTTTTTATGATGTAGCAGACAGAGTATTTTTCCGGACCACTGACATATTTGTAATTTATTCTGGAAAAAAAGATCATCTCCGTGACTCCAGAGATTCTTGTTCTGGGCCTTGTCACATGTGTTTGGGTGTAAATGATTTGATGTTTACGATCAGTTCTCTATTGATTGAGAGGAGTAAACCCGGCAGCCTCCACACAGCAGCTGCAGTTGGTGTGTGTGACAACATGACAGTGTAACAGGGTTCCTACAGACAGAGCTATTTGTTTTAACACTGCTGTGACATCAGTCTGTTCACATACACCACACTCCACTGTCAAAAGCAGTCATTTGACTGCTCACAGGTTGGAGGAACTACCGCTCACTGGTGTTGCTGGTCTACAGCTGCCTCCATCTGTTAGTTACACTTTAAGTGTTCAGATCATTTACTGTAATAAAAGGACAATACAGTAACATAAACACAGTAACTCTGGGAGGTAAAATGACTGGTCTTTTCAGTGGATTCTGGTGTCTCACCAAGGCTAAATACAACAAAAATCCAGTCCTGCTCAGGTGTCCATTTGTTACTCAAGTGTTAATTTTCTTCCAAGAAAATATTTTTATACTGAAAATTTCTCCTTGCAATCAGCTTGACAAAATAATCTCAACATTAGATCTACCAAGTAAACTCAATCAGATCAATGCAATAATCGGGTGACATAAAATTAATCTGCAGCTTTTGTTAGATGAGTGAATTATTTTGTCCAATTGAGGACATCATGGATTGTCAATGAGACAATAATGAAAATGTAATAATCAGCAAATATGTCATTAGTTGATTGATCATTATGTCCAGTGAGTTTTAATTTATTGATAAAATATTGTGACTGTAGGTAGGATGGTTAAAAATCCAAAGCCTTAAACATTAAAACATTATTAAAAACAAATCTAAATGGTGTCTCAATCCATCAGTTTGTCAGATTTAATGATAATGAAAACTTCAACGTGTTTAGTGGCTGGAGGCTGTGGATATGTAGGTCACCCGATGGTCGACACATCCAGAAGTTGGGGGAATTACAAATATTACTGCAGTTTGGACTTGAACTGAGATTCGCAGTACCTGATTCTATTCTTGCTGAATGATTAACACAGAAAAAATTCATTTTTAAATGATAATGAAAAGTTTGTTAGTGGCAGCCTCGTATAAATCCTCTTGCTGTGGTCAACAATGACTGTTGGAGATGATGCCGACCACTGTTCATCCACACACTGAAACGTCATGTCCATGTGAGATACTCTGTCTTTGAAATCAGCAGTATTATGTTATACTGCTGAAGGCCTGCAGACTGATCTTTAACCAAAATGCATCTGTTTCTTTGTTTGTTTGTAATATTTTTTCCAAGATGGGTCTGACATGTTCATGTTCAATAAACAGACAAGAACCAAGACCAGAAAAAGCCTGATATAAAAAGAAAAAACTTTGATATGAAAAGAAAACAAGTGCCTTGATTCTGCTGACGCATCGCAAAAGGAGGATACTCTGATTTCTGGATATAAAAGAATTGAAAATTTGTGTTGAAACAAAGCAGCCACAGCCTGACAAAGAGCAGGCGAGCAGTTGATGGGGGTGTGTGGTTCTCACTTCTCAACTTCACCTGTTGAAAACAATAAAGAGCTGGTGCCAAACCTGGATTCCTGCTTTACAAGCTGAGTGGGGAGTAAAACTGCTTCTTAACATAGTGGCTGATCAGATAATTAAAGCTGAACCGGTTTCAGTCGTCGCTGTCTATATTTAGATAATTACAGCTTGAAATGCATAACTCACTGTACACTTTTGTACTGACACATACACACAGTAACATAGCATTATGGTAAATGAAACTAAAATACATGAATGAAGGCACTATCTAATGTGCAACAGTAAGTGAATGCTTGTAAAGTCATTGAAATGCGTGTGTGTGTATTGTATTAAAGGTATTGTATTGTTACAAGCAGAATGCAGCTGTGGGACTGAAGTCAGGTAATCTGTCTGTGGGGAGTAGGGGTGGGGGGGTGGAACAGGATCTACTTGTTTGACATGGGTAGTTCAGGTGACTAAAGGTAGGTGTGGCGTGACAGCTTTGGCCTGGGAGAGAACGTCAGTCATGTAGTCAGAGTTGGTCAGTGCCACATTTCTTTCATTCATTCACACATTACAGATTTGTAGACTTTGCTGTGCAGCTCAGGGACAAGCGGCTGCTGTTCACTGAGGTTTCACTCAGGACTAGAATCATTGTGAGCTGAGGAGCAGCCTCTGTAACTACACAGGTACGAACACACACATACATCACACTTCTTCTCTTCAGCATTACTTTCACTGCACTAGTCACTAATCAAATATTTCAGATCTGCCAAATGTGTGTGTGTGTGTATATATATATATATATATATATATATATATATATATATATATATATGCAACAACTGATTTCTCTAGGTTTTCCAGGAAAGTCTCCAGGAAATGAATGAAGCCAATGAAATGTCCCCTTAAGTGTGTGTGTGTGTGCGTGCATAGGTCTTGGGTTCAATTTCCGACCCAGGAGTCAAACCAAGAGTTTTTATCTGAATTATTGAGATACTTTAACCTGCAAGTACCTCCAACCTGGACCTATGGTGACTCCTGCCCACACATACATGCCCCATCTTCAACTATCTACCGTACCGGGTCAATTAAGAACAAGTAATGAACAACCACAAAATCCTCAGGTGCCTGCGTAGAGTCGACAAACTAATACTAATAGCATCTATGTGACTTTCTCCCAGTGTCTTAATCCCAGATCAAAGTAAAACTTGATTAAACTAAACAAGCCGGTCATGTTTGTTTCCATCGAGCTCTCAGTAAAGGAATGAATGTGTCTATTGTTTCAAGTGCTCTGTAAACTCAGAAAAAAAAAAATAGCTTGAAAAACAGAAGAAAAAAAAATATTCAGAAAATCAGAAATAATTACTCCAAAAAATAAACCGAATTGTGTGTGTGTAATTTATGTTATATATTCGTTTTTGAAATACAATTTTGAAAGCATGTTTAAAAAAATACTGAAGGAATGGCTAATAGTTAATTATTATTATTTGAAAGGAAAAATAATTAATAATTAACTGGCTAATAGTTAATTATTATTATTTGAAAGGAAAAAAACATTGAATAAAAGGGAAGTTGACAATGAATCATTATTATCATCATGTGTGTGTGCCTGTTTGTGGTCTAGGTATTCCTTACATTGTGGGGACTTAAGATTTGGTTAAGGTTATGGTCAGGTTTAGATAAAGGTTAGACAAGTGGTAGCAACAACTGATATCTCTAGGTTTTCCAGGAAAGTCTCCAGGAAATGAATGAAGCCAATGAAATGTCCCCTGTGTGTGTGTCTGTTTGTCTGTGTGTGTGTCTATGTGTGTGTCTGTGTCTGTGTCTGTGTCTGTCTGTGTGTGTGTGTTGTAACTAAAGATTGTTGTATCATTTTTATTTTTGACAGGAAAAGTAAAAATGCTCAGACGTCAGAGCACCAGAAAAAGTAAGTTTTGTTTGTTGTGTGTTTAATTTACTTGGAGGACAACTTCAGTCAGATTATTTGATTTCTCTCCAATGATAAAATGAGTTCAAGGTGCTGTGTGTACATGAGTAACATTAGTATTAGCAGCTGTTTATTCAGCAGGCTTGTAGAGATGCTACCACCATAATTTACCTCTTCTGACAGCATCATTAAACAAGAGTGAAATCCACTCTGAGCTACAATATAATAACAATAATGAAAAGTATCATGGGTGTATGAGGACAGGAGACTATATATTGAGTGAAACACATTTTTGTTTTACTTATTTTGTTTTTTTATTTTACATACATTTTTACATCTTTTTTTGCAGGTTTTAAAAGGCAAACCAATAAAAAAAATAATCCAAATGAAAAGTGATAGAAGAATATAATTCATAATATATTATATCTTTGTTGTTTTTCTCACACGTTTACTATATTTTGGGCATTCGTTTTAATTCTTTTGCGATATCTTAATTTAATGTTTTGTGACTTTTGTGTTTTTAATCTTTTATTTTTCTTTTTACCTTAATTTATTTCATTTTTGTTCATCTTTGAGGATTTTTTTTTTTTCCACTTTAATTTATTATGACTCATTTCTTCTTTGCGTTGCTCTCCTTTAAATGATCTATTTCTGACCCCCAGAGTTGTGGATGTGCTTGTATGTTTTTGTGCCTCTGGTCCTTTTCATCACCATCGTTCTGCAAAAATACAGCGACCCATTGGCAGGTACTGTCCCTGTGTCATTGTGGTTTGTTAAACATTATGAAAATACAAACATTCCTTAAAGTACACAAACCCTGTAAATGTATTGGTGTGTGCACAACACCAGAAATGAATATCACATCAGCTCCATAATGATAATAATGCATAATCAATAATGAATCTTTATAAAATACATAAGATAAGATATATAAAGTTGACATTTGTAGTTGACATTTCTGTAATTCTTCTTCTCTGTAGGTGACTGGCATATTGACTTGTCTTTAGTTGCTAACAGAGCCGCTGTGGCCTCCGAGGCTTCCACCAAAACATCAGGTTGCTGATCAATTACACCTGATCAAGATGAAACATTGATGTTAGTCTGATGAAGCTTGTTGGGGGATTAATCAATGTTCTGCTCTCATTTCCAGCTGGTCCATGTGTCATTCAGAGGAACTGCCCAGCCGATCACTTCAGTTTCTACATGCAGAGTGGAGCTGCCAGCGTTGTTCGTCCAAAGATCTGCATCAACAACAAGCTGTGGGTGTTTGCCGCTGAATGAATGAATGAATGAATGAATGAATGAATGAATGAATGAATGAATGCCTTTTATTGTCGCTATACTTTTTCCATGTACAATGAGATTAAAAGCAACGACTTCTTCAGTGCAAACATGTATATAGAATATGACAACATAAGACAGAATAAGTGATAGTGTAAAACATATAAAAATATAACAGTATAAGGAGTATAAAAATAATTAAAAAGGGAGGAAGGTAAGGTGCACAGTTCTGAGGACACTATATACATATACACAAGGAATAAATATGCAGGTTGATTTACAGTGTGATATGTCGTGTGGGTTATTAAATATTATTATCAAATATTAAATATTGTACAATAATGATGGTCGTGTGTGGATGTAAGACAGTGAGAATAATTGTAATAATAATAATGGTATTGCACAGTATTCCAGTAACAATTTAAATATTAACCATTTTACAGTAGGTGGATAGAGGGAAGAAGTCCTTGGGTCGGTGGGTTAGACTATAGTCAGTGCATGTGTGAGTTCAAGGTGGTTATGACTTTTGGGAAAAACTGTTCCTGAGTCTGTTTGTTTTGGTGCTGACGCATCTGTAGCATCTCCCTGAGGGCAACAGGTCCAAAAGATCAAAACCAGGGTGGTAGCTGTCCTTGATGATGTTCTTTGCTCTGCTGAGGCAACAGGAGGTGTAGATGTCCGTCAGTTGGGAAGAGGGCAGCCGACGATCTTCTGTGCTGCCTTTACTACTCTCTAAAGCCTCTCCCTGTCCGGCATGGTGCAGCTGCCGTACCATACAGTAATGCAGTAAGTCAGCAAGCTCTCGATGGATGAGCGGTAGAAGGTCTGCAGCAGGTTGGAGCAGTTCAGGTTGTGTTTCCTGACGACCCTCGGGAAGTGTAGCCGCTGCTGAGCCTTCTTGATAATCGCTGTGACGTTGTCTGTCCAGGAGATCTCAGTGGAGATGAGGACACTGAGAAACTGGAAGGTGTGGACGCTTTCCACACACTCACCGTTGATGTGAAGGGGGGCTAAGTCGGTGCTGTGCCTTCTGAAGTCGACAAGGATGTCCTTGGTTTTTCTTGGTGTTCAAAGCCAGGTTGTTTTCTGAACACCAGGCTTCCAAATTCAGAACCCCCTCTCTGTAGGCTGCCACGTCTCCCTTTGAGATGAGTCCGACCACTGATCATCAGCTACTACTTCTTTGTCTCCTCAAAAACTTAAGAAATATCCAACTTCCCAAACACAAACTGAAGCATCAGGTCTCCAAAACTTGTGACGTAGATGCTTTCACCACAAAGCCAGAACCTGTTTTGGCAGGTTGTGAGATTGGACTGACCAGTGTATGTTACACAAATAACAAAGCACCTTTGTTTATTGTCATATGGTGCATTAATCTGATTGGATACACGTGGGCCATGATAGACAACAATAGGCAGCTAACTTTGTAGTGTAGTGTTTCCAATAAATAATAAATAATTGTTAAAAGTATCTTAAATTTGAGAAGGATTATGCCAGTAAAGAAAGAAGTCTGGGATTTTTCCCTTTTAAGCCAGTACTTTAAGTTTTGCTGTTAGCACATAACTAACATTAGCATTAACCAGTCTGCCAGAAACATAGTGAGTTGAGCATCAAAGTGCATTCTTTTCCTCAATAAGGGCTGCCTTCAGTAGTAGAAACTAACACCAATCTTATTTTGTTCCTTGTAAACCTCAGTAACACATGAAGAGAAGGTAGTTGAGTTCTGGAACAAAAGTCTGTGAACTCACAGAATAAAAACGACTTCTATCCAAAGACAAATGTGTGGAACAGGAAACAGCTGATGAACCAAAGCAACCACCTCATTGGCCAAACGTTAGACAAGCAGTAGTCGTGTTAAGGTCTTAGACTTTGTGATTTTAAGTGATGTCTTTAATTGACTGTCCACTGTTCTCTCCTGATCCTGGTTGTTCTGAATTCTTATACATTAATGACTTACTAACAATATCTAAATCTTTCCTCAGGGTTCTTGGAGTAGTGTTAAACAACGCTGAAGTCGGACTTAACATTGTTGTATTAAATGGTAAGTTTTGAAGAAGCATCACCTCTATATGATATTTACATTCCTTATAGGTCCATTCATCAGTCTCCTTCTCCAACAGGTAAAACTGGAGAGGTCAGAAAGACTGATAACTTTGACATGTATGGTGGAGGTAAGTAGAAAGTGATGTTTTATTCAGTAAATGTTAAATGCTTGCATGTGGTCAGATGATTTGATAAGAGGTGGAAGATTTAAGAAATATATACATTTTTGTGTTGCAGAAGTGAATCCACTCATCGAATTCCTGAAGAACATTGAGAAAGACAGTGTGGTGCTGATCGCTTCTTTTGACGACCCTGCAACAAAGTAAGTATTCACTGTTACATCTGCTGGTATCAGAGAGATGTTACCCAGGGGACTAAAAAACAGGACACTGTAGCTCAGTAAATAAGTTGCCAAACTGAAACCTACTTGCAGACACCATGATGTTTACTCTGCTGCAGCTAAATAAAACTACTCCACATATGCCTTTCCTGTGAAGACACTGTAACAAGGAGACCTAGTTAAACCAGTTTTTGGACTATGCCACCCTCTGAAACAAGAGGGACTGGTCTGAATCTTTGTCTAGGTTGTTATGAAAGAATATCAGATCAGTGCCAACATTAACATAAACAGCTTCATAAAGACCTCACCTCCATCATTTTCATTCTCTGACATCATTAACTTGAATATGCAGATAAACACCCATCATCCACTTTTTAATTGATGATTTGTACTTTGATCCAACAGCTTCACTGTATAAAGTCCTCCACAGTAGCCAATATTTGAAGTCAATATCCAACCATCACAGTGCAAATTGTGCAACAGGTGCGACTTAAGGAAACATAGCGATCATACTTCATAAATAGTATCCAACTCAACTCTAGATGCCAGGTAGCTGACTGGTGGCTTGTTATACACTTCAGATGCTGTTGGGTGGGAAGACAATTGGTTAACCAGAGAACAGGGCTGGGTGACTATATGATAGCAATTAGTGATCGTGATTATTATTTCAGGTCGATTACAGTGATTGGCTGTGAGCCTCAATCAAACATAGCAGACATGTGCGTGACAACAGTCAATCAGAGTCGACGTTTTCCTGCTCCACTTCCATTTGTAAGTTGCCAGAGAAGTTGAAGTAACGATCAGTGACGCGACAGTGGGTCAGTAGGTCAGACTCTACCGATCGTCTCCTCTGCGACAGCTTCAAATAACATTACCTTAACTTGAAACTAACTAATCTGTATTGTTATTAAAGATGCACATTTGCAAGTAGCAATGATATTATGCATATGTAGCATCATAACCTGAAAATGATACTGTTTCTATTTTAGGCATCTTCAATATCCCTGAGTGGGTAATTTGTTTATTCTGGGTCTTGCATATCTGCAAAAACACTCAGGACTGTAAACTAGTTCACTGTGTTATTTTATATGTTTCTACATTTGTTGTACAATTCAGTAAAAAATGTTTGCTTTGTTATTTACTTCATATGGTAAAACTGTTGAACTAATCTCTAGTTTCCTTAAGTTTTCAGTACTGATGCTTGAAAACTGGCAGTTTAAAACAATATTTTAAAAAATCGTGATAATGATCAAGATCAAGGTTACATTTGGGAAAAAAAAAAAAAAATTAGTACAGGTGGGCTAAAAGTAAAAGCCCAAAGTAGAGGAAACCCCACTAACCAACCCACACAGGATTGAAAGATCTGGGCCTGTATTCACAAAGATGGTCAGAGTCTCTCAGAGAGCTCCTAACTTAGCCTAAAAATTACTAGCAAGCAAACTGATTTTTTCCTGACTGGACATGAAATGACTGGACCCAAACTTAAGCATTGAAGAAACTTGAATTAATTTTTTCAATTCTTTTATATAACACTGTCATTGCCAAAGCTGGGGCACCAACTAGGCAAAGTGGACAAACTCCCTAGAGCCCAAGATACTCAGGAGCCTTATTAACCGTGCAGCCAGTCTGTATATCACAAGGATGTACCGTATGATTATCCCCTAAGTTTCTTGATATTGCGATCCTGGTGCCATTTAGGGGCTCTTTATCTGTTTAACAGTTTTTTTTATCATGAATTGCCATTAGCATAAAAAGATTCTCTTAAGTCCTCAAATATCTGACCAAACATCTGAGACCCACAGAGATTCAGTTTACTATCAGACATGTTCACATTCGAGAAGCTAGAATATGAACATATTTGCTACTCAATTCAACAAGGCTCAATTAATTAGCTGAGTAATGATTTCAGCTCTGCATTGCTGGCTGGATTTTGGGCATTGAATGAACATTTATACTTAGTGCTCAATTGTTGGATTGAAATAAAAAATTTAAAAGTGTTTGAGTTTTATCAAACAGTTTGAAGGAGAAGGACTGTGCTGCTGTACAGTGGTACTTACTCCACAGCTGACACCAAGTTGTTAATCATTAAAGAAGCAGATGATGTACACATTTGAAATTTGTCTGAAAATTGTTCGTGTCCAACAGGTTGAACTCTGACGCCAGGACTCTTATCTCTAAACTGGGAAGCTCTTTGGTCCATTCACTGGGCTTCAGAGATAACTGGGTGTTTGTGGGGGGGAACGTTGCAGAAACAAAAATCAACTTTGAGAAGGTAACATCTGCCAACTGACATATATTTAATAGTCATGTAATCATTTATTTATCATCAACTAATGACTAATGAATAAGATATCTTAGCTACAGAAAAAAACTGCAAATAGTTAGCTAACCTTAGCATAAAGACACAGAGGAAGATCCAAAGAGAACGATATCTACCCACCCAAAAAAAAAAAAGAGAGAAGTTATAGTTTCACAGCAGTTTATATACGAGCTGTTTCGTGGCTCTAAAGTACATCTTATGATAAGGACAGAAGCTGCTTTCAGAGAATATTTGCCATTTTTGTTTTAATATTTTTGTTAATGGACTAACCGATTAATGGATTCCTGAAAATGTGCTGAGTCTCAATGCTGTGTTTCTGTATCTTTGTTTCAGTACCTAAAGAATGACCCTGCTCATAATAAATATGAAAAATGGCCCGAGGTCATTGATCTGCAAGGATGCATCCCTAAATACCTGGAAGGAGATGCTGCTTTACACTGAAACCTGTCAAACTAACTAACAACATGTCTGCATCTCTGATTGAGTTGGGAACAGGTGACATTTCATACTTGGAGAAGATGAGACTAAGCAAATGAACCATGCATAAAAATCTGTCAGAAAACTTTTAGCCTGTTGTGTAAACTCCTCTAAGTGGAGGAGCCAGTTGTTTCCTGATGCATGTGATGCAAATGACCAGTAATGTAAAAGTGATCATTAGAGGACTAGAAAAGCACTATATGAATGCAGTCCATTTACCATTTACCACAGGCAGTGAATGATGTAATATAATTTGTGGTTCTTTGCACAATAACTAGCCAGTTAATATCACTAAATTATGTCTGTATGTAAATTATGACTAAATTATGTGTGATAGAGGACACAGACATGTGGTTTCCTCTTCTTGTCAGTATGTGAGGATTTAGCCAGTGCTATCGTTGCTTTAAAACAAGGTGAACTGTTAGTTACACTCTTGTCTGAAAATCAAAAAATCGAATGTCAATCTTGTTGCTTGTTTTGTTTGGGTTGAGTTGTTCAGAGAACAAATGTAGGTCTGATGGAAATGTGCTTCTCATTGTTTGTATACCTGTTTGACTATGATGTCTGTTATATATTTTGTATATGCTGTATATAGCACAGTAAGTAAAGTGATAAATGGATTTGTTGGGTTTATTACTTTGTTAGTAGGTTAGAAATGCTACCCAAAGTTTTGATTGAAACAAAAAAGGATACATGCATTTCACTGAATATTTCACTGAAATATAACTGTATGTGACAAAATGTCTTGTATCTTATTCATGCAATATTTTTCATATAAGTGTTAGACTGTTCTGTCAGTAGATGGCGATGTTGTGCTGTTGTGGATGCCTGCGGAGGTGTCCAAACTACTCCACAAAGGACTGTGCAGGTTCTTATTCCAACTGACCAGCAGCACACCAGACATGACTCATTTAATTTACTGACCTCAGTCTTCGGACAGTTGATTGGTCAAATTTTGTGCTCTTGACTGGTTGGAACAAAAACCTGCCATCACATGGCCTTTTGTGGAATATGTCTGGACATACCTGATAGTACAGCTCAGAAAGCTGCTCAGCTCCTCTTGTTATGAAGGCCTTTGAAAAGATTGTTAAAAGTGACATCCTGTGTGCTACTCAAGGGAAACTAGAACTCCAGTTTCCCTGCCTTTGCACCCTCCTTCACACAGTCCAGGGGCACCTGGATGTGCCTAACAATTTTGTGTTCTTGCTTTTTTATCAACTTTTTCTTCTGATTTTAATTGCATTCAAGCTCATAGGGCACTCACCAGCACTTTTAATATTAAGCCTAGTCTCATTGCCTGGATTTGATTTTTTTTTTTTTTAACTGACAGACCCCGGAGAGTAAAAGTAAATGGGGTTCTCTCTGATGCCCTTTTATCATCCACTGGCTCTCCACAGGGTTTTGTCTTATCTCCGCTTGTATTTGTAATTTTCAATTAATTTTTTTTTTTTTTTTTTTACATTTAAAATGGAGGCAAGTGTGCCTCTTGCCTCCAGTTCAAATTTTCCTTGGGTTTATAATAGTTATCGATAGTTATTGACACCTGCAGGGTTGCTTCTAAAGACAGTGATGAAAAGATGATTAACAAGACTCCCCAACCACTCATGAACAAATTGTAAAGAAATAAAATAAAAATCTGCAAATAACTAACAGAAAATAGAATAACCAGACCACAGTTCAGTAAGTGGCTTTTCAACTCATTCCTGTCACCAGTCCTGTATTTGTAATTGTATTTGATTCAATTTTCGCGTCATTCGAGCTGGCGACTGTCCAGGGTGTACTCTGCCTTCGCCCGTAAGCAACTGGGATAGACTCCAGTCCCTGTGTTACTGTCACTGTGAAAAGGAACTAGACAACAGATTTGTTTCCAGCCGAACATTTTCACCCTAAGGACCACTCATATCTGATTGGCTAGATCACCCCCAGAAGATAAAGAAAAAAGAATCGGAGACGCAATTGGCTGCTTTAGTGTGTCAATTGTGACGTACACGGAAATGAAGAACAACGTGATTGGCGGGATCAGACACGCAAACCGTAGAGACTGTTCTTATGTCCATGGAATAAACGGTGTTTTGATGGTGAAGTGATGTTTGTCGGTTACAGCGCAGGGATGGTGCTCGTTTTATTTATTCTGAAATAAATTCTATTAATATTCAGAGGTTTTATGCAGAGAGCGCGACAACTAAAATGGCGACATTAGTTTTGGACAACGGAGCTTATACAGCGAAAATAGGATACAGTCAAGAGAAAGTCAGGTGAGTTCGTGTTAACTAGGTAGCTAACGTTACTGCTAACAACAACACTAATCATAATGACAATAGAACAGTAATTGTAATATTTGTCACATAATATTAAGTCAGTATATACATTATGTTGTCGGAGATTGCACCGTTTATTTCTCTTCTAAGGAGAGATCTTTAGGCCAAACTCAATTGAAAAATCCGGCACTTTGAAAATGTATTCCCTTTCTAATGAACAACTCAGGCCAAAACATCTTATAAGACCGTATACGAAGCTTCAGACATTAAACTAGTTTCAGTGTACATGTACGAAATAACATTTTAGAATCACAAAAAGTCTGTAAGTGTTTTTTTTTTTTTTTTGTTTTTTGTTTTGTTTTTTGATTTTCAGTTTTCTCCTTACTCTCGTTCTTCTTCAGCGTCATCCCAAACTGCCAGTTTCGTTCTAAGACATCCAGATTGAAAACCTTCACTGCCAATCAGCTTGATGAGATCAAAGATCCTTCGGGTCTCTTCTATATCCTCCCCTTCCAGAAGGTGAGTGTGAAGCATCAGGACACACCTGGACTGGTTTTTCAGAATATCTTAATCGTGTGTTGTTTGTTTTCAGGGTTATCTAGTCAACTGGGATGTCCAGAGGAAAGTTTGGGACCATCTGTTTGGAAAAGAGATGTTCAAGGTGCCTATATCTTTGTTTACAGTGTCTGTTATTTTTCTGGAAATATCATCAATACATTTTCAATGGATCTCATCTTATCTCATTGTCTTCTGTGTGTCTGTGTCCATTTCTGATTTTTTTTTTTTTTTGTTTGTTTTGGATCTAGGTGGATTTTGCAGACACCAGCATCATCATTACCGAGCCATATTTCAACTTTACCTCCATACAGGAGTCAATGAACGAGATCCTGTTTGAGGAGTACCAGTTCCAGTCAGCTCTCAGGATAAATGGTGAATCATGCAGAGTCTAAGCTTAACAGCCAACAGCAAACACACAGCCAGACTTTATCATGTCTAACTTATGTCTCAATATGGCAGTATGTTTAAACTCTCCTGTATCTGTATCTGCTTTGTGCTAATTCAGCAGGGTCTTTGAGTGCTCATCACTACTTCAACACCAAACCCTCAGAGCTCTGCTGTTTGGTGGTGGACAGCGGATTCTCCTTCACCCACATTGTCCCCTACTGCCGCAGTAAGAAAATGAAGGAGGGCATCCGCAGGTGAGGGGCCTATAGCAGCATCATCAAGCTGCAGCTGCATCACTAATGCCAGCCACAGAATGTAACCAGGCTTTATTTTGTCTCTTAGGATCAACGTAGGAGGGAAGCTGCTGACAAATCACTTGAAGGAGATCATCTCGTATCGGTAAATCCACCTCATTCTGTACTGTTTTTGTTTGTTTGTTTGTTTTATTTTGTTTTTTGGATTGATGTCAGTTTGAGGGAAAGTGTTTGTCAACACATATCCCCTCAAAACTTTCTTAAACAAAGATTGGAGAAAAATCTAGAACCTGAAACCAGATCAGTAAATCAAAACTTTGTTTCATCTTGCATCTTATTAATCATATGACTTCTCAAATGTATGTGGTTATCTTCTAGAGGGGCCAAACTCCTAGGTTGGAAACTAGTGGATAAAACAATCTTGTGCAGTGGTGGGCAAACTATTCCACAAAGGGCCACGTGGCTGCAGGTTTTTTCATTCCAACCAAGCAGCAGCACACCGGACTCAACTCATTTAATTAACTGATCTCAGTCTTCACACAGTTGATTGGTCAAACTGTGTGATCTTGACTGGTTGGAACAAAAACCTGCAGCCACACGGCCCTTTGTGGAATTGTTTGTCCACCCCTGATCTAGTGTAACAGCAGCGGGTGATAAATCAGATCAGTCACACTGTCAAGTGTCAAATCAGTCAAGACACTGCACAATGCAGTATTGTGATAGTAAAGTATTGTG